>JARFXV010000437.1:387500-476128 GCA_031761425.1 Cosmopolites sordidus | reverse complement strand
CCATCTGCTTCACAAATCTGACGAGAGGCATCAGAATGATAACGTCAGAATAGCAATGAGAGGAAATGAAATATTTAAACGGATACAGAATGGATACCAAACAAATTAGGCCAGTCTGCTATTTAGACCATATTGTCCTAAAAGCGGAAAACTCGAAAAAAGACTTACAGCGAAAAAGACTTACAGCGAATGATATACACATTTAATTTAACCGGCAAAAAATATGTTTGTGTAAACTGAAACGACGAAATCGTTGGTGATTTCAAAAAAACCGAAGCGCTATAAACTGAAAAACGATAACATAAAGAATATAAGTAATAACACTTAATTATCTCGGCGTACATATTTCTAGTGACCAAGACTTAAATATAGTGATGTGAAAAAATATAGACTTAAGAACAAAATTGTTGTTACATGATAAATTCTTTAATGACCATGTGTACCATACTGGTGTACACCCTGGTTTCTGCATGGACCGCTTGACCCTATTTGGGCACAATGGCTTGTAATGCTACAAGGCAAGGAACACTTTATAAACAACTTGAATGACAATATAAAATTCTTTCAAGCTAAATTCAATTTGTGGAAAATACAGCTTCAGAAAAAGATTTCACGCACTTCCCTGTCAATTTATAACCTGTCAATTGTCAATTTATAACCTGTCAATTGTCAATTTATGTCAATATATAATTATAGTGAGATGGACAAATATACGGGGTGTTTGGTGCATCGTTTGCCAAATTAAAACGTTTCAAAACAATAACCGATGCTTACGCGAAACTATATGTAAGAAACCCCTTGTAAGAAAGACATAGCAGTCAGACCTCACTGCGCAAGAGTGAAATAGCATTTTCTATCTACTTTGCGTATATTATTTACGCAAATAAGTAATATCGAATATCAGGCTAATGCGTCCCAATACACAAAGTTAGCAAATTAGTGAAGTTAGTAAAAGGTCATGTGAGTCTCACAGGGACGCAGCTTCATCATTTAGTGGGTCTGGTCCCTATGAAACAATAATTTGTCTTGGGTTGGATTTTTTGTATTTTTTTTTGTCATAGTGTTATAAAAAAATTATAATTACCCTTTTTTACATTTTAAATGCATTTTATACTGTTATACAGGGTGTCCCATAACTTATCCGTCATAAAGCAACTGGTAATAAAGATAAAAAAAAGATGATTTAGTCAATAAATGTGTTGGCAAATGTTAGTTATTAAAAAGGTACAGGGTGTTGAAAGTGAAACAAAATTTTCGAAAAATTGAGATAATTTTAAAACGGTTGAAGATATCAGGTTCAAAATCAGGGTAGTTAGGTTTGCTACCTACTTTGTGAGGAAATTACTCGCTCATATTTTTACCCTATAAAGCTGGGAATATTTTGATTTCAAAATAGAGAAGAGTCATAATTCCCACGTAAAAAAAGGTACCCTTGTCAATGTCGATATCTCCCGCCGCTGGCGAGATAATCGTGTTCAAATATTCGATTGCACATCTTGTCGATGGCTGAAAAACCTCCCTTCACACACTTTGTCGTTCTGAACAACCCGATATTATTAGTTTAACATATATTAAAATCATATAAATGACTGGAACGAACAATAAACCATAATTATTTATTTATTATCGACCTTCAATGAACGCACAACATTACCATATCTCCAAATTGAATATTAATTTCACGTGTGTATGTAAATCAATAATGCCAAAATGATATTAAGCAACATATTGCTTCCAACTTACTGCCTAACCTCCTTTTACAGCATATTAAAGTATATTTGATTACAGGTTTCAAGGCACACTTGCCTTGAATACGAGGGAAAAAACATTAAAACGTCAAAAATAGAACGGACTTTATTTAAAATGACAGTTTTTTGAAATTTAAAGATGTTGAAAGTGTCTACCGTTTATACACTTACGCAGGTTCTTTGTTAAGTGACGCCTCACATTTGAGAAGATATTTTCTTCATTTCTAATAACATTGGCCGCTTGTTGATTTTTTTGTAAAAGTTTATCTCGTGTATTGATTTCATCATGGTAAACTAAAGACTTCATATGACCCCACAAATAAAAGCCTAACGGATTAATCTGAGCTGCGAGTTGGCCAAGGAAACTCACCACCGCGCCCAATCCATCGATGTGGAAAACATTGATTCAAATGATTTCGCACTGCAACAGTAAAATGCGGCATCTTGCATGAACCACATGTCTTGTTTTAAGTTTAGAGGTATACCGTCCAACAGGTCTAATAAATCATTTTCTAAAAAGTGCACATATTGATCTCCATTCAGTCTTTGCAGAAACTCAAATGGACCGATTAAAAAATTGTCTATAATGCCGCACCAAATGTTAATTGAAAATTCGTGCAGGAAATGCCGCTCTCTTGGTAGGTGTGGATTTTCAAGGACATAATAATAATTATTTCGCCAGTAAAAAATTCCGTAAGTAATTCCGTTCCGCCAGTAAACGATATCTTTTTCAAGAACATGGGGTCTTCGTTTTTTTTATGAAGTAAATTTTGTCAAAATTCTGATCTGGCCCGCAAATCTTGTGGCAATAAATTCTGACAGGCGAAAAATGGAAGGGAAACAATTTTTCGTTATGGAGAACTCTTGAAACGGTAGATTTATTAATTCCTGTAGATGTCTCAAAACGCCTAGTGCTTAGTTCAGGATTTTCCGCGATACTAACCAAAATGCCCTCTTCTTGTTCTACTGTTATACGTTTCGGTCGTCCACCAGGATTGTTGTAATAAAACGAACCTGTTTCGCCCAACTGATTGAAAATTCCTTAAAAAATCTGTCGACCTGGGATGATTCAGGTTGGGCGATATACTTCATACCTTCTAACTGCAGCGCGACTATTAAAATTTACTTGTACATAAACGCAGAGCATATCCCTTAAATCACGAGTAAAAAACTGATTAAAGTTAAGCATTTTTTACAAATTATTTAATACCAAATTAAGATTGAAGCAACTTGTTTACACATATGGTTAATGGGAGAGATAGAAAACAATGACAGATGTCATCGAGACGTAATAATTTATACACAACATCGACAAGATGTGTAATGGAATATTCGAATACGAATATCTCGCAAACGGCTTGAGATATCGATAATGACCAAGGGTACCTTTTTTACGCGGAAATTATGACTCTTCTCTATTTGAAGTGAAAATAGCCCCAACCTTATAGGGTAAAAAAATATGAGCGTGTTAATTCTTCACAAAGTAGGTAGTAAGCGCCCTATAGGGACTAGGCTCAATTATTTTTTTCTTTATTTGGGTTTTTCGCCACTATCTAAAACTCAAAAAATATCAAAAATACCTGTTCTTATTTAAAGAAAGAATCACTGGGAAAAAGCAAAAAACCAAACGGAGACAAATTTCTCAGTGATTCTTTTTTGTAATAAATTTGCCTAACAAACAAAATTTTAAGGATATAAAAATGTTATACAAAATTTTACAAACTTTTAACGTTAACGTTTCGGAGGGTACTCTCCCCCCGTTTTCAAAACTAAACTAAAAAATAAATTATATTAATTTGTAATATATAAAGTATCGAGTGAAAGTAAATATATTTTTTTGTATATGTCAACGATACTTACATTGACAACAATAGATTTTCATGACAGTGACATACTACCAAAAAATATATATAGGTAATGTTTACTGTGTGATTGTTTATTGTACTGATTGTGCATTCAAATATTTAAATGTGTTTAATTGTATTCTTTAGAATCGGAAACCATATTGAATTTAAATCTACCGAAGGCATAGCAATACAGTTATTTTTATTTAAATTAATTATAGCGGTTTCTTTTAATCTTCTGTATTTTGTTACCGATTCTTTTAATACCGTTTTGGAATTATTCCAATTGATTTTATGACCCGATTCCCATGCGTGTTGACAAAATCTAAATTTATTAAAATCGCCCTTTCTAAGAAGGTTTTTTACTCTACTTACTCTTTTACTCTAACATCTAACGGTCTAGATGTCTCACTTATATAGAATTTGCCACACGGAATTGATGGAACCTCTTCTCGATACGGGTTGAACCCCTTTTACCAACACCTTCTATACAAGTGTTGGTCTAGCACATGAGCTGAATAATAGCCAGACACATTTAGTTAGTACAATGGAAAATATTTGTATTTTTCATTCACTGGAATATGATGTTATGTATATATAATAAAAAAAAACTAATACATTTTTTGAAATAAAATGCAAAATAAAAGATTTTGGGCGTGACCCAATATGATACATTTCATTTTTTTTTTTTTTAATCAGACCACGTGTACCCATTTGGTGCACATCCCTTTCCAACAACTTAATTCGTAAAATATATTGTGCGACTTCCTTTTACCAAGATTTCACAAAAAACTACCCTGGTCCAGGAATAAAGATTCAAAATTTAGAGCTGATCGTTAACGTGTTAACTAATTTTTAAATAATCTTAAGCTACAATTACCAATTACTGATTGATTTGTCCGTTACTTTGCGATAGTTTTTAAATTGAATAAAACAATTCTTACTTTGTTATCTATCACTTTTATTTTTAAATTTGTGTGATTATAGTATCGCAAAACGATTTTACATTCTCAAACACTACTCTAAAACTAAGATATTGCACCTGTTTATCATGTGTACCTAATTATACACTTTTATTGGGGTTAATTTTTTACAATATTTCAAATAGTGGGGAATTCGAAGATCTGTCTGATCGTTTAATAGCTGTGTAGGCGGATCTTTATTATATTTATAAATTTCAATTGTTGTTTGTTTTTTTTTGCTTTTTGGCAAATTTAATTTTTACAAATCTAAAAATATGTAACATTTTTAAATTTGTAATCTCGGGAAATATATGTCCGACATCTATGAAATGGTTCGCAAAATTAGAATTTTGTTTCTTTAATATGTACACATTCTTTGAATATGGTCTGAAAATTTCGACCGGTTTGTCCTACATAGCAGCTACATACTGCACTCGTTACAACTTAACATATAAACTCCAGATTTTGTTTTTTGTGATATTTTACCTTTGGCTTTAAAAAGTAATTTACTGATTGGGGGCGTGAGGGGGGGCACTACTTGCAAATTATGTTTCCCCAAAGAGCGAGGTATTTGTTCCGAAACTGGATCGAAATATGCAATTTTACAGTATTTTTTGTTTTACTTTTGGATATACTTGATGAATTAGTAATTGTTTCCGTTTTTTTATTTATTAGGTAACTAATTTCTTTTTCATTGAAGCCGTTATTTTGTGCCCAGTTTTATTTTTTGCAGTTCTATTTTTCTATTATTTTCGGATAGTGAAAGCTCGGTGGATCATAGACCTATATGCTGCATATTTATGTGTAATGGGGTGGATTGATTGTTTTGTAATTGTTATATTTGAGTATGTGAGTTTTCTATAGATATTAAATTCTAGTTTATTATTTTGTTTGGATATTGAAAAATATTCTTTTTCAAGGCAAATTTTATTTTTGAATGGATTCTATTTAAATTCTTTAATGTTTCTTCTACTTGTTTGTCTTTTCCAGTATAATAAATCAAAATGCCGTCTATATATCTAAACCAAAACAATATATCTTTTTTTGCTTTATTCGTGTTTAAACAAATATTTTCCAAGTTTGACATTTCTGATAATAAAAGGCTTACTGGGGAACCCATTGCTAGACCATCCTTTTGTTTGTGAAAATCGTTTCAGCCGAATTCAGGAAGCTGTTATGAATCAGACCGACCGCAGACCACCAAACAGTAATAATTTTGGTGCATTTTCGGCTTTGGGAAGTGTTGTGGGGCTTCGTCGCCGTCTAACCACTCAGCCGGTCGTCGCCGATTGTCCAAGAATCCACTTTTCATCGCACATCTCGATCTGTTTAAGAAACGGGTCGTTTTTATTGCACAAAAAAAGGACAAACAACACTTCAGGACGACGATTTCTAGATTTTCATTCAATTCGTGTGGTACCCATTTATCGAGCTTTTTGGCGTTCCAATCTCCTGCATATAGTTAGAAATCGTCACATGCGTTACGCCTAATTCAAAGGCAAGCTCCCGAACAGTTGTATGCGGATTGGCATCGACTACGGTTCATAATTAGTCGTTGTCGACATCCAATGACCGATCACTGCGGACAACAAGGCTCTCATCACCACTACAAAATTCTTTAAACCACCATTGGAACCAAATACGTTCATTAGTGGTTTCTCCGCCAAACGCATCCTTGATATCGCGAGCTATTTCGCCAGCTTTTCGGCCTAGTTTGAACTGAAACAAGAAAAGCGTGCAAATTTGCTTTTTGTCCATGTTGCCAAAATTATTTTAGAACGAAAATAATACCACAGCTTTAAAATGATATATAAAGTAAAAGCAATTTAGCACAAATTAATTTGAAAACACAGTATTTAAAATTAAAATAACAAAAACCGCTATAAGTTTATTAACAACCTAATATCTAAATCAAATATTAAAATCACGTCACGTTACTGACGTCTCAATTAGCAACAACAATAAATTACATAACTATACAAAATATTTCCTAAAGTGCCTTCGGATAATTATTTTTTTATCATCTAAGTATCTATCTAACCGTTAATATATATTATATTAATGCATACAGTGGATCCCAAAAATATTCGGACACCTTATTTAAAACTCATTCCAACAGTTCTAATTTACGCAAAAAAAAATTTTAGTGTTCTTACTTCCTTTTAACATATTCTATAACAAAGCTCCGAAATCATGGGTATAACTCTAAAATGTTAAGAAAAGAACATAAATATTGTTTTTATACACGTCAAAAATATTCAGACACGCAAACAAAAAAAAATACATTTGAATCAATCATATTAATCTAATTAAGGTAATCTTCGAACTTTGTTAACTATAAATAGTAATTGGTTGACTAGTGTCGAAGGAACATCTTAAAATGAATAGGTCGTATACCAAATAAAAAAAACAATAGTTCTGAAAATAGGAAAATTTCATTATGAAAGGGGAAATTCTTAGAGACAAATTAGGCAAATGTTTCAGTTAAGTAAAACTGTGGTTGAAGATATCATGCAAAGCTACATAAATAAGAACAGAATGTTTGACCACCGCTTTATTTTAAAAGAAGTACATAAAAACTCTAAATATATATATATATATATATATATATATATATATATATATATATATATATATATATATATATATATATATATATATATATATATCCGCCGTCTAGAGTCTATGCTCCTGGGAGGGTGACCCCTGGCGGACAGGTTAAGGCAGAGGCCTCAGACTAACATGATCCAAAATCTGCCAACCAGCATTGGACCAGCGTGGCAGATTACGGTCCACACCTTCAACATGGTATTTCAATATGTTTCAATATGACAGTACAACCTCAAACACGGCCCTTATTACCCGGAGGCCAAGGGGCAACTACCTACGACAGTGGGAAGGCCTTCCCCAAGGCAGAGGATGCTAAGAATCACCGGGTTAGATCAAGCTGCCATCGGACTTTTGACATTGCAACGCTAAATATAAGGACTATGAAAACGAAGGCCCGATTATATGAACTGTTAATCGAACTTGACAACATACATTGGGATATTATTGGGCTATGTGAAACCCGAAGAAAGGGCGAAGAGTTAATCAAATTAGAACCAACTGGACACATACTTTACACTCGAGGTACGGAAAATGGCCAATGTGGCGGAATTGGATTCCTCATCAATCGAAAGGTGAAGGACAGTGTAGTAAAATTTCAAAGTACATCTGACCTAAATGTAGATACAAAATCCTGATGGGTGATTTTAATGTCAGAATTGGCCGGAATTGGTGATTTTAATGTCAGTTGTCAATAACTGGCCCATATGGAACTGGTGAACGAGACAATAGAGATGACAGATTGGTTGATTTTGCTGAAGGACAAGAGCTATATATATAATGAATTCGTTTTATAAGAAAAATATCACCAGAAAATGGACATGAAATGTCCATCTGGGCTCACAAGTGAAATTGACTACATCATGACCAACGATAAAACAATATTTACCAATTGTACTCTCCTTAACAATTTCAATGTTGGAAGTGACCACCGAATGGTACGAACAAAAGATAGGATTGACTCTCGAAGAGAACGCAAAAGAATGTTAAGATCAAAGAAGGGCAAAGTGGATTCTGGAAAACTGCTGGAGAGAAGAAGCGATTTTGAGATTGCTCTGTCAAACCGGTTTGCTGTTTTACAAGATCCGGAGGAAGTGGAATTATCAGTTCAATATAAAGAAATCGCCAATAATGTGCTTCAAACGGCTGCTTTAATAGCACCAGAAGAAAAATGTCTCAAACAGACAAAAATCTCCAGTGAGACCATTGATTTAATAAAAAAACGGCGGGCAATGAGAAATTCAGGTAGTCCTTTTGGCAGGGTCGAGTACACTGAGCTCTGCAAAACTATAAGAAAACGTATCAGAGAGGGCACGCGCCGATTCAACATGCAGCTAGTGCAAAAAACCCTGGAAGAAAACAAAGGAATTAACACAGCTAAACAGAAGCTAAGAAACAAAAGAAGGCAAATATATGCCTTAAGGCGTGAGGATGGTACTGTATGCAGGGCGCGTACGCAAATGTTAAAGGTTGTCAGAAAATTTTATTCCCAGTTATATGAAGATCAGAACCAATCAAAGATAACAATACCCACGGAAGGACAAATGCCAGATGTCCTAGTGGAGGAAGTAACAAATGCTATAGAATCGATGAAAAACGGCAAGGCTCCAGGAAAGGACAGTGAAACTGTCGAAATGCTAAAAGCTGGTGGTCGGAAGTTACATAAAACACTGGCAAAATTATATTCAAAATGCCCCAAAGAACAAAAAGTATCTGACTTATGGAAAAATGTAGAAGTGATCCTTTTACATAAAAAGGGAGCACAGGAAGATCTAAAGAACTACTGTCCAATAAGCCTCCTATTAGTAATGTACAAGGTTTTCACTAAGATAATTACTAAAAGAAAATAAAAAAAAAACTGAATGACGCACAACCAAGAGAACAAGCAGGATTCAAAAGTGGATTCAGTACAATGAATCACGAATACACCATGCCACTGTGATTGGCTTTTATCGACTGCGAAAAAGCATTTGACTCCTTTTCAAAGCATGCAGTAATGGATGCACTGCTTAGCCAAGGGGTAGATGAAGCATATATAAACCTATTAGACTATTAGGATCGATATATGATGGAGCTACAGCCATAATTCACCTTGATAAGCTTGAAGTGGAAATTAATGTAGAACGAGGTGTACAGCAGGGTAACACAATATCTCATATTCTTTTCTCGGCTAGCCTTGAATAAGTATTCCATAAACTGGATTGGGAACTGGATGGTGTAAAGATCAATGGTGCAAACTTAAATCATCTTAGATTTGCAAATGATATCGTTCCCCTTTCACAAGACCCAGAAGAGCTGCAAAGACGCATACAAGGGCTGCAAAGAGCTGGTGAACCATTTGGCTTAAAAATAAATCTGAAAAAGAGCCAGGTTATGTTCAATAAATTCACAGACGCCAGGAGAATTTCAGTTTTAGGAAGGGATTTAGAGATAGTGGGCCATTTTATATATCTTGGGCAGAGAATTTAAATGGAGGGGGATACCACCCAGGAGGTGGAAGATGTATGCTTGACATTACAAGACGAGACAGAAAGCCCTGCGCATGGATCAGGAAACAAACGAAAGTGTGTGACATCATTGGAATAGTAAAGCAATAGAAATGGAGATGGGCAGGCCATATGGCAAGGCGATGAGATGAAAGATGGACCAAGGCAATCCTGGAGTGGATACTGCTTAATCGCAAACGTCCGCGAAGAAGACGAAAGCACGATGGACTGATGACATCGTTAAGTATATAGAGCCCGAGTGGCAGAGGAAAGCCCAAGACTGTGAAAGTTGTGAAAGTGAAAGACACAGGCTGATGATCCGTTGATTCTGTGAAGAATCAATTCGTTTCGCCAAAATCTCTTTTGACATTTTCAAGTGTTGTCCGTTTCGACTGAAGTTGGACTCTTCAGTCGAAGAACTGCTCTCGAAAGTTTGCCTCCACTTTTTCCAACGTTTCTTCATCGGCTTAAGACCCAAAATTGACATAGTACTTTCTTGAAAATCTCATTGCAATGGAAATGAGCTTTATCGCTCATGAGGATTTTAAATGACGAATTCATCACTTTTGCTAAACGTATCAAACGTAAACTTAGCAAAACCCGCAGTGATCTTGAATCTATAGCAGCATGATGGGTACCAAACAGCATCGTAAGGAGAGTCGATAGGTCCTTGCCACAGGCCCTCTCTTCAACTAATTGAGTACTGAATTTTCCGTTGATCACTTTACGCGTGCATTTTTTATGCGTGTTTATATATATACATACATATATATATATATATATATATATATATATATATATATATATATATATATATATATATATATATATATACACACATATATATATATATATATATATATATATATATATATATATATATATATATATATATATATATATATATATATATATACATATATATATATATATATATATATATATATATATATATATATATATATATATATATATATATATATATATATATATATATGTGGGCGTCAAATGGTGTGGCGAAGGTGAAGAGCTCAACGCAGAAAATATTTGCCAAACTGTTAAACACGGTCGGGGATAGGTAATGGTTTGGGGTATATATGCTGAGGGGTTAGTAACTTTTTGTTTATTGATATTGAACAAAAGCATTTATTTAAATATTTTAACTCAAAATTTGAAAGTAAGTGCGGAAAACATGAAGATTATAAACTCATTTAAATTTTACCAACATAATAACCTTAAAGTTAATGCGGGTATAGTTCGCAAATGGCTATTATACAACTGCCCAAAAGTGAATAAAACGCCGCCTCTGTCACCTGAGATTCATCCCATTGAAAACGTTAGGCATTATTTGGAAACTAATATAACGAAACATGAAATTACTAATAACAACACTTAAGGGCAACAACATGTAACCGCCCGATGTGCAAAAATGGTGGGGTATCTTTAGAGGTGACTTCATTTCGGTATTTGAAACCAACATTTTCATTTATACTGTGGACAAGGGCATGTGGTGTCATTCCCGAATAATTTCACGGGTGAGTTTGTCACTGAACACTTTAGTTTCTATTGATTTATATTAATTTCGAGATGTATTTAAAGCTCTATTATTTCTATTTAATGTTTTCATTATTATTAAATAATTACTATGTAAGTGAGTATATCACTGAACACTTTGATTTCTATGGATTTATATTAATTTTGAGATATATTTAAAGCTCTATTATTTCTATTTAATTTTTATTAATATTAAATAATTTCTATTTAAGTGAGCTTTTCACTGAACACTTTGTCTAAAATCAATAGATTTTAGTAGTTTCGAGAAGTATTTAAAGATTACTCGTATTTCTTTTCTCACACAATACTGTTCTGATTATTGCCAAATATTCAAGCACAATTGAATTAAATGTGTAATTGTACAATTATATTAAGTAATATTTAAAAGAGTGTTTCTAATTTATTATTTCACTAATATAAATTAAATGAGTATCCAAATATTGTCGCGATTTCTCCCTTCAATACTATGAAGTGGGTAAATGCCGTTTTGCTTTTCTAATATCAGGAGCGGGTACATCACGCGTTCTCCCTTTATACCCATTGCACAATTCAGTACTATATATTATACCATAGGGTGTAGTTGGATAATCCATTATGTTTTGTTTAGCTCTTTGGGTGGGTCGTGCGGTTTTCCCGTGATATCCCGTTCAAACCCGAAGCTGGTACTATTGCGCGTTCTCTCCTCAGTGTCAGGAACAGTACGCAGAATGATAATTTTTTGATAAAATTACCATTGTTGAAAATATATGATCTGTAATGTAATAAATATTGAGAGATCATTGTTGAAAATATATGATCTGTAATTTAATAAATATTGAGAGATCTCCATGGTATTGTCGCGTGGCTTTCCTTTCAATACTATGAAGTGGGTAAATGCTGTTTTGCTTTAATTTTCCTTTCTTTTTGCGTTCTCCTTTTGTACCCATTGCACAACTCAGTACTAGAGGTTACACCGTACGGTGTGGTTAGATATCTATTATGTTTTGTTTAGCTCTTTGGGTGGGTATGTCGTGCTATTTTTCCCTTGATACCCCGTTTATACCCGAAGCTGACACTGTGGAGCATTTTCTCCCTCAGTGCCAGGAGCAGTACCCAGTTTGATATTTTATTATTAGCCGATAACTTTATCATGGTTTCAGTTATGTAGAGTGTCTCTATTTGAATGTATGTTAATTGCTATCATGGCTATTATAACTGATGTACTAACGAGCATCTCTCGTTGAGCATGTGAATAGCCTCGTGTTAAAATATGATTTGTATCAATTTGATTAATCTAAAGTAACAGATAGTAAACAGAGAATAGTTTGATGGATTCGGAGTGTTTAGGGTTACTTTTATTTCCAGGTAGTTAAAGCTGCAATGCTTAGAAGCCACCACCATGCTCGTCATGCTCGTACTCATGTACCCAGCTAGCCGCCCAGTTAGAGCAATTACCGTTAAGCCATCTCAGTTATTATTGGGAGGATAGGTATATGTATATATATATATATATATATATATATATATATATATATATATATATATATATATATATATATATATATGTGTGTGTGTGTGTGTGTATAAAAAAAATAATCCTTTCATTTTATGTCACGTGCTTTGTGACGTTTCTTTTTCCTTTTTGACGATGCCTTACAGAAGTATTAATTAACTTCCCTAATATTTTTTTAATGTTTTTCATAAGAACACTCATAGCAATATACTTGTCTGAATATTTTTAGGATCGACTGTATATGCTTAGAAAAAAATATATCAAATCATAATATACACAAGTTGACGCCATTCTATCTTGAACTTCTAAAAGAATTCACAGAAAAAAACATTAATTGTTTGTTTATGTTATTGTTAATAATATCGGGGATTATGTAAACAATTTACCCTGATCACCAGAAAAATGCAGACTATGACATACCAAACAGTTCTTTCATCAATATCAGGAATCTGAGGAATCCATACTGGTTTCTTGCATCAGATACGGAAAAGGCATAAATAGAAGGAACCAATTGATCCAATAGGCTTTTAGATTTAACATTAGTACAGTAATAAGAATTTTTAGACTTTACATTAATGCAGTAATCAGGCTTAAAGTATAATTGTACTAGTTAATATCTAAGCCTCCGTTTTTGTAACTATTCGTCAAATTACTTTTAGTTCTTATATAGAAAATATAATTGTTAATTTGATTTAAAAATAGTTTTTAAAACAAGAACGTTAAACCCTCATATATAATTGGTGCAGTCTTACGGATCTTTGGAAGTTTCAAGAAATTTGAAGACAATTTTTGGGAAGAAACACACCTAAAGAAAATTACAGGCCAGAAGAATTTAAAAGAAACTTCAGCGAAACTGTCAATCCAGAGCACCTCCTCGCAAAGGAAAATTCAAAAGGAACATTGTGGGCAAGTACTCTTGAAGTGTATTAACTTAACTTAATATTAACTACCTTTACATTGAACAAAATTGAATTTTTACAGAAGAAAAATTGAAATTGGAAAAATTGTAAAAATGTATTTAATTAATTTTATTAAATTGAATTATATATTATTAAAATTGATTAAATAATATTTAAATGAGCGTAGAATCATTAGATAATATTCACTTGAGTTAAATCAGCAAAGAAGAAATGTGATAACGGAATTCAAAATGTCTAATATTAAAGAGTCTAAAGAAAATGCATTTACTTAAGATCATTCACAGGCAAACCCGAACATTTACATACATTTATAAACGCAGTAGATAAATTTGATAATAGATATGGATTAACTACAGATAACAGTTTATTGGATTTGTATTTGCTTCGATATGTTCTAAATTAACCGTCGATGCCGCTGATTTTATAATGCGTAGACAAGATTTAGATACGTGGCCGCAACTAAAAGCATCTTTATTTGAAAAATTCGTTTATAAAATTAACAGACAGTACAAGAAGAACAAGAATTAACATTTTTAACAAAATTGAAAAACGAAACCTTATCAGACTTCATAGAAAAAAATTTCAATTTTGAAAAACAGAATATTAATTAAAATTAATTCGGAAGAGTTGGATAAAAATACGAAAAATACATTTGCTAAACAGAGGACACTCCTATAACCCTTTTATTATCAAATTACAATTCTGAAATGAGAACACTTTTGATGTTACAAAAGTCTAATACATTAGATGAAGCGAATTTAATTGTCATAAATAATCAGAACATTGAATCCAGCTAAAATAAATTATAGTAAGATTGAAAAAAAAACTATTAGCAATAATTATCCTTATTTATATGGAAAGAAATTTAAAATTATAACGGATCATAAACCTTTAAAATATTTATTTTCATTAACAGAACCAAACTCGAGATTGATGAGATGGAAACTTAAATTGGAAGAATACGATTACGAAGTTATTTACAGAAAAGGAACAATGAATAAAAATGCTGATGCATTATCAAGAATACCAATAAATCATATTGAAACAGTTGAAAAAAATAATGATTACGAAAAAGAAAATGATGAGGATACAGTTAATCTTTCAATAATTAATAATATGAATAAAAACGAAGAGCTGAATTGAACAATGATGATAGACACTATTTTACAAAGTGTTGAACCTAAAATTAAAATATTGCAAGGTATACAAGTAGTATAGGTCTTAGATATTATAAATGATGAAAATGAAACAGTACATTCCAGTCAAGAAAATCCTATATTAAATATTCCATATGTAGAAAAATGTGTTAACCAATACTAAAATCAAATTATATTCATTACGGATAATAAAATCAAAGTTCCAAACATAAGAAAGAAAAATATTTCATAGATCAAGATTAATTATTACGAGATTTCCAAAGAAAATATTCGTATACTATTAAGAGTATTTAGTATCATATTATACATATTGTATGCATTTTAAAAATAAAAACAATTGAATCAACAGTAATCACTGCTTTACGAGAATATTTCAGAAACAATATATTTAAAAATTATATTTCTACTATTTATTTAAATGATATAACAGATATTGAGGAGCAACAATTAAAATTAAAACAGTATCACGAAACAACGACATCACACAGAGGTACTATCGAAAATATTAATTCTATTAAAAAATATAATTATTGACCTAACATAGAAAAATATGTAAAACAATATATAAACTCATGCGAAATTTGTAAGAAAGCTAAATATGAAAGGCAGCCAAATAAATTAATTTATAAACCTACTCCAGGGCATGAACCTTTTGATAACTATACATTGATGTTTACAAAACACATAATCAGTAAGCGCGATTGAAATTTTAGGTAAAGTTTTATTATTTATTACTCATTTTGGCATTCCTAAATGAATTACATGTGATAATGGAAAATCATTTAAAAATATGGTTTTCCAAGAGTTTTGTAAGACTCATGAAATAAAAATTAATCATACAACTCCAACAACTATACAACAGTCGGGTAGAGAGATTTCATTCGACATTAATAGAAATAATTTTAACTATAAAACAAATTAAATGAAAAGAATATATTACTCATTTAATGAAATATGCTATATTAACTTATAGTTATTGTCTGAATGATTGTGGCGTGTTCATTTTTTTTTTCATTTTTTGGATTTTTCGCCACGATCTAAAACTCAAAAAAAAATCAGAAATATCTGTTTTTATGTAAGTAAAGAATCACTGGGTAAAAAACAAAACAGACAATTTTTTCAGTGATTCTTTTCTGTAATAAATTTGCTTAACGAACTAAATTTTCTAAAATAAATACGAACTTTTGAAAGTTACTGTTTCAGGAGGTCTTCTCCCGTTTTCAAAACAAATCTAAAAAATAGATTATATTAATTTTTATATATACTGAAAAGGAAGGAAGTAAATATATTATGTTTATATGTCAATGATACTTACATTTAATATTATTTTGATACTTACAATGATACATCGTTTTTAATGACATTGACATACTACCAAAAAAAATATAGGTGTGGTTTACTGTGTGATTATTGTGTATTGAAATACTTAAACGTTTTTAATTATATTCTTTAGAATCAGGAACCATATTGAATTTAAATCTACCGAAGGCATAACAATACAGTTATTTTTAAATTAATTATAGCAGTTTCTTTTAATCTTCCATATTTTGTTACCGATTCTTTTAATACCGTTTTGGAATTATTCCAATTGATTTTGTCCCGATTCCCATGCGTTTTGGCAAATTCTAGATTTATTAAAATTGCTAATTATCTAAGGAGGTTTTTATATTCTTTTATTATAACATCTAACGGTCTAGATGTATCAATTTTTTTTAATTTTATTTTATTTTTTAAAATTTTGTTCGTTAGGCAAATTTATTACAGAATCACTGATAAATTTGTCTCCGCTCAGTTTTTTGTTTTTTTACCCAGTGATTCTTTATTTACATAAGAACAGATATTTTTTTAAGTTTTAAATCGTGGTGAAAACCCCAAAAAAGGAAAAAAAACTTACAATAATTCGCTACCTACGGCAACAGAATACACCCCATTTCAGATAATTAGAGGTAAATTATCATATAAAAATCCATTCGAAATTAATAGCAAAGAAAAATTAAATGATTATAAAATAAAAAAATTATAAATTATATAATTATGTTAAAACAGATCATGCGGAAAATATTGAAATAATTAATAAGAAAATGTATAATAAATTAGTTGATAAGGAAACATTTTAAAAGTGCATAATGAGGCCAGAGATAAAGAAATTGAAATAGATCAACATTTTCCATGTTACATCAAATGTAATACGACTTAAGTTAAAACGAAAGTTCCCTATGAAAAAGTAGAAATAGCAAAAACTTCTGATAATAAAATTTATACCAATAAAAAAGAAATACATTAGAATTTAGTCAAACCATAGAGGAAATTTAAATAATTTTGATTTATTAATTGATTTTATATAATTACTTTTTTAATTATTGTTTATTAACGAAATTTAAAAAATAGGAAAGTTATTTGGACTTCACTGAATATTGAATTTGAATTGTATTAAATATTTTGATTTTAAAATTTTATAATTGTCATTGTTACTCAATGCTGCAAGTTCAAGGGCCTCATGAGGAAAGAAGGAAGAAAAAAGAAATAAGAAAGAACAAAGACAATTGTTGTTGCAATTTTTTCCTTTCGTTCCTCATCGCAAAAATCTTCCTAAGGAAGGGAGGAATTATGTAAACAATTTTCCCTTATCAACCAGAAGAATGCAGACTGTGACATACCAAATAGTTCTTTCATCAATTTCAGGAATCAGGAATCCATACTGGTTTCTTGCATCAGATACAGAAAAGGCATAAATAGAAGAAACCAATGGATCTAATAGGCTTTTAGATTTAACATTAGTACAGTAATAAGGCTGTTAAGATTTAACTTTAGTATTATTTGTATTAGTTACAGTGACGGCTCGTGGGTTTTTGAAGTGGGAGGGCGTAGAAGAAAATAGCGCTTCTGAAGAATTTTTTTTTGCTTTCCCCTTTCCCCTTTTTACTTTACGTGCTATTGAAACCCTATACAGGAGGTAAACCAAGAAAATGAGTTAAAGGAAAGAAACTAAACGGAAAAAACTGAAAAATTGTTTACTGTGATAAATGTTGGAGGGGCGGCGCCCCAACGCCCTCCTTCATAAGCCGCTTAGATAACAACCAACTTATTTAGTTATTATCTAAGTCTCCGTTTTTGTAACTATTCGTCAAATTACTTTACCTAGTTCTTATATAGAAAATATAATTGTTAATTTGATTTAAAAATAGTTTTTAAAAACAAGAACGTTAAACCCTCATATATAATTCAAATCACAATCACAAGTCATGCTATCTTGAACTACTAAAAGAATTCACAGAAAAAAATATATTAATTGTTTGTTTTATTAAACATATTTTCAAAGAAAACAAAATAGAATAATATCGGGTTGTCGGGAAAGTTCGGGGTTTTTCCATTAGTTTTTCGTTTAACGCTTGTAAACAAAAAAATGTGCTAGATTAGTAATGTTTATTTACATATTATTAATTCTTGTGGTATTTGTAATGTTTATTTTGAGATTCGCTTTAATTTGCCTTCAGATAGATAACATTGCATTTACTCCACATTATAATTTCTTATTTCAAAAAAGGACAACGCTGTCCAAACAAAAAATAAGATTTGTGGCCAAAAGTGGTTTGGTGGATTCGGGAATGGAAATTTTTGCCTGGAAGACCGCAATCACTCTAGGCGTCCTCCAAGCACTGATGTTTAGGAACTAAAAGCCATAATAGCCGAAGATTCACACACTACGGCCCATGAGATAGCAAATAAATTAAACATTGGAAAATCGATCGTTTTTGATCATCTGAGAAAAATTGGAATAATCCCACACATGGGAAAAAAAACGTCTTGCCATGTGTGGGTCCCTTACAAACTTAGTGAGCGAAATCTAATGGATAGAGTCTCTTCGTGTCATCTTTTGTCGGAAAAAAAAGTGAGGCTCCATTTCTGAAGTGGATGGTAACTGGTGATGAAAAGTGGATTGTGCACAATGTACAACGAAAAACATCATGGGGCGCATAAGCCGGTGAGATGTCAGATAAGTTAAATATTGATCATCTGAAAAAAGCATATGTCTGTCGATACGATGAATGGGTTCCCTTCCTGAACTTAGTAAGGAAAATCTGGTGGACCGAATCTCTTCGTGCGATCTTTTGCTGACAAAAAATCTGAGCCTCCATTTCTGAAGCAACTGGGAACTCGTAATGAAAAGTGGATTATGTACAAGAACGTGCAACGAAAAAAAAACAAGGGGGTTACCATGGCCAGAGATTTTATGTACGGCGAAAGGCAGCCTTTACCCGAAGAAAAGTATGCTCTGCATTTGGTGGTATCTGAACGGACCCATACACTTTGAGCTTCCTCCACGCAACCAACCCATTAACACCGACATCTACTGTTTACTTTGTTAATTAGATCAGCTGGAAGCAGCAACTGAAGAAAAATGGCCTGAATTATCAAATAAGGCGTCATGTTTCATCATGAGAATGTACGACTACACATTCAATCAGGATTCAGTTAAAATTGTTGAGCTTCAGTTCCTCTTTATTCACCTGACATTACTCACCGCATACTTGGATTATCATCTATTTACCTTTAAAATTGTTTAAACGGAATTTTTTTTAAAATGGATGAAAAAAAAACTTGGGTATTTTTTTGGCAATAAAGTTAATTTTTAGCAAAAACGCATTATAGACTAACCACTACATTGGCAAAAAGTTAAAGTAAATAATAATGGTGATTGCATAACAAACTAAATCAATTATAAACCTTATAGATGAAGGCCTCTTCAGCATGCTTCCAACTTTCACGGTCCTGGGTTTTCCTCTGCCACTCTGGTCCAATATATTTAACGATGTCATCAATCCATCGTGCTTTCGGTCTTCTTCGCGGACGTTTGCGATCAAGCGGTATCCACTCCAGGATTGTCTTGGTCCATCTATCATCCCATCGCCTCGCTATATAGCCTGCCCATCTCCATTTGAATTGCTTCACTCTTCCAATGATGTCACAGACTTTCGTTTGTTCCCTGATCCATGCGCAGGACTTGCTCTCTCGTCTTGTAATTCCAAGCATACATCGTTCCATTCCCCTCTATGCTAACCGAAGTTTTTGAATTGAACCGCGATGTGAGTGTCGCACGTTTCACTTCCGTATGTCATAACGGGTAAAACGCACTGAGCGAAGACTTTTCTTTTCAGGCAAAGTGGGAGTCTGCTCTTAAACACAAAGTTGAGTCTGGTAAATGCCTGCCAGCCACATTTAACTCTGCCAAAGATATATAAAGCTGTCCACAATCTCCAAATCCCTTCCTAAAACTGAAATTCTTCTCTCCTACGACGACGTTATTGAACATAACCTGAATCTTTTTTCAGGTTTATCTTCAAGCCAAATGGTTCGCAAGCCCTTTGCAGTTTTTGTATTCTAAGATTATTTAAGTTTGCACCATTGATCTTTACACCATCCGGTTTCCAATCCAGTTTATGGAATACTTCTTCCAGGCAGGCTGAGAAAAGAAGAGGCGATATTGCGTCACTCTGTCGTACACTTCAAGATCATCAAGGTGAATTGTCACTGTAGCTCCATCATATATCGATCCTAATAGGTTTACATATGCTTTATCTATCCCTTGGCTAAGCAGCGCATCCATTATTGCATGCTTTGAGATGGAGTCAAATGCTTTTTCGTAGTCGATAAAAGCCAAGCACAGTGGCACGGTGTATTCGTTGTGCCTTTCTATGGCCTGCTGTACAACCTGGATGGGAGCCATTGTACTGAATCCACTTCTGAATCCTGCTTGTTCTCTTGGTTGTGCATCATTCAGTTTTTTTTAATATTCTTTTAGAAATGATCTTAGTGAAAACTTCATACATTATTGATAAAGGCTTATTGGACGGTAATTCTTTAAATCTTGTGTGTTCCCTTTTTATGAAAAAGGATCACTTCTGCATTTTTCCATAAATCAGGTACTTTTTGTTCTTTGAGGCATTTTGAGTATAATTTTGCCAGTGTTTTATGTAATGTCCGACCACCAGATTTTAACATTTCGACAGTTACAGTATTCTTTCCTGGAGCCTTGCCGTTTTTCATCGATTCTATAGCATTTGTTACTTCCTCCACTAGGATATCTGGCATTTGTTCGTTCTTGGGTTTTGTTGTCTTTGATTAGTTCTGATCTTCATATAACTGGTAATAAAATTTTCTGACAACCTCTCTAACATTTGCGTACGCGCCCTGCATACTGTGCCATCCTTACGCCTTAGGGTACGCACACAAAAAAAGCAGGTTAGCCAGCGCCTATTTTCGGCGCCGAATACCGGTGCTAGTTGTCCCGCTGATACGTACATTACCATTATTGCATCATTTCATTAAAGAACGCTGCTTATCTGCGAGTAAAAAAGCAGATTTCATGAAGGCAAGATGTCTAGTTCATCCTCCGCTGAAGAATTTGTGAAGATAAACATAAAAATATATACAAATAGCGGCCTTAGACCTTCATAAACTTATTTCGAAATAATAAAATATACTATAAACATAAAAAAAATCGAAATAATAAAAAAATAATTGAAAGAAAAATAATAAACATGTGACTGTGAAAGATGTTAAGCTGCCACATTAATAATAATTTTTCTATTGAAAATCCACGTCCGGCGCGAAAATCAGCGACCAAGAATTAAAAATTCATTCTTGTAAAATTTTCGGTGCCGGTTCACGTTTTTTTACAAGTTCCGACGCTCTGTGTTTATGTTCACGATCATTTAAAATCTAAGTAAATAATCGGCTTTTTTAGGTGCCGACTACCAGTAAACAGGAAACCTGCTTTCTTTGTGTGTGCACCCTAAGGGTGCACCCACTTTTTGATCTTGCAACTTTTATATACATTATGTTTGGTAAAATTATTTATTTTTACGAGTTCTACAACCTGTTAAAAGAAATGTTTCAACTTTGAAAACATCCTGTTTATATATTAAAATATCTTAATACTGATACTTAATTAAATATTATCAAGAAAACCATTTGTATCATCGTGACTGGAATAGGTCACTTTAGTACAAAATCGCGCTTTAAACGATAGATTATCTAATGATGATGATATCATGGTTTTAGCAATATAGACGTAATTTTTTGGGTTTTGTAGAAAATGTCCTTGAGTTAATTATTTAGTATTAATATTATTTTTAATTTAGTTTAATTGGATGGTAATTTATTAGTTAAAAGGAACTTTGAGTAACATGATATTGTAATACTATTATAAGTTTATAATTTAATCTTTGTTGATCAAATAAAGTATTAATAGTTTGTAATAACCTTTGTACCTAAATTGTAGTCATAAAGTGTAAAAGAAAAGGAATTTTTGGAATTAAAAGGTCTATTTTTTTTTGTTTATTTCATTTTAATCGTTTTAAACACGTATTCAAATACGTTGTCATTATATAGATATTAACAAACATGTTAAGTAATACTAAATAAATATATTAATTATGTTAATAAATTAAAAAAAAAGATATATTGACGCAAATTTATGTCACTATAAAATTACTGAAACGACAGAATTAATTTAAGGCCAGAGGAAAAGACCTTTAAAAGAAACAAAACTGAATATTTATTTTTTCTATAATTTTTATTTCGTATTTAAATTTTATGTAAATTAATTTTTGAAAATTATGTTAATCAGATGTGAGCCATTAACAGCAATGCAACTTTGTGCCATTTTTAACGCATTTTCCATAACTTTTGTCAACATATCTCGTGTTAATGCAGCAATTTCGGCACGGTTGTTGTCCGTG
The DNA here is from genome assembly GCA_031761425.1 of Cosmopolites sordidus. Lineage (NCBI taxonomy): Eukaryota > Metazoa > Arthropoda > Insecta > Coleoptera > Curculionidae > Cosmopolites > Cosmopolites sordidus. The sequence continues at coordinate 453,616 of JARFXV010000437.1, read as the reverse complement.
AGTTCCTCATGGTTTGGGATTTAGTTACGTAAACCTTTCCATCAAAAATCCCAATAAAAAATAATTCGGAGCCGTCAAATCAATTTTGCATAAAAATTGTCAGTTTGACGAAAGTGTTTTATGATTGCTTTGCAGTATTCTAATTGTTTATTATTGTTTGTAGGCAACAGATCTTGTATAATTTGTATCTTATAGGGAAACGTTCACATCTCAAAATTCGGCATAAACTGCGTGGAAAAATTCCCAGTTACCAGGTTAATTTAATTTTTGAAGTGAAAACACCATTAAACGCGTAGAGCGATTTTCGGTAGGGGCAAAACTTATTGGTTCGCGTTACCGACATGTCAGTGGCGTGTTGCGCCACACTGGCGACGCCAATTTTGTTTTAAATGTGTTTTAAATTCAATTTTGTTTTAGATAATCATTATTTTAATTGTTTAATTGTAGAATCACTGTGCAGTACAAGAGTGAGTACGTAATATGCTAATATTTTTATGTAGAATGAATAACAAAAACAAAACATTTATTTTCGAATATTTTCAATACTGGTATCAATATTTGCGTTAAAAAATTTTATATTATTTATTTTACTAATATTTAATCTGTTCATTACATCGTGCAATGAATATTTTATAGTGGCTTAGGAGTTATCTTACTAGCGTGGTAAAACAGATTTCTAGTTGTTCGATAGTATTTTTGTCGCGGATTTTTAAATTAAAAATTCTAAAATTCTAAATTATTGTTTATTGGTTTAAATTGTTACAAATAAAATACGTGTTTTGTTATTTGCAAAATGATTGCGAACTTGATATCATTCAATTTCACCATTAGATCTTTACAAAAAACTATTGTAATATAGTTAGTTTCTCTAAATGTCCATTTTCTATATTTGTTTAGATCATCGATCCTACATAAACAAAATTATACTTTTTTATATTATACATCTAAAGAATAATTAATTTAAAAATTCAAAAAAAAAAAGTTATTTCGAAGTTTCAAGTTTTCACTTCTGTCGGCAGTCCCCATGACTAAAGAACGGTATTGCAACCAAATTTAATACACATCATCAGCCTTCCGGTTGTCATAATCTGAGATAATATCAAGTCCTACAAACAGTCAGTGGTGGAATTATAGGATTTCGCTACTAATTAATTTAAATGGGTATGTGTTTTGTATTGTCCTTTGAAAGAAGATTTCTGCCTACCTTTTTTTTTCGATCAAAAAAAAAACGTGAGTGAAAGCCGTTATATACTTGTGCGAGATTTATGGTGACAATGTCCGAACGCAAGACGCTTGTGGGCGTTAGTTTAGACGATTCAAAAGTATTTATTTCGACTTGGAAAGACAAAGAACGCATAGGTTAACTGAAAAAAATTAAAATACTGAATTGAAAGCATTGTTGGAAAAAGACAATATGCAAACTCAACGACAAATGGCAGAGAGGTTAAATGTTGGTTGCCAAACCATTTGTGCATCGTTCTGCATGCTATCGGAAAAATCTGAACGCTGAACGACAGATAAATGGAAAAGCGAAAAACGGTGTGCGAAATTTTGCTTTCTTGCCATAAAAGAAAGACTTTTTGCATCAGATCGAGACTGGAGACAAAAACGAGAACCAAAAACGCAGAAAATCGTGGGTTGGCCCAGGACAACCAACAACATTGTCCGCAAGACCGAATCACTTTGGAAAAAAGACAATGCTGTGCATTTGATAGGAGCAGAAGGATATCGTGTACCATGAGCTTCTGAAACAGGTGAAATAGTTAATAGCGTTCGTTGACGTCAAAAAATGATCAATTTGAACTATGCATTGATCGAAAAGCGACCTGAACGGGCTACAAAACACTGAAGTGCTTTTACAACGCCCCATCACACACAGCGAAAGCGGTCAGATACACAACTTCTGCACTTGGCTGGTAACTCTTACCCCACCCGCCGTACTCACTAGACTTGCCCAGACGACCACTTATTTTCATCAATGCACTTTCCATGCAACACTTCAACAATTAATGTCGAAAAATGGCTCGACAATTGAATCACCTCAAAAGATGTACGATTTTTCTGGGAGGCCATCCACAAATTGCCAGAGAGATGGGAAAAATATGCAGCTATCGATGGCGCATACAATGAATAAATAATTTCTCACCTTTCTTACACAGGTCGACAATTTTATTTTTTTTTGATTTCTGTTCTAATGCCTAAATTTTCATTCTAGATATCGAAAAAACACTTAAATTTTTAGCTTTTAAAGTTTGCTTTTGTCTGATTTACGGCGATAAGTAAGTTTTGAAGATTTTAATTGATTTTATGAGCAACAGATGGCAGCACTTTGATCAACCCGAGAGCAAATTGCATATTATTTGTAAAGGACACAGTAATGAGTGTTTACTTGTCTATTACAGCTGTAACAACCGCCATTGAGTATTACTATGTTAGAACATGGCATCAAGACAATGTAAGCAGGATGTTGATTTCATTCTATTTGATTTGCCGCGAATTTATTAAAGTGAGAAGCAAAAAATTTGCTTTGGTAACAAATTTGAAGCTTTGCGAAGCTTATGAAGCCCATTTTAACCTCAAAATCCGGAATAAAAATTAAAGTTGTGTACCTCACTTTGCCTGTGTTAATGCAAAAATACTTTAGAATGTAAAATTTAAAATTTTAAAAAATGTCGAAACCTGTCGGAATGTCGGAAAATGTCGGATTAAAACTTAAACTACTCTAGTTGTTTTTGTTATTTCTAGCCTGATATCGAGGAGAAAAACGACACATGAAGTCTGCAGTGCTAAGACTTTGGAAGGAACCTAGTGATTATGTGCAACACTGTTACTTTTGTATCGTTAATACAAAAGTTAATCCAAGTGGTAAAAATGCTGAAAAGACTTTTTTATCCTGATCTTCCTTCAACGTCTTCTCCGATACCTCATGGTGAATTCCCGTTCCATCTCGTTCAGAATTAGATAACTTCAGAATTGAATCGTGGCAAAGTTCAACATAAATCCAGTACACCGCTTACTAATATCGATGATAGTGAATTCGAGATAAAGTCACATAATTCTTTGACCACATTTTATCAGCTCAACAGAATTGAATGATTTAGTACGAGACCTAAACCTACCCAAGAATAAAGCAGATATTTTAGGTTCAGGATTTTAACAGTGGAATTTGCTTGAAGATGATGTTTAAATTACCGATCAAAGAGAACGCCATAAAAATTTTTCTTGTTTTTTCACTAAAGAAGCCGGAGTTTGGTTACTGTAATAGCGTATTACGTTGATTTGTTCGAGGAAATCGGAATACCATGCTTACCATCTGACCGGCGACTTTTCATCGATACCTCTTCAAAAAGCTTAAAAGCAGTTCTTCTTCACAACGGAAACCTATTCCCTAGTCTTCCCGTAGTACATTCTGTAATGCTTAAGGAAAGTTACGTTAGTGTGAAAATGGTACAGGAAAAGTTAAAATATACAGAATACCATTGGTCAGTAATAGGCGATTTTAAGGTGGTTGGTTTTCTGATGGGAATTTAAGGAGGGTATACTAAATACCCTTGTCACCTTTGCTTGTGGGATAGAAAAGCAGATTCAGTACATTACCAACGGCGTATATGGCCTGATCGAGTCGAATTTCAGAAAGGAAAACATAATGTGAAGTCGAAACCAATTGTAGAGCCTAAGAATATATTGATGCCGCCGTTAACATATAAAATTAGGCCTAATAAAGCAATTTGTGAAAGCTCTGGATCCAAATTCTGAAACTTTTGAATATTTAAAGGGATTTTTTCCCAAATTATCTGAAGCTAAAGTTAAAGCGGGTATTTTCGTCGGACCACAAATAAAAGAAATAATGAGCAGTGATGATTTCACAGAATTCCTCAATGCTCATGAAAAACAAGCCTGGGAGAGTCTTAAAGCAGATTTAATTCTTAAGGTTTTCTTGGAAACAACAGAGCTGACAATTATGAAGAATTGATTGAAACTATGTTTAAAAGATTTAAAATTATGGGCTGCAGAATGTCCCATAAACTTCATATGCTACAATTGCACTTTTGATAAAATAAAATTATTAAAAAAAAATATAAAAATCAGCCATCTTTCCTGAAAATTCCAAAAATTGCTCTAGTTTCTACAAAAGCAAACTTTCATCAGAAATATTATTATTAAATATATTAGCCAGACCCAAAAATCGGGTCGACCGGTATTATTAACCATCACAGCTGCTATGTACCACGTCGTGGCATCATTTCTGGAAACTGCTTCACACTTTGCTTACACGTGCAATATCTTCATCACTTCACAGTGATCTTGGACCTCTGATATATCTCTAATTGTTCCGAATTCTTGACATTGTTTGAATGCACAATAAATTGTAGCTCATTAGGTGCCGGACTACTAAGATATATTCTTCTAAATTCACGAGTAGCAATAATTGAATTATATTTTTTAATGTAAATTACACAATTTCAAATTTTCAATTCTTTTAGAATGTATTTATCCGTAATAATTCTTGCACGTCTGCAGTACACAACACCCAAACCCAAACTGTCGCAAAAATCAAAGAAAAAAAATCAAGTCATAATGAGTCGGCATCAGTTCAGTCCTTTTCTGCTTTAGGTGCTACTGTTACTTGCATCGAGTAAACAATTCCAACAAACAAACCTTTCTATTGCCGTCTACGTTGTTTTTGAGTAACGCAAGTGCTTTTGACAAAACGAAAATTTATTATACAATAACAATAGAAATACGATATTGTATTTCAGCAATATAATAGCTTTGCGCAGTGGCATTATCGTAACCGATGAGGTTTATCCGAGGTGCGATTATTGCTGGGAGACGTTAAAGTGATTTTCTCTTTGAATTACTATTAGTTAAAGACGACATCCCCCTCCTAGTGGGCTCCTAGCGGTAACGAAGGGCTGGCAATTAGTCGTTTGGTGTGACCTGTCAAACACCATTACGGCAAAGAGGTGTTTAGAAGGGGGTTGGGAACTCTCAAAAGGGCGGGCCGGTGGGCTCTGCCGAGGCTCCGGCTAGGCCGGCCTGGCGCTGCGAGGCTCCGCAGCGGGCGAGATGGAGATGGAATATACTAAGCAGAAGAGAGTGCGAGACCAGACACCGGTCAGGCAAACGAGTTAAAGAAAACATCCCTAGAAGTCCGAGAGAAGAGAAGAGTAAGTTCATGGAAAGAATGGAGTTAATAATGGACTGTGTTCGAAAATTAGAGTCGAACATTGACGCAACAGAGGATAGAAATAAAAAGAAAAACTAAACAAAATTACCAATTGTTGGTGAGAAAGCTTGACGAGATCAGCCATCAGTTTGTGTCCGTGGTAGATAACGACAGGGAGATGAATATTAGGGAAGAGTTGACAGAGATTAAGAGTTTGATTAACAGGCAAAATGAATGCGCTAAAGAGCAGGCAAAGACCCTAGAAGAAAGTCTAAACCGGAGAAAAGAGCAAACGTATGCGGGAGTAGCGTCTACAAACGCAGTCAAGGTAAGCGGAATGAAGAGACCAGTGCCGGTCTCAAAGAACTTTAAGGTCCAAATCTCCAAATCTACGGATGGCAAAGATATGCTGGGGGATGATCTGAAAAAACTAGTTATGCAGAAGATCAACCCGTGCAAATTAGGCATAAAACCCACCAGAATTTATTCGACTAAAAATAACAAAGTCATTATCGAGTCGGCGTCTAACGAATTAGAAAAACTGGCGAACTCTGAGGAGATTAAGAAGCTAGACCTTACTGTTAATCCGGTCGGCAAGATGAAACCCAGGTTAACAATTTTTAACGTGCCGGCGGGCATCAAGAAAGAAGAACTTAAACAGGAAATACTAGAACAAAATTTACTGGATTCATGGGATGAAAGAGAATCAAGCATCAATCCGATATTCAAGTTTGGACCAAGAGATCGGCACTATGTCCATTGGGTCATAGAAATGGACGCAAACACTAGAAAGAGGATGTTGGAGAAGAACATTATCTACCTTGGCTGGCATTCCTGTAGGGTGGAGGACAGAGTGCAGCTGACAAAATGCTATAAGTGCCAGGGCTTCGGGCACACGTCCACCAAGTGCACGGCAGAGACGACATGCGGATACTGCGCTGGAAAACACGACTCGAGAAGTTGCCCAAGCATCAATAAGATCGAAGAGCACAAATGCATACTCTGTTTACAAGCTAAAGCTAAGGATATCAAACATAAGCCCAGAGATGCATATAAAAGAAGGATGGAGGCCTTCGTAGCCCGTATAGATTTCGGTGATGATGCTTAGGAGCTTCGTCGTCGTCGGCCAGCAGAATCTACATCACAGTCAAGCGGCAACACTTGACTGTTTAAGGAATGCTGTGGAAAGAGACATAGACATTTTAATGGTTCAAGAACCGTATGTTTACATGAAGAACAATATTTGTAGTCTCCCTGTAGCCATCATCAATCCTGTATTTTTTGGATTAAAGATCTCGCAGTTTACAAACGAATTTACATCGACAGCTAAGATTTCATTGGAACAATAGCAAGATCGTGCTGTGCAGCGCCTACTGGTCTCCGGCCAGAGAATTCCGTCTACAAGAACAACTTAACTTATTGATAAACATCAATACTGGTTTTGGGAACAGTCCAATCGTTTGGGCGATTGACACCAACGCACATCATCCTATGTGGCACTCTAGAGAGGCTAACAACAGAGGGGAGTTGTTGGCCGAGTTTTTCTCTCTGGAGGATTTGCTGGTTCACAACGTGGCTGGGGCCTTGACCACATTTTATAGCCCGCTTGGTAGCAGCAATATTGACGTCACTATTGGCAATCAGCACACAAACAATAGAATAGCCGATTGGAATGTTTTAGAAGACTCACTAAGTGACCACCGTCTAATTAAGTTTCATTGGAAACTTAATTACGAAATATCACGCACTCTCACTAGAAGTTCTCTTCGGAAAATAAATGTGGAAAAGGCTCTGAACATGGCGATAGCTAGGCTGGCTAGTCTGGAGAGGTTTTTATGGGAGCCAACTACGGCTCATATTGACAAGAGAGTTTTTGAGTTGGAGCGGCTGCTTAGAGAGGTCACGGATGAGGTGGTGCCCAAGCGAAGGATTTTCCCAACGAAACTGGTTTCGTGGAATGAAAGATTGGACGAGCTCAGACGTTTGGAACTTAGACAGAGAAGATAATACCAGAGGACCGCTGATGCGGCGGAAAGATCAAAGCTAAGAGATGTTTACTTGGCAACATCAGCCAAATTCAAAAAAGAAATAAAGACGGCTAAATCGCGTTCGTGGAACGGCTTTGTCAAAAATCAACTTGCAGAGGACCCGTGGAGCATTCCGTACAAGATTGCTTCCGGGAAACTTAAGAATACCAGCTGCATAGTCAACAACATTAGACTCGGACAGGACGGTATATGCATTATGGATTTTGACCAGACGGCGGAGGCCATCCTGAATGAGTTCATAACAGATGATGTTATAGCAGAGGACTCGCCGGAACAGGCGCTGCAGAGAATGACCGCTTCGGATTACGAGCGTCCAAGAACTAGAATTACCTTGGTGACCAGGGAAGAAGTTGAAGATATTTGTTAAAGTTGAACATCAGGAAGGCCCCAGGACCGGATGGGATTCCGGGCATCGTACTGAGAACAGTGGCGGTCGCTATTTCCGACTACGTCAGCCGGATTTTCAGCGACTGCTTGCTGTTCTCTTACTTTCCAAGAAGATGGAAAGAGGGAACCCTGGTCATTATACCTAAACAAGGCAAGAATCCGAACGGTCTGGGGGCTGTGATCACGCTTTTACCGATCTTGGGAAAGGCATTGGAGCATTTTATTAGAATGCAATTACTTGCGCCATTGGGTGAGGAGGATTTCCATCACCGAAATCAGTACGGTTTTATCAAAGGCAAGGGCACTAGGCAGGCTCTGGGCAGATTTGTAGACACTATTAGAAGAAGCCAGCTTAGATACACGGCTGGCATATTTTTAGAAATAAAGGGCGCTTTCAACAACGTCTGGTGACCAGCCGTATTGCATGCACTCAAAATTAAGAATCCTCCTGCTCACTTATTCAATATTGTCAACTCTTACTTCCTTAATAAGGAGGAGAAGCTCGACATCGGACCAGACGCGGTCAGGAAAACACTTCAGAGGGGCTGTCCACAGGGCTCCCGACTTGGTCCGATGATTTGGAACTTGGTGGTGGACATGCTGTTGATGGATTTCGATAATTTTCCGGAGCTTGATATAATAGCTTATGCAGACGATCTCTTGATAATTACCGGTGGCAATAGCCGTCCGGCACTTGAAACCAAGATAAACGAAGCCCTCGAGCTGGTCCATAAGTGGGCGTGCACTAACAAATTAGAGATCTCGTCGGACAAATCCACCTATCTGGTTTTTGGAAGGAAACTGACCAGGAAATTGATAGAATCACTAGATCAGATAAGTCCAAGTACCTTGGAGTGATTGTGGACGATAAGCTAACGTTTGTAGCTCATATAAAATACTCATGTGACAAGGCCAAAAAGCTATTCCAATTACTTAGAAGATCTTTGAGTGGAGTATATGAGACTACTGCGGACTCACTACGGACAATTTTTTATGGGGCGGTGATGCCAATACTGAAGTATGGTTCGGAAGTATTCTCCGAGAAGCTGGCGCACGCGAGAAACTGTGCGAAGTTTCACTTAGTAAGAGGGATGGTATCCCGCACTATTGCTGGGGCTTATGTTACCACCTCTATGGCGACGGCATCTGTGCTTGCTGGCATTCCTCCGATTGAGGATCTCATTTTTGAGGCTCTGGACCTCAAGGCCCATTATGCTGGAATTCAGCTTACTAGATATGGATGTTTGGTACCTAGCGAGCCTAGGCTCGGTAGGAATACAATTAAAGAGGTCTTGAGAAACAGGACCATAACCGAATGGCAATCGGATTGGAACGAGGAGAATACTGGAAGACTAACTTACCAGTTTATACCGAACATTTCGGACTGGCTATCCAGCCATTGCATACTTAACAGAAAGCTAACTCAGGTACTAACCGGCCATGGTTCACTTAAAGAGGATTGGAAAGATTGAAGACGCGAGATGCATGGACTATAACAGCGGCTCGATAGATGATCCGGCACATAGGATACTACAATGCAGCGCTTATGAAGAACAAAGACTCGCACTGATGGAAGCAACAGGACCAGACTGGCCAGTTCCGTTGTGTAGGATACTTCGGAGACTGATGGAAGAAGATCTAGTTGCTTTGCTGGGGAGCTTCGTAGCGACAGGGCCGGATACAACCTAGCTGTTCTAGAGGTAGATTTCAGTTTGATTACGGAAATACTTTTTCAGTTCAGGTCATAGGTTTAGTGCTTTGTTTTGTATTGTTTTACTTTAGTTTTAGTTATATAACAGTTTGTTTAAATATGGTCAATGATGCTTCTGCGTAAGGCTAATTCCAAAGTTTGCATTTAAATGTTAAGTAGATTATAAGTTCTTTAGCTTTTAAAGGGAAGGTTATAGGGACTTCCCGGGCGGTGGCCCACTCTTGCGGGATCCACCTTTCTTACCCTTAATTAAATTTGTTTGTTTGGAATTGGGCTCGAACGGAGTTATTTTATGTTAAATTAATATGTACTTAATTAATAAAGATTTATTTGTTATTTTATTTAGCAACACTGAATAAGAAGAAGCGTTTAATTCAATTTCTTTACCTCGTTCAAAGTCTAGTTCTTTTACTCTTTCCTGTCTTGCACTATTTGTATACGTTAATTAATTAAACTTAAATACTTTCATTTAAGACTAAGAGGGGCACCGTCTGACTCCTTCAGAGCAGGCGGTGGAGAGGGATATGGTGTTACCCCCGCTTCTTCTTCTTCAGCAATATAATATCAAAATGCCAAGAGTATCATTATAAAAGAAGAGAGCGTTGGAGACCAGAAACACTATTTTTAATCGATGAGCAATAAGTCAATGTGATAAAATATTTGACACTTATGTGGCTTCAAGGCTCCCTTTAAAGTCCATAGATCATTTCAATTAGAACCACATCCAGGTGAATCTGCCCGTTTACATAGGGCAGCGACAAACTATTGAATCATCTCGTCAAAGGATGTTATTAATTTAATAGTTGGAATTAATTTTCAACCCTTTCAGTTTAATTTTTAATTATCAACCCCAGGAATTTGTAAGGCATCACGCACAAATACGCTAACTGAATTTCTAACTATTAAGCGATTTTGAAAAAGGCTGCAATCATGTTAGTATTGGCGGCAATAAAATAACTAACTTAAGATATGCCAATAGGGAAGCCGGAAATAGAGAACGCTGGCGACAAGTAGTTGGGATAGTACGCGAAGGGAGTTCCCATAGGTCACGGCTGTTTTGTAAAGATGAATACGAAGAAGAGATGTAATATGTATAGAAGTAATCTCTATTAATTATAGTAATTGCAATTCGAAATATTCGATAGTATTCACTTTCCATGACATTGTTTTCGTCAATGTTACCATCTACTAATATCTGTATTAGCTTTTACTTATTCCTCCATAAAATACCATTATTTAGCAACGTATTTAATTATGTATTAGGAATTAACATAAAAGTATTATGTTAATACTTATACTTAGAAAATCTAATTTTGTATTTTCTTTACTCAAGTTGTTAAGTTGGTTTTTATGGGTGGTGGCCACCTCCTGTAATCCGGTGACTCGAAGGTCGAAATGCAGCGTCACTTGTGATTAGATTTGGATGGATGGGAGTACAGAAAATACAAGCTTTGTGTGCTACATTTCAAAAATGAATGTAAAATTATACAAAAAATCGTCACTCAGACACACCAGCTCCAGCCTATGCAAGGCTGGTCACTTGCAAGTCGGTAGGCTTTTGACAAATCAAAAAGAGAAGCACAAACGTATAGTTGAACACAGTTGGGAGACGAATCAGGCTAGCCAGAATTAGCTAATAATCGTGGTTTGGAGCCCACGTTAAGCTGCAGGTTTAGTTACGAAATAAGGCCAAAGGTCCCAAATAAATAAACCCAGCTCACCCTTAAGCTCATACCTATATGAAATAAATCGAACCTCAAACCTTGACAAGGGGGTTGAATGGGATGTAGAATGACCCTCTAATTGGCCCAAGGACAAAATTTTGAAAGCTAAAGTTCTTTGTTGTATTGTCGTGCTGCGCAAATGAAACTGGATATGAAAGACGGGGGCTTTGGATGCCATTCCCGAAAATTGGTGACCGGAAGGCATCAGAAAATTTTATGAACTAGATTTATATTTTACGGAGTTATTTATATTTTACGGAATCTAAATAAAATATTTCTATAAATAATGCCTAGTACGATGAAAGAGTATTATCTATCCGGAACAAATAAATTTCATGTGTATGTAGTATATTGAAATAATTCAATCTAATTTATTTTTAGAAAATCTAAATATTAATATATAGTATAACAAAGGAATCATGAATAAAAAATCTTATGGTTATTAAAACTTACCGATTTTATGAAGAAGTCTTGATGCAAATAGCTCACAGCACCAAAATTTGTATATTTAAAGAGGCTATCCATAATCCACATTACATTAGGCAAAACATTTCTCTTAACATTGTAACAAGAAAAGAGCATTGGAACATCACCAGTGGATTGATGGTTTGCAATAATTAGCGTCCTCTCCTCAAGGCATTCTGATATGTCGTCACCAGCTTCTAAAACTGAAAAAAAAACAATAACTAATGAGTAAAACAGCGCTAACAATAAAAATTATTTCATTTGATCTTTTTGTTTTTCGATCTATAATCCAAAATAACTTTATAATCAAAAATTATAATAATTAAAAAATGAAATTATGCATAAATAATGTAATATATATATATATATATATATATATATATATATATATATATATATATATATATATATATATATATACATATATTTTATAATATATATATCTAACCCCTCCAGTCTTAACCTCGGAACCGTCATGGTTCAAACCTTTAATCCAAAGTACAAGGTGAAGCATTCTAGTAATTACAAAATTACTCCAGGAGGTAGACAATCATCTGCCAGCTTTGCTGGTACAACCGGCCGAAAGTCCGAAAGTCTGGGGCGTCCGGGCTTAAATGCAAAATCTTTCAGAGGGAGTCGGAGACCGCTGCCTCACGTCTGAAATCGAAAACAAAAACTTTCTTTGGAACGGTAAATATCAATTCTCTCCTGCGCTCAAGAAAACTATACGAATTGGGGCAAACATTGAATCAGTAAAAAAATCCAAATTTTCGCTTTGCAAGAAACCAGATTGACAGATGATACCACCTAGGAATTCGTCAACTGCAGGCATTTTAAAAGTAAAACTGACAAAAGAATACCCAAAAATACACCACATATCGGTGTTGCTTTCGCTAAACAACCAGCACAGAACTGGCAAGCTTTAAAGTTGGTCCCTTTGCAAAAACGTAGAAAACATCCGTGGTGGAATGAAGTTTGCGAGCAAGCAGTATTAAGCCGAAGTAAAGCATTCAAAGATTGGAACAGTCAAAAAAACAGAAATAAATTATAACATCTTTTTGGAAGTAAGAAAAGAAATATTGAAGCTAATTAGACAAATTAAGAGAAACTATGAAAACAATCAACTTAATGAAATAGAAAATGATTTCCAAAGAAAAATAACACCCGAAACTTTTACAAAACATTTAAAATTAATTTAACAGGCAATCAACCCCAAAGTCTTTGCTTCCAAAAGGAAAATGGACAATTAGCTCTAAATAACACAAGACCAAGATTAAATGAATAATTTAAAAGATTGCAAAGAACTTGCGAAATATTTTAAACAACTACTAAACTGTCCTGAGCCCTTAAACAAATTACCAACACTAAACCTTAAACAAACAAACCCATATTCATTACCACCGAATGAAGATACAATCAATCAAGGAAATCAAGGAAATAACCAAAATTCTAGAAGAAGTTTGGCGAACCGAACGAATTCTGGAAGATTGGAAAGATGCTCTAATCCATCTACTACACAAGAAAGGAGATAGAACAGATGGAAACAACAACAGAGGGATATCTCTTCTCCCAGTGTGTTACAAGATTCTATCTCAATGTCTGCTAGACAGAGCACAGGGACAGTTAGAACCTAAAATTGGTGAATATCCAGCAGGTTTTCGACCGGGCAGATCTTGCCCTGAACCGATCCTGAATCGTAAAGTTGATCCTAAGACATGAAAAGCTGTACAATAAAAATCTCGTCTGTACATTTGTGGATTTCAAAAAAGCATATGATTCTATTGAGCGCGAATCTTTATTCCAAATATTGAAAGAACAAGGACTAGATCTGAAAACGCTGGCAATTATTAAAGCAACATTAACTGACACATGGTCAAAAGTTAAATTCATGGGTGACATCTCAGAGCCCTTCGAAATTAAAACTGGAGTAAGACAAGGGGATAGACTCTCGCCATTCTTATTTAACTGTGTTCTAGAAAAAGTAATACAGGAGTGGCGTGAAAAAAGTCTGCCCTGAATATTAACCAGTTCATTAAACTGGGGAGAACCAACATCAAAATTGATTGTCTGCCGCTTGCTGATCTAGCAATTTTGGGTCAAGATATATTAACGGCACCAAAACAGATTGAAATCCTAAAAAAAACAGCAGAAAAGATAGGGCTCCAAATTTCCTTTGAAAATACACAATACATGACCTGCAACAGACTAAGAACACCATTTCTAAAAACAAGATATGGTATACGATTCTCTCAATTCTAATAAACAGATTGAAATCCTAAAAGAAACAGCAGAAGAAATAGGGCTCCAAATTTCCTTTGAAAAGACAATACATTACCTGCAACAGACGAAGAACACCATTTCTAAAAACAAGATATGGTAACATTATACGAGTCTCTCAATTCAAATATTTGTGTGATTATTTATATATATAATGTGTGTGTGTCCAGCGGAACAATGTAGTTTTCACACGACCACTCGTTATTCGCTTGAAGCACCGCGATCATATCAATAACACGCAACCCATTATCGATTATTATTACGAACCGATTGAATGCCCGCCCGCATCACAATAATTTAAATGAGCAACAAGAACTACATGAATGTAAACCAGCATTTCACTAAATCAACTTCTGTAAACGAAGTTAAAGACTTGGGACTTAGACGACTTACTTAGACCTTAGTCTTGGACTATTCTTTGCACGTCGTTCCAGTTCCAGTTCTGGGTAACTTATTACGTAGTTTATTGACCACTGCCATACAGCGTTCACCATTAAGAGTAACACGATTTCCATCATCGTCTTCAAAAAAATAAGGTCCAATTGCAGCCCAAAAACCGCACCAAACAATGACTTTCTGACGATGAAGAGATTTTCATCACCCCAAATCCGTTATAGTTGTCATAAACCCATTAAGTCAAAAATGCGTTTCGACCGAAATTTATTTTTTTTCCTTAAATTAGAGGGATCGCCTTTCAACTGCTCTAGAGCCCCATTCGTGAATATTGTATTTTTCCATGTTGAATTGACACAATGTGCTGAATACAGCAGTCTGAGTGACACTGTCATTTCAAAACAGAGTTGCCGCTATTACGTTTCAAAGTTCTGACACTAAGGTAATCCCTTCAGGCAATGCTGTTCAAAAATATATTTTTTTATACATAAAGTTTATAGTTATGGCAGCTGTATAGCAGTTTCCAAATTAGAGAAATTATTAAAATTTGATGCTTCTATGGGTATCCAATAATAAATAATATTTTGAACGTAGTAGTAATGGTGTTCAAAGCACCAAAAAAAATGATGACGTCCAAAAAGTAGTCGTCATTTGAAACAAAATTAAAATTGGGTACTAAAACAGAAATAAAAATAATGAATAGTACTAAAACTGAAATAAATCTTAAATTGTATCGTCACACCGACGGAAGAATCTCAAAAAGAATTAGTGATGACTAACATTCCTTTGTTGTCGCATATTAATCTATAAGGAATTTGTATTCTAGACAAAGGTTATCATAAGATCCTTGAATTAACAAAAAAGCATTTAAAATATTCAGAATATACATTTAT
Organism: Cosmopolites sordidus; assembly: GCA_031761425.1. Taxonomy (NCBI): domain Eukaryota; kingdom Metazoa; phylum Arthropoda; class Insecta; order Coleoptera; family Curculionidae; genus Cosmopolites; species Cosmopolites sordidus. The sequence continues at coordinate 438,548 of JARFXV010000437.1, read as the reverse complement.
AAGTGATAATGACGTTCATAGATTCAAAAAAAATGATGTAACATAGGTTTTTTTTGCATGTAACCTACGCAAATGTTTAATTTATTTAAAGATTAACCATGAAGTTATATACGAGAACGAAACAGAAAATATGAGACGAACCTGACCTGACAACGTAGTCAACTTCAAAGTCAATGCATTTAAACCAATAGCTTTTAAACTTTTTAATACCGCCTGTACAATGCGATTTGTCCAAATATGTAAAATAAGCGACTATCTAAGCATTAATAACTAAAATAAACCTAATATTTGACCAGTCCTGCATTATTTTGAATTTAAAGTAAAAAAAGCGTCTATGTACTTATATACGCACGTAAGAAGTTATACTTCTTTGGAGTAATTAATACAATATTTTTTTATGCATTCAAACAAATTGTAACTGAACAAACGACCAATCGACAAAAGTAAATAAAAGTCTTGACAAATGGCGAAGGTGTCATAATTTTAAAAAGAAAATAATACATTATGTGTTACATCGGCGCGCGCAACTTCGTCCCCCGCTAAAAACACACTCTGATCTGTTTTCCGAAACGCGCCATAAGAAGTATAACTTCAAAAATTGTTAAAATAATTCCACCGGAGCAGATGCTATGGAAGAAAAAAAGAAGAAAAGCGCATGTCGTATATTTGTTATGGAAAATATTGTTGATAATGCAGTTGATGAATCAAATGCATTTAACCCGTCAATTCCCAGCGTCATCTCTAGGTGACAGAGATTGACGAATTAATTTAACCTAATAAATAATATATTTAAATGAAAAATATATTACCACCAAAAAGTCAACATTTAGTAGTATTTATAATATTATTTTGGCAACACTGACCTGTTGACCAACACTGATATGTCATCTGTCAAAATAATTAATTTGTTTCAAACGGTTTCTTCATTTTCTTGCATGGGAGTGTTTTATTGACTTTATATTGTTGTGAAAATGCCAAAAGGGTAAGTACTTTAATAGTTAGCATTGAAAATTGTTCCATAATCAAACTTGAATGTAAATAATTGTATTGAAAAAATAATTGTTTTTGTATTCAAAATAGCGGTCTAAATAGCACGCGTCACCTGCAAGTGATACTGGGCATTATTATAACTAAATTGCTGTTTGAGCTGCGTGCGTAATAATAATTTCTTTTTTTATTATAGGTTAACGCTGAACGACTAGTTGATGCATTAGAAGCTAACGATGACTTAGATGATGACATCATCTTACTTCTTCCTGAGGATGGTGACGTCACTGATGAAGACGGTGGGGACGAATATGCAGCCAATTTCCTCCATCTTCCGAGTAGAATGTTACGTTCAGAAGTAGAAGTGCAGGTTAGACCTACTGATACAAACAATGAAGAAAATAATAGAGAAGAGCAAATAGAAGCAGAACAGCATGAAATTCAAGAACCAGCTCGGAAGAAAAAAAAAGAAAAAGAAATTTACAGTAAAGAAATGGGTGAATAATACATCTCTGTTTTCTTCTTATGGGAAAGGGGATAGTGAGGAAAATATTCTAGGCACCTTCGAAGAGAAACTGAGTGTCACCGAATGTTTCGAATTATTGATCAGTGAAGATATAGTAACATTTATATCAGATATGAGCAATTCCTCTACCCTACAGAGAAATCACACCTTGAATTTTACACCTGAAGAAATTAGGGTGTATATTGCAATATTATTACTGACTGGATATTTGATGCCCAAATATATGAGGACGTTTTGGGAAACAAAGGCGGATACTTATAATGAACTTGTATTTTCTAGCATGAGGCGGAATCGACTTTTTAAAATACAACAGCATTTACATTTATGCGATAGTACTGCATTACCGTAAAATGATAAATTTGCTAAGATTCGTAGATACTTTGATATGCTCATTCAAAATTTTACCGCTAATTTTGAAAAAGTAGGATCATCACATATTTCAAGTGAAGAAACGATTTTGCCGTATTTTGGGAGACAGTACAAAGCAACATATCTACGGAGAGCCCATCAGGTTTGGTTACAAACTTTGATCAGCGGCTACACGGGTACCTCGCCAACTGCGAATTGTATCAAGGTGTAACTGGTCCGACTCCGAAGCAATAATCTGATTATGGTTTAGGTGCTGCTGTCATTTTAGAGCTACACTCCCTCCAGGTTACCAAAGCATCTTAGTCTAGACAACTTGTATTTTGACAATTTTTTCACTGGCTTGCCTTTGCTGCAATATTTACACAAGAACAATATTGGAAGAATCAAAATTATCAGTGAAAACCGCCTGGAAAACTGCAACCTTATGAATAATTAAGAAATCAAAAAGAGACCTAGGGATGAGCTGGTTTATATGACCTCACAAGCAGTAATTGCAGCTAAGTGGCATGATAATAGTGTCGTCAATGTGGCCTCTAATTGACACGGAAAAGTAGATCGGATTGGTGTAATAAACAAAAAACGGACAAAAATGCAAGTTGACTTCCCATCACATATAAAAATGTACAAGTACATGGGTTTTTTCCGTATATTTGGGTTTTTCGCCACTATCTAAAACTCAAAAAATATGAAAAATACCTGTTCTTATGTAAAGAAAGAATCACTGGGTAAAAAGAAAAAAACCAAAACAAAATATAATATAATAAAATATAAGAAAAACAAAAAAAAATATATGAACATGAGGATAGGTTTAAGAAGAAAAAAATGGTGGTTTTCACTTTTTGCTATCGGGCTGGATGTATCTTGCCAAAATCCTTCGGTAATCAAAAGAAAGTGTGGTAGTAACTGGACCTACTGCTAGTTTCGTAGGTCTGTCGTGATATTTTATTTCCAAAAATACGGAAAACCCCCCATCTAAAGACACCAAGTGTGGAGTGCCTCTTGAATCGAGAGTTTTAATTGAAACAGGACTAGTACACAGTTCAACTGATCATATAGAGAAAGATTGTTCACAATGCCGCTGCGGGTTATGTAATGAACGCACAAGAAAAATGTGTTCTACAAATGCTGGTACAAATTCCACAACAACTAAGCGTACATACATTCCTAACATAAGTAAATTCATATTCTTTTTACAATAATAAAACTATAGAGAAGAAAATAAGTTGTTTTCTTGTTATTGTCATATAAAGTTCAAGGTATAAATTACACCCAGTGGTTGACCCCTTAATAGCGACGATCACTTAATAGAACATTGTGGATTTTTGTGACGATTTCATAGGTAATGACGGTTTTTGGGTGTCTCAAGCAGCCATCACCTTCCCTGGATGTACGATCACGTTTAACAATCCAGTTTTTTAAAGTGGAGAACGAAGTTTTTTAAGTGAAGAACTTTAACAGTGGAATCAAACTTTCTTTGTACTAGGCTAATTGAAAAGTTCGCCGAGCTGAAATAATAAAACAAGTTTATAGTTGAAAAAATGACTTTTGTCTTCTGTATATTCTCCCTTAAGCTCAATACATTTTTTCCAGCGGTTCTCCAACTCATTTATTTCATGTCTAAAGTAATTTTCTAGAAGTCCTTCAAAATACTCATCTGCAACAGCTATACATTCTTCATTTGAGGTTTGGGAACAGGTGAAAGTCAGAGGGAGCCAGATCTGGTTAATATGGTGGATGCTCCAACAATTCGTAGTGTAACTCTTTCAATTTGGCCATTGCAGGAATACCTCTGTGAGCCGGTGCATTGTCTTGATGAAAAATGTCTTTTTGTTCTCTAAACCAGGTCTTTTCTCACAAATTTTTGTATCCAATTGATCCAAAATATTTCAGTAATACTGTCCTTGTTCGTTGATTCCTCTTATGTTGTTCCCATGGTTAATGATCTAATTCGATATGAGTTTAACAGAAAATAGTTGATTCAATTTATCATTAAACAGTTCTTTCAAAAAACTTTGGTAATAAATTAATTGTCTATTTCAGAATTATATAACACACGCATACTTCAGATAACTAATACAAAAGTAGTACTTACAAAAATAATTTGAAATTTACATTGTTAGTTTATGACTAACAAAACACAATAAACATTTTAACGATAGTATTACGCCTTGTTCACGATTGTACAAAAACAAAAACGTATATTTAACTAGAAAATATCAGAATCGAAGAGTGAATTTAATAAATCACCACAAGATAAAACATTGTATAGTTTTAACATGATTTTCATCAAAATAGGAAAAATAATTATAATATGGATACTACAAACCTAATAGTTCATGTCATGGGTCCAAGATATAAACCAGCTAGTAAAAATATTCCAAAATGAAAAAATTATACATAACTATCATGTGAATATAATGTCGACAATATATATAGAATATATAACACGACAATAAAACATATTATTGTATGTATTATTGAGATTGAACCACCGCCTGATGATGCTAACATAGTTAGCGAAATGCGCGAACAAACTGATTTGGTGTTCAGTGATAAATCTCTTGGAGTTTAATAGAATTTGTATTGTAGTAGCCAAAAGTCACAGCATAATTAAATATTATAGAATATAAAAAATATATTTGCAATAGGATCATTTATTTTCATGTGTGGTATTTTGTAACTTGTGAAAGAGTAGTATTCATTCACTTATTGTAACAATTCGAAAAAAGGGGCTCCTATTCTATCAATAACACAATTTAACGACCCTTGTGACTACTAATTAATCAGCTAGTGAAACACATCATCGTAAAAAAACACATTATCATAAATGATAATGATTAGATACTAACGTTGCGTCATATTAACTCATAAATAAACTATGCTGGTGAAAACATGACACAGATAGTGAGAGATGATGAAGAATTAGAACTCAAATGTAACAACACGTGAGTTCAAAATTAAATAAAGTAATAAATAAGCATACAAACATTAAAATAATATTAAAACCATTTTATTACAAAATCTATTATTTACTACTTCAATGAAACGTGAATGAACAAAAATATTATAAGAACAGAAATGAAAGACTTTGGTTAGCTACTTGAATGTCTACATTAATTTACAGTTAAGGGTATGCCAGCATCTAAACGGCAGGATATACTATTTAATATGGGTTCTGAACCACGAATGTCGAACCTCGATTAAGTCCGAACAGTACTTTTCTCCTCAATCCTCCGTTTACGATTAACATTAATGTCACTCGGAAAATCTGCAGATTGGAAACTGATTAGAAAGTGGGCAAGACGCACCCTGTCTTGCCCAACCTGGTTACACTTATAATTATTATAATTTTGATTAGAATTACTTTCAATATTTATAACAATTATTGCTTGGATTAAACAGACATGTGTGCCCCAAACATCCGAACCTGCTCTGGAAAAGCAAATATACTAACAAGTTATTTTATGACAATTGTCTCCACTACCTCTTTAAATTTTTCTTTTTAGATTTCAGGATATATGGTCGTAGATAAAGTGTTATTAAAAGGAAAAATGAGTGAAAAGATATTTGTAGAGAATAAATTAAACGTTTTTATTTTTTGCTAGTCAAAATGAAACTCTCACACTATGATATATCTATATATACATACGAGGGTTGCTATTTATGTATCCGGAATTGGCAACAAAGGCGTTGCTAGGCGACATCTGATATATACATCGTAAAGTTTGAAATACGTACGTATATACGTACTCAGAACGTTTTGTCATACGGATGTTATTTGTGTGGTTTAGTGACTTGAAAATTTCATACCAGTCAAAAAATAGAATTAACTCGTGAGAATTTTCGAGCGATGATTTACTAAGATTTTCGACATAGGTTATCCCAATAGTGTATCGACCAACGTCACTTCGACTTTTGGCGATAAAGCACCATCACGGGTTTAGTGAATTTAAAATCGGTTGTTGTGCCAGAAAACATCGATAATGTAGCGTATTTAAGCATCCCTAGGCATTAGAATGAGAATACACAAGATTTTACATGAACATTTAGCCGTAAAAAAGATTTGTGTGCCTTAGATTCCGCATAATTTGACAATCGCGCAAAAAAAGGCTCGTGTCGATGTGTGCAAAGAAATTCTCAAAAAATACATTCGTGGTGCATCAAAAGCCGCGTATAATATGTACATAGGTGACGAATCTTGGATCTATGCGTATGAGGCCGAAGGTAAACAGCAGTCATTTGAGTCAGCCTCATTTTGAAACCAGCAAAAAACAACCAGCGACGAATGATCATTCTTCACCATGACAACGCGGACTCTCACACATCAGACCGAACAACTCAATATTTGGCCGGTCAAAACATCGAATTGATGGGTTATCCGCCGTACAGTCCTGATTTGGTACTCAACGATTTCTTTTTACTCCCGTCCGTAAAGAATAAACTACGTGGTCAAAGATTTTCGACGCCAGAAAAAGCAGTTGAAGCGTTCAAAATACATGTTTTGGAGATTATTCAATCGGAATGGAAAAAGTGCTACAAAAATTGGTCCAAACTTATGCACATCATCACGAAGAATATTTCGAAAAACAATAAAACCATTTTCAATGATAAATATTTGGTTTTATTTATTATTCCGGATACATAAATAACAACCCTCGTATATATAATACATACATCTAAAAAACTAGTAGTAGAAATTAATATTTGGTTGGCAATCTTTTATTACTAATTACATCTTTTAAACGGCGAGGCATAGATTCAACTCACTTTTGACAACATTCAGGTGCTAGTTTTGCTCACTCTTCCTTAGGAGTCAGTTTTAATTGATCAATATTTGACTTTTAATTGTACCCTTTAAATGATACCACAAAAGTTTAATCGCATTTAGGTCGGAACTTTGTGAAGGAGTTTCCATAACGGTGGGGCAGTTATATAACAACCAGGTTATAACCAACCTGGAATCGTTGTCTTGGTAAAAGATAAATAGTTCTTCTATTCCCAATTTTTGAGCATTTTGTTTCAGGTTTTGTCTTAAAGGTCAAGATAAATATTTTGGTTTATAACCCCTTCCATAAAATGTAAGTTACCAGGGCCTTTGGCAGATATGCACTCCCATACCATTACGAAGCCGCCACTGTATTTTACATCCGCTCGAAAATTCTTAGAATTTAGTGCTTCGTTAGGTTTTCTCCACACCCTATGTACTCTGTCAGAACTAAAAATGTTGATTTTACTCTCGTCCGAGAATATCACATTTTTCCAAAATGAAAAATCCTTATCACTGTGCTCTTCAGCAAATGCTAGATGTTTGATTTTGTTACCCTTGCTTACATATAGTTTCTTTCGTGTCACTCTACCATGTAAGTTGTTTCTATGCAATACATTTCTAATTGTTTGGGGTTTAACGTTTTTCTTTAAATGTTTTTCTACCTCTTTTGCTAATTCAGGAGCTGACAATTTGGGATTATTAGAAACTTTGCGCAGATTCCAACACTTATCGTACATATTAATTTTTTTTCTTGAAGCATTACTTCACTTTATTTTTTATGATCATTGTTAGTAACATGTTATAATGGTTTGCCCTGTGGTGTAGGGCCTATTAATATTTTTTTCTGATTTATCTAAATCTCGTTTGCTAACTCTCTCTCTGCTACACTTGTTACTACCACCTATACCATTTTATTAAAAATATAAAACTTACAAGTGTAAGAGTTTATAATTTTTATAATTTTGTACTTCGCGCTTGTAGCAAACGCCAGTTAATATTGGCAGATTAAGAAAAAGGTTAAGTGTTTTAGTAGTTGTTAAGAATAAAATTGTTGTTTTTTTGTAAATCAGCCGTTTTTCAATTTATGAAGCCATCGTTACAACTTCAGGAGTAGGATTAAGAATTCATTTAGGAGTAAACGGGAGAATATTGTCTCTGTTTTATTACGAAAAGTGAAAGTTAAAATTTTGAAGTAAGAGGTCCATACTATTATTCGAAAAATTGCTTCTGAAAACGATTCCGCTCAAACGAAAGGCGTGATTAATGAAGAAAACTTTGTGAACTCTACTGCTAATGGTGGTGCCAGTGGAAATCCTAAATGTATTAATTTAACGCTGTTGCCACAAAATACACAGATGCTTCAGCTTCAACAAAACAAACTGGACACCCTAAGATTAGAGGTACCAAATTTTAATATAATGCCCGATCTGTCTAAGCCAATAGACAAATTTAACGGAGAAAGTGACCCAAGTTTTGCTCAATTTTGGTTACAACAAATATAAACTACGGCAAGTTTACATAAGTGGCCAGAAGCCTTTACTTTTCTCGCCTAACAAAACGGATCTGTACAGAGCCATGCAGGAAAGAAATCGGCGGGCTAACGAGAATGTGAGTACGTACTTTCATGCCAAGGTTGCTCTGTGCAAAAGTTTAGGATTAGCTTTCGTTGAAATCAAGGAACAAGTAGTAATTGGGTTATGGTCCAAAGAAATGACAAACTTTATCATGTCAAAGCCACATCAAAATTAGAACAGACTATTCCGAGATATCATGAACTAAGAAAGAATAACGAGTGCAAGGAAAAGTCGATTAGAAAGTGTAAGTGATCAAAAAGTGGTGACAAGAGATTGTGGACTAGATTTCCTAATTAAAAAACAAAGGAGCGGGGAATCTTTATAAGTATCTTTACCTTTCATTATTTAGCCTATTTGTGTAATTCTTTCAGTGTTACGAATACAAAACTTTTTTTTATTGTTTAACCTTCAATTAAGAAATTATTGTATAATTTATTTATGACATCTTGATGTCTTGTCTTATGTTATTAGTTATGTACCGATTATGGCTATTGCTTATGTTATTAATTATGTCTGATTTCTAGTTCAAGAAATTACGACTTTATGCTGTAAACACAATTTGTTTAAGCAGGTATTTATGTTACATGTGGTTAAGAGTCTATACTTTTGTTTAGACTGTGTTGATTCGTACTAATAACTCGACTGTAATGTTATTTCGTATTTCGCGCTTGTAGCAAACGCCAGTTAATATTAAAAAGAAGAAGTTTTGATTGTTTTTTTGTAAATCAGCAATTTTTTTTATTTATGAAACCATCCTTACACAAGTTTATTAAAACCGCACTATACTGTAAGAAATTGAATTAGGAACTGGACAACTAAGACAAGATTTATTATTGCAATACATTGACGGTGTACGAGTTTCTATTTGACAATAAAAAAATTATAAAAACATTTTTTTCCAAGTTTCTTATTATAAGAATTTCTGATAAAAACATTTCATCTGAACACTTTTGTTGGTTGCTTGACCGGGACGGAGCCCCAGCTATCACTTCAGCTGAATGACATATGTTTTGTCTCTCGAGGTTCAGACTCATCATCATATATATATATATATATATATATATATATATATATATATATATATATATATATATATATATATATATATATATATATATATATCCTAGTGGGCCCTAGTGTGCCCTGGTGGACCATGCAAAGAACAGTTAGAGCCGTTTGTTGTTGTTAGTCTTCCTTTGCGCCCATACCATATATATATATATATATATATATATATATATATATATATATATATATATATATATATATATATATATATATATCTATATATATATATATATATATATATATATATATATATATATATATATATATATATATATATATATATATATCTATATATATATATAGATATATATATATATATATATATATATATATATATATATATATATATATATATATATTATCAGGCAAAATATTGGGATCCATACGTTCCCGCCGATTTTTTTATTAAAAAGTTTTATTGAGAAAAGCACGAAATAACAACAAATTACTCAATGAAGTATTCCCCGCCATTGTTCACGATCTCTTCCCACCTCTCCACCAATTTATTGATGCCGTTTCCTTGGACTTGGGATAGCCGGGCTTAGACTCGAGAAGTTGTTAAGTCAGTTTTTAAGGTCCTCATCGTTGGCGAATGTTACGCCCCTCATGTAGCTGCACAGCGAGAGGAAGAGGTGACAATCGGTTGGCGCAAGATCTGGAGTGTACGGTTGATACGAAGAATCCCCCATTCAAGATCTTTCAAAGCCTCCATGACGATGTTTGCTGTGTGAGGAAATGCATCGTGGAGCAAGGTGGCCTTGTCGATCGGGTCGTTTCAGTTGAATAACCTTATTTACACAGTGCAGCTGGGCGAGATACCGTTCCTTACCGACCATCTGGTTCTTCTCCAGCATTTTCAAGTACCCGAGATACTCCCAGTCCCAGATAAAGATCTTACTTAATTCTAAGTTTTGGCGTGTCTCCAGTGGCCATTCACTTCTTCCTTTACTTCATATTGACATAGAAACACCATTTCTCATGTCCCGTAACAATTATGTACAAGAATCGTTGCTTGTGACCGCGGGTTGGTCGGTATCGGCCGAGATTTTGAGCAGCTTTGTTGCTGCGGTTTTCCTTGTTATAGTCGGCTAGTTTGAGTGGCACCCAAGCTCCGAGTTTTTGAGTAAATCCCATAGATTGAAGATGTCGAGAGATTGTCTTAAGGTCGCAGTCCATCTTTTCAACCAAGTCTCGACATACCTGAGGGCCGTCCTTCAAAAGAGTTTTAAGATGGTCCTCGTCGAAGTCGGATGGTCGACCAGTGTAGGGCGTGTCGTCTCGGTCGAACTTGCCATTTTTGAACTTGGTAAACCAATCTCGAGTAGTGCGATATTTCTTGCCGCCTAGAATTTTCATTTCAAAAGCCGGAAAGTTAAATTTAGGTTTTTCGCAAAAATGATACCAATAGTTTTGTAGAGTAAGAAAAAGGCTTTCGAATGCGTATATATATATATATATATATATATATATATATATATATATATATATATATATATATATATATATATATATATACGCAATTAAAGAAAAGCAGAAATACCACCACATAAATGAAATAGCAAAAGAATCAAATGTAATGTATTCAATAAATTATAAATTTAGCGGAGGATGGAGGATATCCCATATATAGATAATACAATACTTTCATTTTTACCTTACGATCGAAAACAGTTTTTTTAAGAACGACCACAGTGTTATAATTGCCAGAGTAGCACGAGCAAAATCCCAAATACCCGTTCCGGCTGTTAGAGTGGTATGTTAAGTTAATTACTAATACTTGAATATGTTTAGTAAGTTATTTTTCTTAGCATGTTGCAGCAGTCTTGGTTGAGTACGATCCACTGTAAATATTATTTCACAAAAGGTGAAAAACAATTAAGTTTTAAAATTAACTAGGAGGCGTAGTTCTACTAAAATGGTCACCAATACTGCATCTTTGGATACAAGTTCTAATCATGACACTTTTTATATTATGTATGAACACTGTAAGTTATTGTACTAAGAATTGCAGAAAAGAGTGTTCTTAATCCCATATGTAGTTTATACATAGGTACTCACAGTTTAAGTCTTATTTTCAGGACAGCATGTAACTTTGAATTCCTTACATGAGCAATTAAAAGAAAAACAACTGTTTGACGGATGCCATATATAATTGTGCAACGTATTGAAAGAAGTAGGTTTTAAATAGAAAAAGATGATCAAAGACGAGGGTTTATGGAACTTCCCAATGTTGCCCTAAAACTTATAGATTTTTCAGAGGTTACATGAAGGAAAGAAAAATAGCATTGATCAAGAAAAAAATGAAGCTTCAAGAAAATGAAACAATGAAATGGTATGACAGAGTATTGCTCTCTGTTATACCACTTATTGAAAATAAGTGATTATATTAATGAAAATATAAGTGCTTGTAGATATTTCATTGTTTTTTCTATTTTATACTTGTATGTTATATATCAATAAATGTCATTGGTAATTCTATAATCTTTTTGTTTTAATATTCATTAAAATATTTAAAAATGTCGATGGTTTTTGAACGAAGCATTTTACATGTGCTTAATCTATCTAGAGGTACTAAATCGACGACACTTGTAAGACTTTCAACATATATTATAATTTTGTTAGTTATTTTGTAATTTGCATTTAATTTAGAGTTGATTTTTTAACTTGTTATCAAAGTTTAAATTGGCTAAAGTAAGTAATAACATGATTCGCTAAAGTAAGGTTATGATGTTTAATCGCAATCGGGCAACAGGGCAGACAAAACGTTGATCACGTGAAACTTTCTTAATTTTGTACGAACTATATACACTTAGCCAAACAAATAAAAATGGAGGAAAAACAAAAGAATTGCTAAAACGGCGGAAACGGCATCCATTATATTTGCAAAAGGATGAGCTACTACTGCTGCTATCTCTAGCATATGAACAAGAACCCTCTCGGGGACTTCACATTGTCATTGGTGAGATGGCTCAGTATCCTTCAATGTCCAGAAAGCGATGCCGGCGGTAGCATAGCTACTGGTAGGGCCACCCATGCTGGTAAGGATCGAAGTGGCAAAGGCAAAACTAAGAAAGTCCACGTCAGCTGCGTCGACAGGAAGAAACAAATGCAAGATAAAAACCGATTTCCTACAGTACAACATTTAGATAAGAATAAACAGAAATATCAAAACCTTATTGAAAACAAATTAGGTCCCGTCTACAACTGAAAAAACCTGGAGATCAATGTACTAGCAAATAGAATAGCATCTGGTGTCCAAACCTCCACAAAGAGTCAAAGAAGATAAAAAGCGAATAAACGTAACCAAGAAACATAACAAGTGATAGGCCATAAAAAGGACTGAATAGAATAAACAATTGAATAGGACTATAAACAAACACATGAAAGCCCATACACAAAAATTATAAAATCTACAATCGAAGATAACGCAAAGTGAAGGTCCTGCAATTAAAACCGAAGGTGAGTCGAGCCAACATACACAAAGTAAATAACGCTAAGGGAAAAAAGTAGTGAGCAACAAATAACAAATTATCTATGCTGTCGAAAATTTCTACAAAATCTAATACTAGGGTAATTGCAAAGTTCGCGGAGCGGGAATGATAAAACAAGTTTATAGTTGTAAAAAATGACTATTTTCCGTATATTCTCCCTTAAGCTCAATACATTTTTTGGAAGTCCTTCAAAATACTCATCTATGGCTGCTGTAGAAATTTTTTGAGGCTTGGGAACAGATGAAAATCAGAGGGGGCCAGATTTGGTAAATATGTTGGATGCTCTAACACTTTGTAGTGAAACTCCTTCAATTTGGCATTGCAAGACCACCTCTGTAAGCTGGTGCATTGTCTTGATGAAAAATGTTTTTTTCTTCGCTAAACCAGGTCTTTTCTCAGGAATTTTTGCATCCAATTGATCCAAAAGGTTTGAGTAATAATGTCCTGTTATTTTATTATCGATTTGAAGGTAATCAATTAACAAAATGCCTTTGGCCATAACCTTTTTGGTCGATTTTGACTACTTTGGCTGCTTCGGAGCTGAATAACCTGGCTCAGTCCACTCTGCGGTTTGCTGTGGCAGTTCGAGATCGTAGTAGTAAACTCAAGTCTCATCCATAGTTACAAAACGGCGTTTAAAATCAATCCCACTCTTTCGAGAAAGATCCAAATATTGGTTAAAAAGTTTAACTCGAAGTCGTTTTTGATCAGAAATTATCAAATGCGGAACCGAACTTGCAAATAGTTTTCTCAAGCTCAATTCATTTTTCAAAATATGAAACACCCCTTCAGTTGAGATGCCCATGGCTTCAGCAATTTCAATCAGACTCAATTGTCTGTCATCTATAACCATATCATGTATAGATTTAATGACTTATTCAGTAGTTGCATTTATTGGACGTCCAGAACGAGAAGCATTATTCAGGCTTGTACGACCACGTTGAAACTCACCTACCCACTTACAAACCATTGTTTTTGAAGGAGCAGAGTCCCCTAATAAATTTGCCATTTCATTGTGAATTTCCATTGCCTTTAAACTTTTAGAAAATAATTTAATCGCCAAATAAGGAATGGAAAGTCACCTGGAGACTTGCCTTTTCTTATTTGACATAATCTGGTCTAATCAGCCTTCTGTCAGCCTCCAATTTGTCACCTGCCGAATTACTGACTAAAATAATCGCAAATAGGCTAATCTCTAAATTGGATTTATATCAATCCGTAGAGCAAGCGGGTTTCAGAAGAAACTACATCACAATCACCTAATGTTTAAACGATTTCAAGTTAGGGTTACATTTTTTTTGTGTGGTAAACATCGAGTTTCGAGTAAAATAAAGAGCATTTGCAGCACGTACTGGTTTTCTTGATCAATCAAAAGAAAAACGCTAGTGAAAGCCGTCGTATGCTTAGAAAAACTTACTGTGACAATGTCCCAACGCAAGACGCTTGTGGCGGTTGGTTTAGATGATTCAAAAGTGGTGATTTCGACTTGAAAGACAAAGAATGCCCAGATCAACCGAAAAAAATTGAAGATGCCGAATTGCTAAAATTGTTGTAAAAAGACGATACGCAGAGTCAACAACAAATAGTAGGGAGAGACCGACAATGTTGGTCGATGGAAAAGATCCAGAAGGCAGAAACATGGGCACCATATCAGCTGAACGACAGATAGATGGAAAAGCGAAAAACGGTGTGCGAAGTTTTGCTTTCTAAGCAAAAAGAAATACTTTTTTGCATCGGATCGTGACTGGAGATGAAACAGGGATATATTTCGAGAACCAGAATGCAAAATTATGGGTTGAGCCAGGATAACCATCAACATCGACCCCAAGACCGAATTGCTTTGGAAAGAGGACAATGCTGTGCATTTGTTGGGGTCAGAAGGGTGTCGGGTACCATGAGCTTCTGAAACCAGGTGAACCAGTTAATACCATTCACCACCGTCAACAAATGACCAATTTGAACCATGCATTGATCGAAAAGCGACCAGAATGGGCTACAATACATGGAAAAGTGATTTTGAATCACGACAAAGCCCCATCACACATAGCGAAAGTGGTTAGAGAACACTATTTCTGCAATTGGCTGAGAACTCTTGCCCCATCTGCCCTACTCACCAGACTTGGCCCCTTCCGACTATCACTTGTTTTCATCGATGTCACACGCACTTTCCATGAAACGCTTCAACAATTACGGAATGTCGTGGAAAAATGGCTTAATGACTGGACCATCTCAAAAGATGTAACGTTTTTTGGGAGGGTATCCACAAATTGCCAGAAAGATGAAAAAAATGTGCTAGCGATGGCGCATACTTTGAATAAACCATTTCTTACCTTTCTCCCAAATTAAACCTGTTTTCTTTAAAAAAAAAGAGAAAATTATTAACGAATTAATTAAAACGAAAAACTAGCTACATGCCTAACCCATTGCCACTTCATTCTTAACATCTTCTCGTTTATGTCCGGTACTTTTCTGTTTTATCTAATTTGTTCAAATGGAATTTGTTATAACGGGAAGTATGCACTTCTGGTTACAATATATAGTTTAGAGAGGATGACAATGACGAACTAAGAAGTACACAAAGAGCCATGGTTGGCGTTAGTCTCCGCGAAAAAAATCCACCTGAACAAATTAGATAAAACAGAAAAGCATCGGACATGAACGAGATGTTAAGAATAAAGTGGAAACGGGATGAACATGTAGCTCGTCAGTAGCCGGATGGTTAGGATAAAAAAATATGACATTGAGACCAAGACTTGCCACACGAAGCAGAAGAGGACGGAGAACAAATAGCCGGAAAATGATGAATGCAGACTGTCCAAAACATGAAAGAGGTGGAAGGAGCTTAAAGAGGCCTTTATCCAGCACCATATGTACTTTACTTCGGAAACATATACTTCTGAAATTTATCCATGGTTCAGAAAAATATGGTTAATACTGTAATAATTATACTATAATAATTATACTTTCCGCCAAAATATATTTACAAAATGCTGGTACAAAATGAAAAATGCTTCTATCTCTAACAGATGAACTAGACGAATAATAAATCATATAAATACAACAGACTAAAAATCAAATAAGTTATTATTGTGTAAAGATAAAATTTAGGATGTATAATTAACTAAATACTCTAATTATTACATTCCCAAATATTTAACAAAAAAAATATAAATAAACAATTAATAAAGAATATTATAGATTAGATTAGATTAGATTAGATTAAATTAATAAGAAAACATCTTAGTAATACATTTTCATAATGTTAACATAATGACGTCAATATTGAAATGATCCAAATAAAGCCTAAAGTCAACATTTGATGTGTCCACAAAAGATAATAAGAACATTTTAAAATAATAATTTTAATGTTATAGAAAGAAGCCATTTATATAAAGAAGCCAAATTACAACATTATTGGAAGAAGGATTAAGTTAACACATTTTAAATGTA
Organism: Cosmopolites sordidus; assembly: GCA_031761425.1. NCBI lineage: Eukaryota > Metazoa > Arthropoda > Insecta > Coleoptera > Curculionidae > Cosmopolites > Cosmopolites sordidus. The sequence continues at coordinate 422,315 of JARFXV010000437.1, read as the reverse complement.
TTATAGAATTAATTGCATTTCACTGAATGTTTAAAAATTATATAAATTGAAATAGACATTGAAAAGCATTGAAAAGCGTTGAGTCTAAATATGATAATTTTCAGGTAGAAAACCTTGTAAGGTTGTTTTACTGCTTGGATTTGACATATTTTTACTGCTTGAACTGGACGAAAGCTCCAAATCGCCGTCATACGTCATCGATAAAAGCTGGACAGAATTCATCCCAACTAGTTAACAGGATAATTATATTTAACCCTTGGTTTCTCAATAAACTTATCTATTGATCAATGACCAACTTCTTACACAAGACATTATCGATCTTGCTAGACAATTAAATTTAGAAGTAGATAATGAGGCCGTACAAGAACTGCTAAATTCACATAATCAGGAACTGACAGTTGATGAGCTCATAGAAATGTGTGAACAAAACATTAAAGAACCTGATTCTTCTGAGCCAGTTCAATCTGAAGATCAAATGAAGATTTCCGTGAAACGCACCTTCTATATATTGGTAGCACTAGAGAAAGTAACCACCAGCATTTCGGTGAAACGGGTGAGTGGTTGCCACTGGAGCGGGGAAAGAGGGAAAGTCCAAAAAAGACAAAGCACAGAGCAGATGGTTTTTACACTTTTTGCGTTGAGTTCGGGGTAGAAATTTAAACAGAAAGTACGAGTAGAAACTTCGGGTTGACAGAGAGACTTCGAGGTGAGATCTTGTGCAATCACAGCACGTAGGAATATGCACGTTCTACAGCACGTAGAAGTTTGGAGAGAGTTCGAGGTGAGAGCACGGAAACAGCACGTAGAAGTATTTTGTGAAACATTAGCACGAAGAGTAGAACAAAATCTCGCCAAACTTAAAATAAGCAACTGAAAAATAGCACGTTAAAAAGGTAGTGAAGTTAAATGCAATAGTTTCTAGAGCCATTTCGGGAACCGGCGAACCTAGTGGTATATAATAAATCTCAAAATGCACCGATGAGGTTACTAACAAAAAACTTCCAAAGGACGTTTTGTATTTATAGTGAAACGCGTCAAACTTCATAATAATGTAGAAATTTTGACAAAAAAGTATTTTATTAAATACCTGCCAGATGTTAATAAAACAGATTGTGCACATTGTTTGGTACAAATGGTTTTTATATAGCACAACTATTTGATTTTCCAAATCTCTGTTGTCGTAGCCCATTTTCTAGCATCATGACCCTACCTAATCTGCCTTTGAAGCGCTGATTTGCCACTAGTTCTTGTTTTCTGCCGTTTCCGTAATTGTTTAAGTGATAAATTGGTAAGGTTAAGTTCGTTAATCAATTCCAGCGTTGGTCTCTTTTCGTTTCCAGCTTTTTTCGTTTAGCATCGATATTTCCCCGAATGCACACTTTTTCTATACCATCCCACGAGATGATGTCGTCGAAGAAGATATGTATAGCATGTTGAATTGAGGAGAGAGATCTATTAGATACGTTCATATTCAATTCCCTTGGGATTACATTGCTTGGATATACCACTCAAGCAATTCGCAGCAAGCGTATAATTTCAAGCGGTAGCATATAATTCCAAGTGTTACAATCCACCTATAGCAAGTATCATTTAGTGTTAATATTTAGGACCCTTACGTAGCTTCTTTCCAATAAATGGGCAGCGATGCTGCAGAGACTCCTGAGAAATAAGAATATATCAAGAAAAGCCAAAATAAAAGTTTATAAAACAATATGATACCAGCTGTAATGTATGCCGCAGAGACTTGGACCTTAACCCAAACAATGAAAGAATGATGGAAGCGCGGGAGCGTAGAGTGTTAAGAAGAATACACGGGGGTATCACGGAGGAGAAACAGTGAAGGAACAACCAATGAAGAAATAATAACGGTACAACTCACAATCACGCAGATCATGAGAACACGGCGAATAGCCTGGTTGGAACTGGGGAGGGAGGCGAGGAAAGAATGAAGAGAGGAAGACCGATGGGGAACGTGGCTACAGAGGTGGAGGAGGATTTGACCAGAATGGGTGTGACACGGTGAGAAAGAAGGACAAAGAATAGGCGGTTTGGGGGCAGATTGTAAACCAAGCCAAAGGCCTTAAAGGCATGTAGAGATGAGCATATATAACGTAGCTTTTCTATCGCTACGTAAAATCATATATATTATAGGTAATTTAATCTACTTGGAAATTGTGTAGTCTTTCCAGATTTTTGTTTCTGTTCCGAAGGCAGATTTACTTACTCTTATGAGAAATATCAGTTATCTGCGTGAAAACTGTCGATAAATTTTAGATCTGCCAACAATTCTTAGCCAACATTTCACTTTGTAGAGTTAAAAACCCTCTTATGGGCTAAATTTTCAATACATTTGAAAAATGGCATCATCCCTCCCTCGGAGGATGTTATTCGGTGGTGACATCGGCAATTGATATCCTTTTCCAGCGGATCCGAACACGATCAGTGTTCTATCGCCTTCCTAATTATCCATTTGCCCTGAACATTAAAGAGTATAAGAGAAAAGATCAATTTCCTTTCTTGAAATTGGTAGACATTTCATCATCCACTCTGATATTTATTTACGTAGAAAGATCTTGTGAGAAAAATAAAATATTCCGATATTGCTACAATTCATATAGTACAACAGATATAGTACAATTCAAATATGATTCCACTTTAGGGTATCAAATGCTTTTGAGTGATCTAGAAAGCAAAATATACCTACTACATGATACTTGTAGAATCCTTGAAGAATTTTGTTCCCCTACCCCGAACAAAGCTAAACTGTTATTGAGACTTTGTTTGGGTTTGGAGTTTTTCAAATATCAATACGAAAAAATATACAGGATGTTCTCAAAGTTGAGTCGTTTATTTTAGCAGGTTGTGGAACTTCGTAAAAAACTAATTTTAGCAAAAATTTTTTTTTCCGATTTTTTTCTCTGGGATTATTTCAAAAAGTTAGTTCATCACGATGGAAAAGTAAATAATGTGGAAGAACTACAACAGCGCATCGAAAGCGCTTGTGATGTTATTAGTGGACACCGGGATATTATTTTTACGCGTTAAGTATGTGCATTGACGTATGTAGATTTTGTGCTAACCGAACAAATGGTGACAATGTTGATGATTGACTTCTCTTTGCAAGTTCTACAACGCAGTGGTCGAAAATATCAAAGAGTTAGGTCTGTTGTCAAATTTTGTAACTGTTAATAACTTCTTTATTGTGCAATTTTTATATAAATAATTTTTGGTAAAATTACTTCTTTTTACGAGTTCCACAACCTGTTAAAATATGTAAAGTATGTAAATTATACACTGGATGATTAACAAGCAAAAAATCAATCTTAAGTTTTTCTGTAATAAGAGACCTAATTTATATCAATAGAACTTTATTTACTTTACTTAACTTAGATTTACTACTAAACACCAAATCACATTTCCTAACTTCTCGATAAGCGTTTCGCTAACAATGTTGGCATCATCTGGTCATGTTAGCATTCAATCTAATTTTAAAACTAAACAATGCTCTATTTTATGAAACTGTGAAGATAACCTAGCATTAAATTTAATAATTTAATTCAGCCCACTTTTTTGAATAGTTAGCGAAACACACGTCGAGAAGCGAAACGTAGGTCGATTTAGTGTTTAGTGGTAAATCTCTTCGAGCTTCGTATAATAAAATAAGTTCAACACAATACAATTTACTGTTACTACCTCCTGTTATTTGATCATTATTTTATTCTAGTCAGTAAAGTTAGCTAATCTGTTATATTATTTATATTTTATTTACATGTTTTTTTCCCTACGGTATAAATGTTATTAGAGTCATTACTTTGCTTTGTAATTATAGTCGTTACTAGTTTTACTGATTGTAATTGCTTAGAATGATTCATGTAGTTTATGGAAATTCCAATGTCACCAATTATGAATATCACGACGTCACTTTGAAATTTGAAAAGGATAATTTCCAAACATTTTTTTGTAGAAGATTTCTTGTTTCGAAGCTTTTTAAGAAAAAGAAAATAAGGACAATGATTCAATCAACATTTAATCAATTTATCTCAAGCTAAAAGGTTGATACGAGGGTTGCTATTTATGTATCTGGATTAATAAATAAAAACAAATATTTATCATTGAAAATGCTTTTATTGTTTTTTAAAATATTCTCCGCGATGATCGATATACTTTTGCATACGTTTGAACCAATTTTCATAGCACTTTTTCCATTCCGATTGAGGTATCTGCAAAACATGCATTTCGAACGCATCAACCGCTTCCTCTCTTCCACATTTTCTATGAGTGGTCCGAATGAAAGGGGTAACATTTTTAGTGTTGATTATTAGCGATTTGGTGTTTGTTATATTAATTTCCCGAGCATGGGTTTCATTTTCTGGACTTCCGTTGCAAGTCTGTTTAGCATATTGACAATATTACTGTTTTGGTGTGACATAAGGGCTATGTCGTCCGCGTAATCAAGGTCAGTCAAGCTTAAATCGAGGGATTGACGGCCTTCGTTCGTATTTTTAAGGACATAATCTAGCACATCGTTTCTCAACCTGGAGGTCGCGTTGAGGAATATGGTGGGTCAATGTGTGGGCAATGTGTTCAAAAAATAAGACCCGTATACGAAACATAATAATATTAAAGTATTTTTGATTTAAAAACAAGTGTTAACGTTCCGCATTCACATCGTTGTCCAAGCGAAAACTTATCTAAATCTTGAGTTTTGTCAGCCGATATTTCAATAAGTTAGTTGTGAATCTCAATAGGTAGTTCAGCAGATACAACATTTTCATCAAACGGATTGAGAACCCATCTTTCGGCGCCAAATTACCGTTGCCATCTGGAAAATATTCCAATAACTGAATTTTCAATTCGCGTAAATGCCTTTTCATGTTCTCCAACACGCTATCAATAACAGAATTTTCTAAATCCATATTTTTGGTAATATAATCCGAAGTTAAAGTGAATGCATCAAAATTGCGTTTTTCAATGCGTATAATCCAAATACCAAGCTTCTTAATGAAGGCATTGTATCTGTTATTAATAAAATGTTTTTGTTACGGCCTTGTAAACTCAGATTCAAGTCATTCGAATGTGAAAATATATAACTCAAGTAAGCCAACAGTAACAAAGTTTCTTCATTTTGTAAAAACTCTGAAAATGAGCTATTTTTATCTGAAAAAAAGATTTTCAATTCATCTCGCAATCCAAAAATCCTCGTTAGAACTTTTCCTCGTGACAACCACCTGACTTCAGTTTGGAAAAGCAGTGAGTCGTATTTGACACCCATTTCTTCACACAATGCGGAAACTAATCTAGACTGCAACAGTCGGTTTTTAATAAAAATAGCAATTATTACGGTTTCTGACAAAACATTTTGTAAATTATCTGACATCTTTTTTGTGGCAAGGGCATTTCTGTGAAGAAAGCATTGTGCAGCATATGTGGCATAATGTATTTTAATTTTACTATCACACCACTGTTCTTCCTCGTTATCGCTTTCGCGCCATCGGTACATACCGCAATGCATTTATTAAAGTCCAAGTTTTCGTTTTCTGTTGCATTAATAAATACTTTAAACAGTCCTTCGCCAGTTGCACGACCAGAGATTGATTAGCAAAATAGCATATAATCTTGAACTGACCCCTCGCATTCGTATCAGACAAAAAATTGCGCCGAATTCGAGAAATTTCTTCATATCGATTTGTTGACTTTTCAAGACGGGTGATTTACGCTCGAAAAATGCTAATGCTTTGTTTACGGGTGTTTTATTTCCAGATGTGGGACTAATTTTGAAAGCTTCATATTTTTCGCGGACAGAACTTGATAACAACAAATAGCGGCTTGTCATTCAGTAATAATGTTACTAAATATAATGCTTGAAGTACTGCGGTCTCATTACGGCTTGATTAGTTTAAAGCAATTTGTTGATTTTTCAAGACTCAAGAGTGACTGGCGCTCGAAAAATTCTAATGGGTTGTTTTGTAAAGACGGGTGTTTTGTTTCAGCAAACAACACATTGCGGTGTGTCATCCAAGACAATAAATCCATATTTTAGATATGTTTCATTGTACAATCTGGTCTTTTCCTTTACTGTTTCAGCAGATGTAGACGTGCATTTCGTTTTGTCACAATTTATCAATTTTGTTTAATATTATTAATTTATTTTATTACCACACTGTTATTATTTTATTTAACACTGAGTGAGAGAAGAAATCGTAGTATTTAACACTGGATAAGAAGAAATCGTAGTACTTGTTTTCGTAGAAACGTAAGTAATAATGATAAAGGTAAAGGTAAAGTGTTACAGCTTAACGTGAGTTCCGAACCACGGTCATCAGCTTCCGACAAACCCAGGCCAGCACCCCCCTTGGGTTATGTACCCTTGGTTATGTGCCTACCCATAATTCTATCAGGAAACCTACCGACTGGCGAGTGACCAACGTAGAACACTTCTCAGAAGACATGCGGCCTTACCCAGCGTTTAACTGGCGTGACTGATGAGTAATTCGTTGTCGGATTTGACACTCTTGCCTAGACACAATCACAAACATTTAGGAAGTAAACAGACAGAAGAAAGAAAGAAAAACAACCATCCGAGCGCTGGAATCGAACCAACTACCGCTCCGATGCGGTTTTGGCACAGCAGCGGCAGGCCGCTGCTCTTACCGTCCGCACCAACGCGACCGGCATAATAATGAAAAGCGCAAAGCGCATAGCTTGTATGAACCTGCCTAAGCGCACTCGAATCGAATGATCTGTCTCGCATGCGCGGGTAAAGTTTTGAACTGGTAAAAGTAATATACAAACAAAAGGTTACACAAGTCTTATAGTTCGGTATTTGTGGCTGGGTATGGTATTTCAGTATAAGTGTAACGGGCCATTGACATATACATCCGTCATTGACGATTTGTCATTTAAAACAAACACAAATGGATGATTCGTTTTTTTCACGATTCGTAAGCGTGTGAACATGCTCGTTGGAGTTTTTAAGTCATTTAAAAATAAAAACGATTCTTTATAAATCACGATACAGGAAAAAGGGCGAATGGTCCGCGTGTTAAACGGCCGATGTAAAACTTTGTTAAACGTCAAATTAACATATTGTAGTGAGGAGGTTGAAATGTTTTTTACTTAACTTTTTAGCTATTTAGTTGGTCGTGATACTAAAAAAGTTAAGAAACGATGATCTAGCAGAAAATTAAAGAGAAGAAGAGACAAGATGCAGAACATAATAAAACAAAACAAGATCACCATCCTTAGAAAAGTTTTCGGCATAACAAAAAAAATGCCAAGAGTTTTGATATGAATTTTTAAAATTTTCCAGCATTGTCACTTTACCACCCAATACATTTAGACCAATGACGTTTCAACCTTCTAATATCATGAATATAGTGCAGTTATAAGCATAATATAGAAATAAGTAATTGTCTTCAAGTTTGGGAAGATGAAAAATTCAATGAATACAATATAGAGCATTTCACGTGAAGCGGACAACGATAAAAAAGTGAGGTTCTGAAATTTGTTCATATTGGGCATATTTGTACTTCTAGGGGATATGAACGTGTACACATAATATTTTTTTTATTTGAGGTTTCGTTGTTTAAAATATGGAATTCTATAAAATTCACCTGATTGACGGAAAGGTTTCTTTGGAATTTTATTTTCATATTAAAGTAAATTACTAAAAAATAATAAATGTAGTATATAATGTTTGTATAGAAAATTTTTCAGTTGTTTTTAATTTTAAAATTAGATTCCAAATTTGAATTTTTTTCTATTGTTAAAACGGAAGTAAATATTTGAAATATTTTTTTAATAATTTCGACCACTTTAATTTATTTTTTTTACTGCAAAATAAAGCTTTATAAATTATACCATAAAATTGCAAAATGGGATCTAAATTAGTTTAGGAGGTAAATCAATTAGAGTACGTATATGGCGCTCTGAGCGTGATACCTGTCATTTGTTGAAGCCGGTTGGTGATGTAGAAACACCTTAAAACGTTGATTTAAAACGTTGGTTATATTTCAGGGGGGGGGGTTTCTTTGGAATGTTATTTTCATATTGAAGTAAATTATAATAAAATAATAAATGTAGTGTTTTGTATAGAAAATTTACTGTTATTTTTGATTTTCGAATCAAATTCCAATTTTTTTTTTTTTCTAGTGTTAAAACGGAAGTAAATATTTCAAATATTGTTTTAATCACTTCGACCATTTTAATTTTAATTTTTCACTGCAAAATATAGTTTAACATTTATAACTTTTACCATAAAAATTGCAAAATGGGATCTAAATTAGTTTAGGAGATAAATCACTTAGAGTGCGTTCATATTATACCGGGCGCTTCCTAAGGTTGGCTGGTTTGTGCAAAAAGGACATGCCTACATAGTAAAATTGCTGTGACGTCACCTATTTATACATAAAGACATACATATTCTGAAACTAGTTTTACACTTGATACCTATATATGCTTAATAAGGATTTATAACTAAATTAAACAATATTGCATCAAAAGAAAAATATAATTTTTACAATTTTACTATCGCAATCAACATTAGTTTTATAACCATGCCTTCAGTAGTTAGAACGAAACAGCGGTACGCTTTTGTCCCTCGAATAGTTACTGATGATTGAAATCATGGTTGGAGAAAAATTATTTGGCGTTCAATATCATCCTTGGAGAATTAGTAAATGGGTGTTTGAGTTAAATTTGAATTCGCCCATTCATATAATCGCATTGGCGTTTATAAATTGCTCTACTTGGAGGGAACTGCAAGCTTGCACATGTCGCTAAACGTTTCAGGATCCTACAAAACCATCACATGTTCCCTTACGGTGAGAGGTTGCTTGAAAATGAACCTCTGCATCCGTAAAAAAAAAAATTTGTATAATAAAATAGGTTTGTAAAATTGAATCTACTTTTAAAATGTTGTATGGCACCATCTGCCATATAGATAATTTTGGATACAACTATTGCTTTTTTAAAAGATGCTCGTGTAATATTTTTTGGAAAGCATAGAAAGCCGTGTCATGCTTTAAATCGTCTGAAATCATTGCAATGCTACCGTGTTTTATTTGACTTTCATTCCTATAATAAAAGACCGATGTTAGTAGTACTGTCTGCCCATTATACCAATGAAAAAATTGAGCTGCGTCTTGGACAACAAATCTATAATGTTCTGCGAAATCGCATTGTACTATGATTTCACCTTCTGTGATGTTCTCCCTAACTCTTTTATAATAAAGTGCGTGTTCTTCTGCAATGTGGCTATGGGATTACAATTTATCCAAAGCGTCATACAAACCATCTACGAAATCATCAGATGGAAGTAGTTTAATAGATATCGTGAAGCGGTCTGTACCAACCCACTTTTTATCAAATATAATTTTCAAATCGTATTGTATTCAAGCCAGGACACGATTTACAGTAATCGGTTGGCGATGTCTTTGAAGTCGTTAAATGACATGTCGATGTTGGATTAGGACACGTCATATTGCGAAGGTAATGTTTATACGATAAAAGTTCCATGACAGTTCCAAAAGTAAGATTGGCAACGTCTCCTCCATTCAGCATCAGTTTGACATTTTGATGGTAAACACAAACACACACCATATGTGTTCCAGAATCGTCAGCGAGAATACATTGTATGGGTCTTAAGGTAAAAACATTTGTAGGCCTACCTGAATTAGGATATTCACCTTTAAACTTCTGATAAAGTTCATCAATGTTGCACATTGGAAGTTGTTTTTGGGTGTGTGTTCTTTTTCAATCAAGTAATTTCAAGGAATCAAAATCTTTTTTACCAGGTATGATACTACTAATGTCTTCTCGGAGATAAAAGGATTTCACCAAGTTCTCTGCATCGACGGATAATTTACGGCCACCTCGTGGATTAGATGATAAAATGCCGAACTGATTTATTAATTGATTTGCTTTTCTCGCTTGTCATCTGAAAGTTTTAAATTCTTCTGCAACTTTATTTTCACTCCAAGAGTTAGGTGCTACAGTCAGTATCATTGTCTTCGTGGAACTAGATGTAGACAAATCACTAAATTTCTCTTTAACTGCTTCAAAATTTCTTGATCTGGGTCAGTTTGGGTCGAACTATGTTACACTTATCTTCGGGAACATACCGTACATCTTGGGAGTTTTGTGGAGTTTCAACTGGTGACTGACTACTCTGCACGAGATTTTCTACCACTGTCGGAGGTGTTTCAACCGACATTCGTTTCCTGCATACACATTTGTGAAAAAATTCCATTTTCAGCTAAACTTTTAGGAATTTTTCTTATATATTTAAACTTTCGGTGAGCTGGTAAATTAAATGGATTGAAGCACCGATCACCGTATGAAGCCATATTAAATCAATAAAAATGATAAAACTTATTAACGAACGTAACTCACTAAAAGGTTAAAACAACAACTAAAAAAATAAGCCTGGCTTGGCGTCATGCTTCTATCTCTTTCTATTATATAAGTTTGATTCGTTTTGATGAAATGATTCTTTTCGCAACTAAGAGATAGCGTTATTATTCGTATATCGTCATCACAATATGAGAAAAAATCACCTAAAATAATGTTTGATTTTGATATCGCTTTCTACACATATTTTTTTTAAAATAATACATTTTATTTTAAATTTAGGTATTAAATAACCTTACAATGACACAAATAAGTAAGACAGTAATACATAATCAGTATTATTGAAATATAACCAACGTTTTAAATCAACGTTTTAAGGTGTTTCTACATCACCAACCGGCTTCAACAAATGACAGGTATCACGCTCAGAGCGCCATATACGTACTCTAATTGATTTACCTCCTAAACTAATTTAGATCCCATTTTGCAATTTTATGGTATAATTTATAAAGCTTTATTTTGCAGTAAAAAAAAATAAATTAAAGTGGTCGAAATTATTAAAAAAATATTTCAAATATTTACTTCCGTTTTAACACTAGAAAAAAAATTCAAATTTGGAATCTAATTTGAAAATTAAAAACAACTGTAAATTTTCTATACAAACATTATATACTACATTTATTATTTTATAGTAATTTACTTTAATATGAAAATAAAATTCCAAAGAAACCTTTCCGTCAATCAGGTGAATTTTATAGAATTCCATATTTTAACAAGGAATCCTCAAATTAAAAAAATATTATGTGTACACGTTCATATTCCCTAGAAATACAAATATGCCCAATATGAACAAATTTCAGAACCTCACTTTTTTTCGTTGTCCGCTTCACGTAAAATGACCCACGCGGAAGCACTTCAAAGCGTAGATCATGGAGTTTTGTAACAACTACGTCAGCTAGGCCAACACTTCAATTTGTTTAGTTGATAGATGTAATACTTCTCGGTAATAGTTTTGCCTTTTACCAGATAGTCTAAAAGCACCCTACCAAATGAATCCCAGAAAACCGTAGCCCTAACTTTTTCTGTATAAGGAACTTTTTTCACACACACTTTTACCTGCTTCTATCTAGTGTTTGGAGTGCTGTTTCATCTCTGACCTCCATTGGCGAATCCATGTTTCATCTGCTATTATAAAAGGCCGAAGAAACTCGACAACAACATTCAAATGCATATTTGGTCCACTGTTAACAAACCCGGCACCACTGAGCCGAAAACTTCATCATACCCAAAACAGCGTGTAAAATGTAGTGGACACAATTTATCGAGATATTTACAAGGTCAGTATGTTCGCGTGGTAATAGGATCGCGTAGTATCAGGATCATCTAATACGACATTGTGAATTTTTGTGACGATTTTATTAGTTGTAGCGTTTTTTGGGAGTCCCGACCATCCATCTTCAGTGGATATACGACCACGTTAAAATTAAGTAGCCGACTTTTTCACTATGGAAAAGTAGTGGGTAAAGGGTTCTATCAAGCTGAATCTGACTGTTTTTGTATGTTCGTCGGGGTTAAATGTCCCAAACCAAAATACTTTATAACAAGCTCCAAGTTCAAATTTATCAATTTTTCAGAAAATAATTATTTGCTTTACTGGGTCGCCACAGACAAACAACTAAACATACGCGTCTGAAACTTCCCCACACGAGATCTAACCAGTCATACTTGGCAAATATCGTAGTGAGTTGGTCAAACTTGCGTCATATCTCACTCTGAATTTTTCAAACGACGCTCGCATTCCCAAAATTGTATATCATATGTAGATATTTGATTGACCTAGTCTTACATAATATAATAATTAAGAATATATAAATGTATACGACACCACTCCCATATTACAACCTAATAAGAAGCCTTTATAATGGACATACTTATTTTATAGGTAATTGACATGTGGATTAAAATTGAGGCCGCAATAACGATGATAAAAATAGAAAACGAAAACAATTAAATACTCTGGCTGGTGCTCGATCTAAAAAATAATAGGGTTAAAATTTATGGTTAAACATGCACTTGTTTAAGGGGTTAAAGGGTTAAAACATGCGCTTTGTTTTACCAATTTAGAATAAAAAGGATTTAATGTTAGAGTCGCGTCAGCGTCTAAAATTATTTGGTCAATGCTCAATCACGTTTATCTATTATAGATTAACACATGAGCTGCCACCATTTGTGTATATTTAACACTTTATTCTCGAGAAGATTACCTTCTGGCGAATAGACCTAAACTCACATTGAAGCTTGCTAACTGACAAGAGTGAAAAACTGCAATGACACTCTCGGTCCCAATGTAATAATGTTTACGAAGTGTGTAAATACAGTTATGAGACTGGTGGTGTAGTGTTTGATCTGACAACATTGTTGGCTTCCCTTTTGGAGAAGAAACAGGGCAAAATTTTATGTTTCATCGGAGCGAGTTTGAACTGTCTAAGAGTTCGTAGCAATTATTTTTGTGAACCAGATTTTTCTAATGTGCTCTGAAAATGAAGAATAACAGTGCCCTATAAAATTTTGCTTCAGACTTGGACAAAAGGACATAACCGACCAGCTGAAGGCGATTCCAATGTCTAATTTCCAGCACTGGTAGGAAGGTTGTTATTTATGTATCCGAAATTGGCAAGAATGGTGTTGCTAGACGCCATCTGACATATACATCATAAAGTTTGACATTGTTGACTGTATACGTACTCAGAACGTTTTATCATACGGACGCTATTTGTGTTGTTTAGTGACTTGAATATCTCATCTGTCAAAAAATGGAATTAACTCGTGAGAATTTTCGTGCGATGATTTACTACGCCTTTAGACGTGGATTATCTCAACAACAATGCATCGATCAACTCACTTCCACTTTTGGCAATGAAGCACTATCTAAAACCACTTCAATCGTGGCCATCATTCACTCCCGGATGAATTTAAAGAAGGTCGTCCAAAATCGGTTGTTGTACTAGAAAACATTGATACACTGAGCAAACTGATAAAGCCGTAAAAATTATTTGTGCGCGTTGAATTCCGCATAATTTGACAACCATTCAAAAAAGGCTCATGTCGATTGGTGCAAAGAAATCATCGAAAATGTAATCTTGGTGCGTCAAAAAACCGTGTATGACATCTATACAAGTGACGAATCTTGGATCTATCCGAAACTGATATACTGACTCCGAAAGTAAACAGCAGTCAACTGTATGGGTTTTTCAAAATGAGCTAAACCCAACAAAAGTTGTTCGCGCAAGAAGTACTTCGAAGCAAAAGGTCGGCTATTTTTTTTATAAATGGGCATGTGGCTACAGTGCCACTGGAGAATCGTAGAACGGACAATTCTGAGTGATACACAACAATTTGTTTGCCAGAAGTATTTGAAGAAATAAGAAAAAAAAACAACCAACGACGCAGGATCATTCTTCACCATGACAACGCGAACTCTCACACATCGGAACAAACAACTCAATATTTGACCGGTCAAAATATCGAATTGATGGATCATCCGCCGTACAGTCTTGGTTTGGCACGCAGTGATTTATTTTTGTTTCCGTTCGTGAAGAATAAACTACGTGGTCAACGATTTTCGACGTTGATGCGTTCAAAATGCATGTTTTAGAGATACGTTAATAGGAATGGGAAAAGAGCTACGAAAATTGGTTCAAACGTATGCAAAAGTATATCGATCATCGCGGAGAACATTTTGAAAAACAATAAAACCAAATTTTCAATGATAAATATTTAATTTTATTTATTATTCCGGATACATAAATAGTAACTTTCGCATGAAGAGTGGATAAACCGTCTCCAGCGCCGTGCGGCTTCCCAAGGCAACTACTTTGAAGGAGACAATGTACTTTTGTTACACATCTCGTATATAAAAAAAAATTATATAAAGGTATTTTTCAACAACTTAAAGACATTTTATATCTCGCATATGTAATTTAGAGACACCGCAATTTTGTTATGGATCGTTTTACGATGGAAAAACATATTAGAATTGTGCAGATAATAGATTTTTGCAATAAAGTTATGGGGAAGAACTTCCCCAAATCCTTAATAAAATTAAGGATTTGGGGAAGTGAAAATCCTCGAGTGATTGCAGCAAAACCTTTACATTGTAGGCTGGAGGGGTTATAGAGCCTTTTTTTTCATGAAAATGAAACCGATAAATGTTAATGGTGAAAGTTGGCAGTTGGAAATTCGGTGGAAAGTTGGCAGTACGTTAAGAAAATTGTTATGGTCCCAGTTGGATAATATGCACCTTAACAGTATGTTCTTTCAAGAAGATGGCGCCACGTGTCGCCGTGTCAAAGCGGGGGAAATTTTGGATGTTACAGACACGTTTTCCTGACTGCATCAATTCTCGAAATGGTGATATTAAGTGGCCCGCAAGATAATGCGATCTAACTCCACTCCACTTTTTCCTGTGTCGTTTTCTCAAGGACAAAGTCTATTCAAACAATTCCCAGACAATTAATGACTTGAAGCAAAACATGCGTCAATTTATTGATTAAATCGAACAGCAATTATGCTATACTATTGCCATCTGTAGAAACAGCCGAGCGGGACATTTGGAGAATATTATTTTTAAGCCATAACTGCCATATTTCCACTTGATGATATATTAAACAAGCATAGTATTTTTCTAAAATTGTTGGTTTTATTTAAGAGGGAAATCCCGAGAGATTGAGACACCCTCTATATTATCGGGTGTACAAATAAGTTTTGGGAGTTTTTTGTAACTTTGAAACTTTATTCAGATAAATTGGTACAATGTATTTTATTCAAAGTACTGTCCATAGTTAGCTACGACTTTTCCCCATCTTTCAGGTAGCATACGAATTCCGCATTGAAAAAATTCCTCGTCTTTTGAGGCGATCCAAGAATCGACCCAATTTTTGGCTTCTTCGTAAGAAGTGAAGTGCTGCTCGGCCAGAAGGAACGCTCGGAACGTTCCCCAGTGATGGTTTCGTTAGGCTGGAGTAGCTCATAGTAGATCACTCCGAGCAGATCCCACCAGATGCGCAACATTAGCTTCTTGCAATGAATATTACTATATTATCCCACGATTTTCTGCGCTTTGGATTGTCGTAGTAAATCCACTTTTCGTCCCCCGTCACGATTCGATGCAAAAAACCCTTCCGATTTTGTCTTTGTAGCAGTTATTCGCACGTGAAAAAATGGCGTTCGATGTCTCTTGGCTTGAGTTCATACGGAACCAAATTTCCTTTTTTTTGCCACCATACCCATGGCCATGAGATGGTTTGAAATCGCTTGTTGAGTCACTCTCAAGTCTTCAAACCCTACTGGCATCCATTCGCTTTCTTTGTTACTGGTGTAAAAATCGTCACTTTTAAAACGCCGGAACCAGTACTCATGTACTGGTACATGTTTTTATTGATGGAGCATATTCCCCATATGCTTCACACAGCAATCGATGTCCATCAGCTGCACTTTTCTTCAAATTAAAACAAAAAAGCAGCGCTTCCCGCAAATTGTGTTTTGTTGGCACAAAGGTTGACATGGTTGGAGCACAGAGAAAGAATGTTGTTTACACTTCAGCGAAGTGACGCATATCGATTTTAGAGGGTAATGATGACGCTTTAACATAAATATAGTTACAAGATGATCCGATGCGATATAATACTAGGTACGCCATGTGTTGTAAATCCATCAAAACTTATTTGTACATCCGATAAATCGTCTTCTTTCCATACCGTCTCTATTAATGAAGATTAGCGACCACTTTTGTAAACGATCCTGTATACCTTGCAATGCGAAATAGATCTTCAACGCTCATATTCGCCCATTCCCTTATAGTACAAGATCCTTCAGCTGATTCCTGTAGGTATCTGTTTTTTTTAATGAAACTTAATTCAAATGAATAATTAATGACAATGTAATACATTGTTGCCGGTTAGCCTATCAAAAATTGGCCCCGATTACCTTTAATTAAATATATTCTAATGAATTTATTTTAATGAATTCCAACTATATTTTTTTTAAGTGAATTAAACGTTATTTGAAAGAAAATGATGTGAATAATGTAAAAAAATGGCTGCCAGCTCTCAATCAGCCGCAACCTCTAGGTTGCCAGGTGTGAACAGATATATTATTGTTGATTATTTACGCTCATCGTGTTTTATACTTAGTTGTGGTTCTAGACATTAGAATGTTTAGACTCATTTGCAAATATTCATTCTATATGGATCGTGCTGCGTGTCGTCAGCAAATTTCGATGTACTTATTACCTCACCTCTTCGTTATTCTTTATGCTCCATAAAGCTTTTTTGAATATGACTTGAAGGATGATACGTTGAAAAGTGTCGGTGAGAGTACACACAGTTTGAGATTCCGAGCAATAGGGATGCCATTTGTTTCTACATCATAAAGTATTACTATTGCTGACTGATTCCAGTATATTTTTTGAACAATTGAAGAATATAATTGCTATCTATACCGCAGTTAATCCTTTAATCAGTTTTGCTTCCCTAACAATGCTTCCCTAGTTCTCATGCCACCTCGAAATTCAACCTGTATTTCGACTAGTTGTTCCTCATATTTTGTATAAATTCTATTTAGGATTATTTTTGACAACATTTTTCAATGTCTGGTGCATAAGACTGATCAATCTATAGTCGCCAATGAGCTGCATTATTTCACTTGATAAAATTTCTAAATAATGATATCTTCAAATACGAGGTGTGGCGGTTAATAATTTTTAATACTTTTTAAGAGATGGCGCTGGAAACAAAAGTCGGTGCACAGTCTAATCTTTTCGAGTCAAATAAAAAGCATTTACGGCACGTATTGTTCCTGTCCAATCAAAAGAAAAAACGCGAGAGAAAACCGTCGTGTATTTGTGAAAACTTACGGTGACAATGTTTCAACGCAAGACGGGCGTTAGTTTAGATGATTCAAAAGTGGTGATTTCGACTTGAAAGACAAAGAACCCCATGTTAACCGAAAAAAATTGAAGATGCGGAATTGTAAGCATTGTGGGCAGAAGACGATATGCAAACTCAACAACAAATGAAAAAGAGGTTAAATGTTGGGCGCCGAATCATTCGTAAAAGATCCAGAAGGCAAGAAAATGGGTGCTACAACTCTTACCCCACCCGCCGTAATCATCAGATTTGACTCCTTCCGACCACTACTTGTTTTAATCGATGTCTTACGCACTTTCTATGAAATACTTCAACAATTACGAAGATGTCAAAAAATAGCTTGATGACCGAACCACCTCAAAAGATGTACGGTTTTTCCGCGAGGGCATCCACAAATTGCCAGAGAGATAGGGAAAATGCTGCAACTATCGATGGCGGATACTTTGAATAAACCATTTTTTATCTTTACCTCAAATTAAAAGTGTTTTTTTAAGAAAAAATAAGAATTATTAACCGCCACACCTGGTACAATCTTCTTAAGAGTAGAGCGTAAAATGACCATAAACACATGTTGTTAAATAATGTAGCCAAATAAAAATAGTCATGTATACTTTATAAAATCAATGCGCAATTATTTGGTTATTATAATATTAATATTATATACTATAATAATTATGGTATATTTTCATATTTGTCAATATTAAAAAAATAGTCACTAACTAAATAATTAAAACAATAGCCACTAATAATATTAAAATTACAATTGATCATTTTACCTCAATAATGGGAATATTAAAAATACATTTTAAATTTTATTTTTGCTAGAATAACTGCATTGAATTTTTACAATCGTATGGGTACTAAAATAAAATCTATAATTAAAACCCCATTATGTTGATAAGCATACCTATAATGTAAATATTACATAAAAACCTTAAAGCAAAATGTGTACACAAAGTTACTGTGGGTATGTCTAATATTTTTCAACGGGATATAAAAAATTCTGAAAGTTTTCAATCATAAAGGGTGATTTTTTGGTGGTGTGGTGTGTCCGAATTCCCGATAAGGGTCGCTGATAAACGAATTGCAATATATATATATATATATATATATATATATATATATATATATATATATATATATATATATATATATATATATATATATATATATATATATATATATATATATATGCAGCTAGCAATAGGTTCCAATAGGACCGCTCCATCTACCATACAGCCAAGGAAATAAATATTAACGCCTTGGAAGCCAACATAACTCGGACAATTGGGAACAGAAGACCCAAATTGCTTGAAAAAGTGGCCGAAAATTGGATCGGCAGAATGCGCTTTGTCAGAAGGAGCCACGGCGGCCATTTGTCCGAAATTGTTTTCAAACATTAATAACACTGAATATTATTTCGATGGCAATTCGAATAGTTTCAAGGCATGTAATTTGGTTGTTGTTTTATTTAGATCGAACATTGAAAGTTCAGACGCACTAAAAAAATCACCCTCTACAGGGTCCGTCACTCGAAGTGTTACCAACTTCACAATGCTGTAGCTGCCGAACAGCTGATCTCAGCGCTCTTAAAAGACTTTCGTTTATAATATTGTTTACAAGTGTTCGAAAGCATATCGTTTTATGTCATAACTGAAAAGAAATATTCGTAATGGAATTCAAACGTAATAGTATGATTGCTTTGTATTTGGCAGGAAAATCGAAACCTGCTATTGTTCGTGCGCTACAGCATTTACGTGTTAATAAAATGTTTGTGTATCGAACTATTAAACGTTACAATGACACTGGTACCATCGCAAAACGCCATGGTAGTGGTCATAAAATATCCGGAACATCACCAGAAATAGTTCGAAAGGTAAGGGCACGAATTAAAAAAAATACAAGTCAGAGTGCAGCAAAATTGGCTAAACAGCACGCGTCCGAACTAAGCGTACACCGGCACAAAAAGCAACAAGACTTCAACGATCAAAGGCATTGAAAAGCACTCACGCAAGTGGCGAACTCGAAAATTTGGTGTTTTCTGATGAAAATATTTTCACTGTTCGGCAATGCGTAAACAACAAAAACGATCGTGTGTGGTTGAAGGGCAAGTCCAGTAACAATTTGGACAACCGAGTTGCTATGCGTAAACAAGCGCCTACTTCTGTGATGGTTTGAGCTGATGTAACTGCAAACCGTCGCTCTCCGCTCGTCTTCATCGGTCAGGGCGTTAAAGTTGTTAAATGATACGTTAAACGATTTTGGAGCATAAAATGCCAACAAAAAAAGTATGAGAGTTTGCACTAGAGATGGCACTAAAAATAAGGGTCAGTTCACACTCTAATCCCTTATGTCATTTTGTTGCTACGACAGTGCCTTTTAAAACACCATTGATGATTTCAAGTTGGCGTCATATTTTTTCGTGTGGTAAAGATGTCGAATTTCGAGTCAAATAAAAAGTATTTGCGGTACTTACTGCTTTTCCGGTTCAATCAAAAGAAAAACGCGACTGCAAACAGTCGTATACTTGTGGAAACTTACGGTGACAACGTCCCATTGCAAGACGCTTGTGTGAAGAAATGGTAGCACCCCGTCTACAACTTCGGTCGGGTAACGTTGAGCGGTAAGTGTGCCTCGAATGCGTATGAGAGTACTTCGTGATTCATAACTTATAGCACCCCATACCATTACTTCATGTTGTGATGCCGTATGTCGAACAATACACATCTCATTTTTCCGTTCACCCCGACGACGTCAGACGAATACCCGTCCATCATAGCTCATGAGTGTGAACCTGGACTCATCAGAAAAGACAACACTATCCATTCCTGGTCCCAATTTTGTCACATCTGACACCATTCCAGACGACGTCGACGGTGGGTGGAGGTCAGTGGCAACCTCAGTAATGGGCATAGGGCCCGACAATCGGTCTCCTCGTGTACTTGTACGCGTAGTACAAGCGGAGTACCAGACTCCGAACGACGACTTGTGGTACCTTCCTCTTGCTACTGACCTCCCTACATGACATATCACCCTCTCAGAGACCCACAATACGACCTCGCTCAAACTCGAACACTTATTCATACGGCACTCTTTGTCTGCGACGTGGCATCTTTTACGGCAATATTCCTACACCGTACCTCTCAACTCAGCGGTTCGCTACCATCTCGGTAAATAAGTGGGGCTAGCTACTTCCTTCTATTACCCTAATCTTAAATCGTATTAGGCTGTAATTGTAATCATTTTATAGGTTTTATATAGACTTTTTCTCAAATTTTCTATCTGTTATCTGTCTGTTTTCTTGGTGTTTCACTCTCTATTCACAGTAGTGTACACGTAGTTCCAGCAACACGCTACCTCATGTCACTACTGATTTATTGCAACACAAAATTTATGAATATACGATACTTTCAAAAAATGCAAAGGTTTAATGACCTCCAAAAAGTTCCTTTCGATTAATTTTTGGGAGGTTACTTGAAATCATTGGTCTATGCATACAAATCAGGGAAAATTGATGCGTTGAATTAAATGGGATTTATTAAACAAAGTCATAGAAAACTGGAAATTCAATAACTCATTAAAACATAGAAATTCATTAACTCTGGTACTCTGGACGCAGACGTGGTGGCATTTTGACACCATATAGTTATTGTTAACCATTTATAACGGATATGTAACCAGATATTTAAACACTGCTACCTTCATAATTTAAAAATATTATTGCCGTTATTTTTATTACAGTTCCAATAAAAATTAAGATTTACACACAAACAACAATGTTATACTTACTTCTATAGCCGGCTGAGTCACACCATAAAGACACCATGGCCAATAACCAATGAAACATGTGTCCCTCAATTTTCCAATATAACGTGGGATTGACGATTTCAAGTGGCCATAAAATATACATCCATAATACATATGTTGGAATACAATATAGATTATTAACTAATATAAAACACAGCCTGAAGAAACCTTTTAAAACCTTGAACCACTTCCTGTAACAAAATATTAAAATCAATAAAACCAAAATAAAAAATTTATTGAGTGGATCATTAATATTTGCACTTTTAAGAACTAAATAAAATAAAACTACTGGCTATATAAAAATAATGGGTATTAACAGTAAAAAAAAGAAATAAAAATAAGTTTTAGGATTAGAGACGCAACTGAAGTTTTTCATTTTTTTCGTTAAGGTTCGGAATTAAATCATGGTTCGTTTCACGTTAGAAGAATGTTTGGAAATTCAGACACATCGTGGTATTCATTGTGGTGGTCCTTCTGAACAAGTTATTGATCGGATTATTAGAAAATTTGAGAGTAAGTTTACTCTCTACGATAGTGTGGCCGAAAATAACGTCTGGGTTGCTCGTCGCTCGCAAGAGTTAGAATTTTCAGATTGGACTTGCTTGCATCCGTATAAAACGGTACTGGCACAAGGATTAAAACCAACCAACCATCGTATTTGTCGTAAATTTACCGATTGGGCCCTCGAAATAATGGAAGCCGATAACGAATTTCATCGCAAAATCATCTTCTCCGATGAGGCTCATTTCTGGCTCAATGGCTTCGTCAATAAACAAAATTGTTGGTATTGGTGCGAATCTATTCTTCCCGTGATATATATATATATATATATATATATATATATATATATATATATATATATATATATATATATATATATATATATATATTTGTAAAAGAACTATACAATCTATTACATTTTGAAGTTTCATCTTTCATATGACCATATGTGAAGTTTCTAGTCTATTCAATTCACTCAAAAGTCAATTAATTCGTACAAAAACAGCAGCTTAAAGTAAACACATCAGTGTTATTTTTTAAAATGGAAAATATTGAGAATCATGCAGTGGTTAAATTCTTATTAAGGTATAAAGGCAACAGAAATTCATAGTGAAATGGTAAATGTATTAGGGGAGTCTGTTCCTTCAAAAACAATGGTTTGTAAATGAGTAGGTGAGATTCAACGTAGTCATACAATATCGATGGTCCTCGTTCTGGGCGATCAATAAGTGCAACTACTGAACAAATAATTAATTATATACATTATATGGTTATGAATGACATACAATTGACTTTGAGTGAAATTGCCAAAGTCATGGACATCTCAACTGAAAAGGTATTTCATATGCTGAAAAAGGAATTGTGCTTGAGAAAGCTTTGTGCAAGATGGGCGCCGCATTTATTAAATTCTGATCAAAAACGACTTCTAGTAAAACTTTCTAATCAACATTTGGATCTTTTTCAAAAGAATAAAATATATTTAAACGTCCTTTCGTAACTATGGATGAGAGTTGGGTTTACAACAATGATCCTGAATTACTACAACAAATCGTAGAGTGGACTGAGTACAGTCGTTCAGCTCCGAAGCAGCAAAAGTGGTCAAAATCAACCAAAAAGGTTATGGCACCAATTATTTGGGATGCAAAAGGCATTTTGTTAATTGATTACCTTCAAACTGGTAAAATAATAACAGTACAGTATTACTCAAACCTTTTAGATCAATTCGATGCAAAAATTCGTGAGAAAAGACCTGGTTTAGCGAAGAAAAAAAAAGTTTTTCATCAAGACAATGCACCGGCTCAAAGAGGTGTTCCAAATGACCAAATTGAAGAAGTCACACTACGAATTGTTGGAGCATCCACCATATTCACCAGATCTGGCCCCCTCTGACTTTCATCTGTTCCCAAACCTCAAAAAAAGGCTACGTAGCAAGCGTTGTTCATGAAATGAATAAATTATAGCTGCCGCAGATGAGTATTTTGAAGGACCTCGAGAAAATCACTTCGGAGATGGAATAAATGAATTGGAGAACCGCTGGAAAAAATGTACTAATTAAACTTAATAAACTATATATATATATATATATATATATATATATATATATATATATATATATATATATATATATATATATATATATATATATATATATATATATATATATATATATACATACATACCAGGTGTCCCATTAAGGATGGATCGCGGCCGTATCTTGAAAAATATTTATCCCACAGCTTTGGGGAAAAAAAAATTGTACTAAAAATGATCATGAGAAATTCACCAAAAATATTTTTAAGCTTCTAAAATGATCGCAAGAGGGCGTGACGAGCTAAACATTTTTAAAAATCTGTTTTTTTTGTGTATTGTCAAGTGTTAACCGAGTAAGAAAAATTCTCAGTTATAATTAGCAAACTGTCTCCTACAACTTTGTTTTATGACATTTTGTCGTAATTTCACGAATGGGGGGGGGGGGGTTACCTATTGAGATAAAAAGTCATCTAATGTCCGTTTGCCTTAACCGATTTTCCTCAATTTGGATTCATTTAAAAGGCAATTGCTAGGACAATCAGATAATCTGGGAGATAAATTATTTAGTTTATAAATGAAACCGCAACGTGGCTTACATTCAACAATAGTTTTTTTGTGTTGTTCAGTTTTGTTCAGTTTTTTCAAATGGAATGGTACAGCTTTTATTACATGGCTAGAACGTTAATTTAAAGAGGAATCATCCAGTGAAGACCCGAAATCGATATCTCTGACGTGTCAAGAGATATCTCGATTTTTCTGAAAAAATCAGTTATTATTTCACTACTACCTGCATTAAGTTCAAAAAAAAAATATTAACCTAATATTTGCCTTCCTTCACACTTTACCCAGGCTTAGGACTGGTCCAAATTCTTCGTGCCATATTAATTTGGAGCGTGTTTAAAGGCCAACGGGCCAACAACGAAGATAATAATAATAACAACAGTCAAATAAAATTAACAGCACAACAGTCTAATAATTAACAGAATCTGAACTTTAACGCCTTTCTAAATGTTCAAAATGCCTTCCATCCTTAGAAATGCAAAGATTTATTTTTCGACGAGTACTAAAAACGGCATCTTCAATTTCCGCTCTTGAAATGCTGGTTATTGAATTTTGAATTCTTTCAATCATGTTTTCTCGTGTGGTAGGACGAGTTTGAAAAACAAGGTCTTTTAGTCTTCCCCACAAGTAAAAATCGAGGACTGTCAAATCCGGTGGCGCGCCGGCCACGAAAATAAACTACCCCGTCCTATCCAACGATTTGGAAACGAAGCATCCAAGAAGTTTCGAACCACCTGCGAGAAGTGGGCAGGGCATCCATCATGCTGGTACCACATTTGTCTTCTTGTTTCCAACGAAACATCTTCCATTAGTTCTGGCAGTCCATTTTGTAAAAAATTTAAATATGTTTCACTATTCAAATGTCCATTAAAAATAAAGGGACCAATAATTTTGTCTCCCAAAACACCACACCATACGTTCACACTCCATCTCTTTTGGTGGTTGATTTCTGTGGTGGAGGCATTTTGAACATTTAGAAAGGCGTTAAAGTTCAGATTCTGTTAATTATTAGACTGTTGGGGGGAAGACTAAAAGACCTTGTTTTTCAAACTCGTCCTACCACACGAGAAAACATGATTGAAAGAATTCAAAATTCAATAACCAGCATTTCAAGAGCGGAAATTGAAGCTGCCGTTTTTAGTACTGAAAAATAAATCTTTCCATTTCTAAGGATGGAAGGCATTTTAAGCATTTAGAAAGGCGTTAAAGTTCAGATTCTGTTAATTATTAGACTGTTGTGCTGTTAATTTTATTTGACTGTTATTATTATCTTCGTTGTTGGCCCGTTGGCCTTTAAACACGCTCCAAATTAATATGGCACGAAGAATTTGGACTAGTCCTAAGCCTGGGTAAAGTGTGAAGGAATGCAAACATTAGGTTAATATTTTTTTAACTTAATGCAGGTAGTAGTGAAATAATAACTGATTTTTTCATAAAAATCGAAATATCTCTTGACATGTCTGAGATATCTTTTTTCGGGTTTTCACTGGATGATTCCTCTTTAAATTACCTTTCTAGCCATGTAATAAAAGCTGTACCATTCCATTTGAAAAAACAGAACAAGCTATTGTTGAATGTAACGCCACCTCGCGGTTTCATTTATAAACTAAAATAATTTATCTCTCAGATTATCTGATTGTCCCAGCAATTTCCTTTTAAATGAATCCAAATTAAGGAAAATCGGTTAAGGCAAACGGACATTAGACGACTTTTTATCTCAATAGGTAACCCCCCCCCCCCCCCCCTCTATCCATGAAATTACGACAAAATGTCATTAAAAACAAAGTTGTAGGAGACAGTGTGCTAATTATAACTGAGAATTTTTCTTACTCGGTTAGCACTTGAAAATACACAAAAAAAAAGATTTTTAAAAATGTTTAGCTCGTCACGCCCTCTTGCGGCCGTTTTAGAAGCTTAAAAATATTTTTGGTGAATTTCTCATGATCATTTTTAGTACAATTTTTTTTTCCCAAAGCTGTGGGATAAATAGATTTCAAGATACGGCCCCGATCCATCCTTAATGGGACACCTGGTATGTATGTATGTATGTATGTATGTATGTATGTATGTATGTATGTATATATATATGTATGTATGTATGTATGTATATATATATATATAATATATATATATATATATATATATATATATATATATATATATATATATATATATATATATATATATAAATATATATATATATATATATATATATATATATATATATATATATATATATATATATATATATATATATATATATATATATATATATATACATATATATATATATATATATATATATATATATATATATATATATATATATTATATATATATAATATTATATATATATATATATATATATATACATATATATATATATATATATATATATATATATATATATATATATATATAAATTAAATGTTCAAAACATTGTATCAAAAAAAAAAAAAAAAAAAAAAAAAAAAAAAAAAAATATATATATATATATATATATATATATATATATATATATATATATATATATATATACATATATATATATATTATATATATATATATATATATATATACATATATATATATATATATATATATATATATATATACTATATATATATATATATATATATTATATATATATATATATATAAATTAAATGTTCAAAACATTGTATAATTTTTTTATATAGAAATTAGACGTTAGTCGTTAAATAATGTATAGTAATAAGTAGATAATATGGGTGCTAATAAAGGGTCTTTCAAATCGAGCGGGTTTTTTTAAATTCTTGAATATAACACATTTTTTATTGTTAAATGAAGTATAGTGTATGACATTTAAACACGAAATATATCTGCCAAAGGACCATCTCTTGCAGCTCCTCAGACGTCCACTCTTTTGTCAAAATATTGGACGACATGAATGATTTGATGATAACATGACTCAAATAATTTCATCCTTTAGTTCAGGAATCGATCGTGGATTGTTCTTATAGATCTAGCTTTTCACGTAACCCCAACGAAAATAGTCCAACGGTGTAAAATCACATGATCTTGGTGGCCAATTAAACATCACCGTTTCTTGTAATAACTGGTCCAGGAAATTTTTCTCTTAATAAATCAATTGTTTCATTAGCAGAATGAGGTGCAGCGCCTATTTTGTTGGAACCACATATACTCCAGATCAATATTATTCAATTATTCAATTCATTATCATCTTACGATATCGAACACCATTCACAGGTACAGCTTCACCAGCGGCATTCTGAAAGAAATAAAGCCCAATTACACCTCCTGGCCATAATGCGGCTCGTTCAGGATGTAAAAGTTTCTCATGAATCAATCGTGGATTTTTCACACCCCAAATGCGACAATTTTGTCTATTAACATACAATTTCAAAATATTAAAATGTGAAAAAGAGCTAAATCATTTCGTAAAAAAATGTTGTGAACGTTGACTAATGGAAATTTCTGGGTCTTCAGCAACACTTTCACAAAGACCACTACAACCATATATTGCTCTTCTTTTATCTTCCACCGAACCAATTTCAGTTCGATTGATATTGCGTTTCAGTTCGATATTGATAGTTCGATTGATAGTGATTTCAGATGGACGATTGTGCAAACGTAAATATCACGCAATTTTCTAAAAACATTTTTCACTGAACGCCCATTTTCAAAAAATAATTCAACAATTTTAACGCGTTTTTGTATTGTGTACGACTCTATTTTTATAAATGTCATATATTACAATTCTGAATTGAGACTAGATCTAGGCAAATTCACAACGCCATCTGTATTTTATTCAATAATTAAATAAACCGCTCAATTTGAAAGACCTGTTATCTGATGAATATGCTAATCAACTTGACAAGAAAAATAGCCATACTTGAACTAGAAATCAAATACCCAATCTGATATAGATTAACATTATATAGATTGTTATTTTATAGATTAATTCCCTGCCTTTATATTTAATACTTTATAACGTCATTTAACATTTAAATAGCCTTTTTATTAGTTGGGTCTATTTATTGGTAGTGTAAATAAATGTTAAAGCCTATACACAAAAGTGTAGTTTTACTCGAGAATATAGATTCAAAAGAATATACAGACTAAGCTAGATTATACAGGTTCAAAAAAGTATAGGTTTTAGCCAAGCAGGCTACATAATTCCATGTAGGGAACACGATGACAAGCAACATTTGAATGCATATTCTTAGCATATCAATTAGAATAATAAACTGCTGAAGTTGCGGAAATAATAGTACCATTCTAGAGGACACAGCAGTAACCCATACAATTCATACGAAAGGTTTCGAGATTAAGACTGGATTTCCAATATAAGAGTCAAATATAAATATTCGATGATGGGAAACCAACTAGTGTTTGAAAATATTGGTCATCCACCAACTGAGTCAAACAGTCTATATCGCGTAGTCAACTTGGCAAATTAGAGATGACATACACACTCAAAAATCGAAAAACAAGGAATACAAATTCAACACAGTAATACGGGTTGATTCTATTTAAACAAAAAATGATTGGCACTTCAATTTACTGAATCCGTAAAACGTTTCTGTTTGTAAATTATTTATCTTGTGGGCACAGTAGCATAAGCATTATGTGAATCTTATCTCGAAAGTTCGCGAAGCAACAATAAAAGAGAAGGAGAAAATTCAGCTATTCGTTTTTTTTTATTCAATTCGTTTTGTTTCACTAGCACAACGCATCACCGGCTCTTTTGAAAGAACATTTACAGAGACATCATTTTTTTTGTAAAATCTAATCGTTGATGAGTGGGCAGCAGAATAACATTTTTTTTTCCAAATGCACTTAGAACTTGGGCCCTTAGTCATCGATACACTAAATATGACGATGATGACTGTCAATCTAACATCAGATGGTTATTAGGTTTTCTGACGCATTGTTGAAGAAATATCGGTTTTATAGTAGCTTAGATAACCCAGCTTGGATGTCCTTCCGCATACTGGGCTTTTAAGATCAGGAGAATACAGAATTGGTACACGCAGTCCAGTTTGTTTAACTTTTCGCGCTTGTCTTTTGGCTGTGACTTTTTGGCGTTTATCTTCCTCATGAAGCTGCTCTGCATGTCTTCTGATACCATTTGGGTCTGTCGTTTGCTGTCTTTTTCCATTCGGGCACGCTTGACATAGCCTTCTTTAAAGACGATTTTATGTCGTCGACGTTTTACGTCTTTATATTTTCTTTTTGGAAATCCCAGATTTCGTGTTTTTTATTCTTTAATTCGCCATAGAGGATCTGCTTTGGCATCCTAGTGTCCTGCATCCTCTGGTCATTAATCACCTAACCTAACCATCACAGTTGAGCTTTCGTGATCTGGGATTTTATGCTAAAACTGCTGATAAGCACCTCCACATTGGTCCAATAGTCTTGTCATTTTATTGTTAAGATCTTCCGGAGGCAGCCTTGATAAAATCTCTCGAGTTGTTTTATTTGCTTCCGATACATACAGAAAGGTGGGAATTATTATGGCGTTCAACTGGGTTCCGTTAAGTCTAGGTTACTAAACACTCTTGTTATTAGACCTACAAAATTAGCACCAGCACACTTTATTCTATATATATATATATATATATATATATATATATATATATATATATATATATATATATATATATATATATATATATACATATATATAACCTATTTTTGCAGGTTGGCAGAGCTGGAAATTTTACTTCCCAAATACGGGAAGCATGCTACTTCTTCCAGTGGTTGACCATTTACGGCAACATCAGCCGTGCCTCTATTCCTATTTATTGCAACGCCGACGGACTATGTGTACAGTCATCTGAATACTTCAACTCTACGATGCTAACCTCCTTTGTTTTTGATTTGGCTTTAAGACGTGCCAGGCTGAATAGGTTGCCATCCATTCTATGCAATATCTCAACTGAATAACTATCTGCCTCTGACATGATGCAAGGCAGCGGCAACAAACACCGAAAAAAAGCGTCGGAGCGGTCACACAACCCTGGTTAACAACCGATCTTAATATCAAAAGTCCCAGTTTCCACCATTTGTGTCAGAACTTCCGCATTCAAGCCATTGTGCAGAAATTTTATCATGTGCACCAGCTTAGGCAGGCCTCTTTTCATGTCCAAGAGCTACGAATAGGCTTTCATTTTGTTCTCTGCACTTGTATCTGATGTATCTTGTATCTGATGTAGCAACAATATCATATCAGCTGTTCCACGACCTGCTCTGAATCCACACTGACTCTCCGGCGTATTGGTTCAACAATACCAGTCAGTCTATGATCTATCTCCTGTATCTCCTATCTATTTGTACCTGACTTTGGACTGGACAATGTAGGAATTACCACCGTAAGACCGTAAAGGGGGTATTTCCACTATATTCTACGAACCTTTAAGAGGAATTTTATTGTTTTCTATAGTTTAGTTTGTTTCATCTCGTTTACAGTACAGTCAAGTGTTTAAGTCGATTTTATATAAAATGGTAAGTTCTAGTCGTCGATTTTGCAGAAATACAGGGGATAAGTTTTGTTATATATGCGGACGATCTATTTTAAAGTTACAAGCTAGATCTATATCCGAGGAAGTGAAAAAAGCCTATCTTTTATATTTTAAGTACCAAATTGGAGACCAAGATAAAAGTTGGGCTCTTCAAGTTTGCTGTGTGAGCTGTCACGAAAATTTTGTGCAGTGGGTGTACCCACTGTACCGCAAGAAAAATTCAATGTTGTTTGGTGTTCCTATAGTGTGGAGAGAACCTACTGATAGGATTGCTACTTTTGTATCACTAAGGACCGGTTCTACAATGCAAGAATATACCAGGTATAAGCTATACTTGTATAGTTTATAAGTATAGCTTATACGTAGTATATTCTTGCATTGTAGAACCGGCCCTAAAACAGAAAGGATTTCAAAAAAGCAAAGGCACAAAATTCAGTACCCAAATTCAGTAACCCAAAAAAGGTGCTTCTTCCACCTCTCCATATTAAGCTTGGACTAATAAAAAACTTTGTCAAAGCCATGGACAAAGAAGGTAATGGTTTCAAGTACCTAAAAGATATATTTCCTCAATTAAGTGATGCTAAACTAAAAGAAGGCATATTTACTGGACCTCAAATAAGGAAGCTTCTAGGTGAGATCGTGATCTGACGTGGCGAGAATATCATATCTGCTGTTCCACAACCTGTTCTGAATCCACACTGACTCTCCCACAGAGTTTGGTTCAACAATACCAGCCAGTCTATGATCTATCTCCTTTATCTTCTATGTATCTCCTTTTTAAAACTAAACACTAAATATTCAGAGTGTCTATACTAAATATACACTCATCATACCGCTACAAAAGCAAAAGGCCTGATGGGTGAACTCCGCCTCTTCCTATACACTTTTCCACTTTCAATCGCACATTACTCATTACACAACGTAATATTTCTACTGGAATTCAGGTTATTTCCTATTGAATTCTCAGATTCAGCTACGCAATATTTTTTTGAGAATCAACCCTGGGGGTTGAACAAATTATTCCAAATCTTCAACTTCTCGTATATACAGATGGGACGATTGAGAAACAACTGTTTAGCGGCTTTTACCGTGATTGTAGTGGTGTGAAGACCCCATTTTACTTAAACCATGTTTCATCATTAACAAAAAGAAACCTAGTAAATTACAAATGTCAAAATGTTACAAATGTTACAAATGTCTCGATCATATGAACACCTAGAATTGATGTAACAATAGTTAAATTTTCATTGGCGTCTTCAAAAAAGTATATACCGCACTATGACCTTTATACAGTGTAAGGATTTCTAGTGCAGCTGGCGATATTTTCTTCAGGTCAAT
Source organism: Cosmopolites sordidus (assembly GCA_031761425.1). Lineage (NCBI taxonomy): Eukaryota > Metazoa > Arthropoda > Insecta > Coleoptera > Curculionidae > Cosmopolites > Cosmopolites sordidus. The sequence continues at coordinate 390,776 of JARFXV010000437.1, read as the reverse complement.
ATAAAAATTTTTGTTTATTCATAAAATCCAAAAATTGAAACTATGCTTCATTAAACATAAACAAATTGTGAATAAGGTTTTCAGTTTTTTGCAAGAGCTGACATTTGACGACAAAAATGTAGACGATTAAGGTGATCACGATCCCAATAGAGATAGTATGGTACGAGCAAAACCTCGTGGATTACCTGGAACAGTGCCTACGTATAGTTCTTTCTAAGCTTTTAACCCTTATTTTGGTAGCATGACCAGCCAGTATCGGATAATGACAATAATTCAATAATAATCCATTCTATAATATGCCAATGAATAATGGTCTACGAAATAACCGTTAAGGTGTCACAATTTAATCAATATTTTTATAATACATAATCACAGCGAATGCAATTTGTACGAATTCCAAAATCTGTTTCTCTACCGCACAATGTATTAACATTTCAAGAAATAATATATAAGATAATATATATTTCAATATATATTTCAATAATATATATTTCAAGAAATAATATTATAAAACAAAAAAAGTGTCGCCTTACAGCAATTCGCCGTCACTATCACTATCGTCAATACAACAGTTTTATTGTCACCAAGCAACAATAATATATTATTGGTGGCAGTATCAATATAGCAATATAATACACATCATAAACATTATTTTTAAAATCATTGTTAAAATTTACTCATTCATTTTCTAAAAATTTTGCTAAAAATAATAAATATTTTGACAAAAAATCCTGTGACGAAAAAGTTTATTACTAATAAGTCAAAATCTTGAAATATCAAATGAACATTACAAAATAAAATCAGAAACTAGTCAAAAATCAAAGCTAATGTTTTAACTAAAATTACCATACGATAATGTAAATTTTATAAATGCAATGTGGGTCTCACGGGAAACAGGAAACGAAAAAAAAACAAATATTTATTTTTTCTGCAAAAATAATTATTTCTTTCTTCAAATAGTCTCCTTGTCCGTCAATACCACGTTTTGCACAATCAAAGCTAATGTTTTAACTAAAATTACCATACGATAATGTAACATTTATAAATACAATGTGCGTCTCACGGGAAACAGGAAACGAAAAAAAAAACAAATATTTATTTTTCTGCAAAAATAATAATTTTTATTCAAAATAGTCTCCTTGTGCGTCAATACAACGTTTTGCACAGTCAACTAAGTTAATGAATAATTTTTTCAGCTCAGCCAAAGATATGTTATGTCTTTCAGAACACTGTTTTTCACCTTTTGTGAATGCGATAACACCCAAAAAATAAATATCAACAAATAAAATGTGAAACTCGACAACGCCACATATACTGCCAACCGAATACACGCCCAAAATTTAAAATTTATTGAATACATTCCATTTGATTCTTTTATTATTTAATTTATGTAGTGGTATTTCTGCTGACCTTATCCATGATTATATCCACGCTTATGGTAGCGTCATCGATGACGCGCAACTGATTTTGTTTTGTACAGGCTATAAATAAAAAAAAATAAACCAAGTATGATTATAAATATATGACAAAGTACACATAAGGTAAAAATATCATAAATATATACCGTACATACACCCAGAGATCTAGCCAGAGATGATGTACTTAGGCGATTATACAAGGTGATTCTCATAATACAGGACTTTTTCAAAAACATACAAATATTTTAACACCAAGATAAAACACAGTATTCATTGTTTGACCAGGTGGAACGAACTCTGTGTGCACAATTCCCTCTGAATCGTAGAAACAAATCAACATTGTTTTGATTTTTGACTTCTCGAGACGGTTTTCTTCGGATTTGGCTCGCTCGAGTGCATCCATTCGGCACTTTGACGCTTGGTTTCTAGATCATATTGAAAACAACACATCTCATCACGAGCAACAATGCTGTACTTGAAGTTGTCGTCCTTTTTCGACTCGTTAATCAAGTCCTTGTAATGTTTGATTCGGAACAATTTTTGGGTCGTCAGTTAATTTGTCCTTCCGACATCCCAAATGATCGGTAAAAATTGAATCTCTTGACATGCTTAATTCCATTTCCATGTATCACAATGCAGATTTTAGCTGATTTTGTATAAACTCACGCACAATTTCAATGTTACTTTGTGTAACCACGGAATCTTTTGGATCAGGATGTCCGTTATCCTTAATGTCCTCACTAATTCCTTCGAATCGTTTAAACCACTCGTAGACTCTGCCACCGAATAACCAATCCTCACCTTACCCTTGTTTCATTAATTTAGACGTTTCGATGAATGATTTACCAAGTTAAAACAAGACTTAATATTCGCACTTTGTTCGATGTTCAGTTTTCGACCGATGTTATAAATACACTGACACTTTAAGCGCAATAACTTGGTTTCTAATGATCCAAATGTCATGAAATTCAGAGAAGGATGAGTCACAAAACGTCAGATAAGGATGCACCTTTCCAATGCTTACCCCGTCAAAAGATGGTGCCATTAGAAATAGCTATTTTTAAAACGTCCTGTTTTCCATAAGACGCAGCTTGTATGAGTAATATTCATAAATAAATTATGAATAAATCGTTAAGAGTGAAAATTTCAAATCCAATAGTATAGCGATTTAAAAACTATATATTAGACATACCAAGATAATAAGCATGTGCCCTCGCATGGAAGAGATGGATGACATTATAATTTATTAGATAACAGAAAGCGGGTTTGTCTGCAATACCATAGCGTCTAATCGCACGCTATAAGAAACGATAAAAAGTTTTATAAACTCGTCATAAATAAACTTCTAGCATTATAGCATACATCCAAGACCTGGACCTAGATGTTTGTTTGCCTCTAGGAATAATGACAATGACGCCTAATGAACACTGACGCTGATGCGGAATCTTAGAATTTGTTGATAGACGGTGACGTACCAATGAACTTCGGATGATTGAAATTATATAAGAATGGGGGTCTGCGCTACTTTTTAATACATGCATATAGGTGTATTATCAGTTACCAAATCAATCTATCAAATAGTATGGTTTTGTAAAATATTAAAATTCAGAATATTTTACTGAATTATAAATAAAGGGTGTCCCAATTTATGCAAGATTTGAATAAAATAGAAAACACTTTTTTTTTAATTCTATTTTTTTTTATTGAAATATAAAGTACATATCGGGCAAATGACTTCCATTGCTTTGCTGGGACATAGGCACTAATTTATAGAAATTTTCCATGCTAGTTTTGCATAAATATGGCTGAATTTCGTTGGTGCACCGTTGAATCTCCTCCTTCAATGCACGGGTAAATG
>JARFXV010000437.1:52500-382500 GCA_031761425.1 Cosmopolites sordidus | reverse complement strand
GCGGCTTTTATTCAAGGAAAATTATTTTTTGCATTTAGTGAGATTAAAAGGAAACAATACACTTTAAGCTTCTTCCCCGTAACCAAACCATCAACACCGACCTCTAAAGTTTACGATTAGATCGACCGAAGGCATCAATTGAGGAAAAAAACGGCCAAAATTAGCAAACACGAAAAGCGTCGTGTTTCATCATGAGAATGCACGACCACACATCAGAACCCGAAAAAAAAATTGTTGAGCTTCAATTGAGATATCCCATTAACCTTACTCAGAGCACATCGCACCTTCTATAGATAGACTACTATCTATTCCGCTCCCTTTAAAATTGTTTAAATGAGAAATCTTTTAAAACTGAAGAAAAGGTGAAAAACAACCTGTTGACATTTTTTGTCAATAAAGATGATAATTTTTGGAAAAAAATGCAGGATAGACCTACCACGACGTAGGTAAAATCTTGTAGGTAATAATGGTAATTACATAATAGACTAAATAAATATTTACGTAAACTATTTGCGTCTTTCTTACTTCAAAAGCTAAAACATGATTGTTTTGCAAAGTCCAATATTTAATCAGATAAATATTAATTTAGATATCTACACAAATATAACTTACTATAAATAATAAGAATTAATTAAAATATTAATTTGGATATTTTTCCAGTGATTTTTTTATCTAAAATTGATATGACATGATACCTAATTAAGATTATCGATGTTTGTTTTTTTACAATAACTAGTTTCAGTCGGTTAAAATTTCTTGTTTCTTTTAAAATTGATCCTATGCTAGAAACAGGTACATATAGCATGTACAAAATTAAATCAGTTGCATGTCATCGACGCCGATATTAGAAAGAAAACAGAAGAAATACAGAAGAAATGAACAGAAAGAACAGCAGAAATACAACTACATAAATTAAATAATAAAACAATCAAATGGAATGTATTCAATAAATTTCAAATTTAGAGCTGGATTCTGTTGGCAGCATATGCGACGTTGTCGAGTTTCAATTTTTTCTTGTTGGTATTTACTGATACATTTGGTGGTTATCCCATTTGTAACTGAACGTTTACTTTCATTTTTCTACCTTACGATTGAAAACAGTTCTTTTAAGAACTACCACAGTATTATAATTGTCAGTGGCGCCTGTAAAATGCCAAATCATTTAAATAGTCGTAATAAAAGAACGACACAATAATGGTCCACAGTTACCCTTTGCGGCTGTTAGAGAGGTATCTTAAGTTAATTGCTAATAATTGGATATGTTTAGTTTAAATCATATAAATTATAAAAACTAGAATATTTTCTTTAGCATATTTGCAGCAGCCTTAAGGTTGAGTATGTCCACTGTTAGTACCATTTCACAAAGAGTGAAAAACAATGAAGTTTTAAAATCGCCTAGAAAGCGTAGTTTTACTAAAACCATTTATATCATATATGAACATAGTAAGTATTCGTAACCTAAGAATTGCAGAAAAGAATGTTCTTCAACCCATATGTAATTTATACCTAGGCACTCACAATTTAATTTTCATTTTCAGGACAGCATGTAACTTTGAATTCCATGCATGAGCAATTAAAATAAAAACCGCTGTTTGACGGGCGTATGTCATTTTGCAACGTATTGAAAGAAGTAGGTTTTAAATGGAAAAAAGATGATCCAAGACGAGAGCTTATGGAACTTCTCAATGTTGCCCTAAAACGTATATATTTTTTAAAAGGTTATATGAAGGAGAGAAAAAAGCCTTGTACAAATTTGTTTTTTCTCAAATGAAACCCGGATTTTTCAAAATGGTACTGCAAGTCATTCATGACAAGATAATAATAATATGAGTGTAAAAATCACCAAAGTTGAGTTTTGATTGAAAATTGTTATTTTAAATACATCATACTTCATACTGGCAGTGAAAATAGATTTATTGAGGGTGCAGAGACCAAATTTTGTCAATCAATGAGCTTACTCACTACCATTGTGAAATTAATTAGAAAAATTTCTTGAAATGATTTGAAAAGTAACTATTAAAAAACTTAAGTGCCCATCTTTAATTTTTATGGATAATGCTCCCTATCATAGCATGTTATTAAACAAGATATCAAACAACTCATGAACTAAAGCTGCCATATTAACTTATAATAATTTAGCATTTTCAATCGAAATGCTTAAAACTGAACTATTAAGAATTGTAGCAGAGTACGTACCACAACCAAATTTATTATTTTGATATATTTCCTAAGTGGATACTTTAACCACCACAGAAATAGTAGACAACTTAGCAGAACAATATAGGCACAAAGTTTTACGTATTCCCCCATACCACTGCATTGTCAATCGAATTGAATATATATGGGGAATTGCAAAAAATTGTAATACAGAGTAAGAATGTATAACCATGTGACGTGAGGCACTTCACACTGTTACTCTTGAGATATAGAAGAATACGATCAAGCATACAGAAAATTAAATAATGAAATGGTATGACAGAGAGCATATACTTGATTGAAAAGAAGTTCTTCCGTTAATTATAAATACTACAGATGATAGCAGTGATTCCAGGCAATACTTTTCAGATTCTGATTAATGAAAATAAGTGCATGCAGATATTTCATAGTTTTTTCCTGTTTAGTTCTTGTTATTATATATCAATAAATGTCATTGGTATATTTAATATTAATTATATATTTTTATTTTAATAACCATTCAAATATTAAAAAATGTTCTCGATGGTTTTAATGTGCTAAATTTGTCTAGAAGTACTAAATTGACGACACTTGCAAGACTTTCAGCATTTATTATAATTTTGTTAGTTACTTTGCAATTTACAATTAATTTAAAGTTGATTTTTTTAATTGTTATTAAAGTTTAAATTGTAAAAGTGGTTCGCTAAAGTAAGGTTATGATGTTTAATCGTAATCTGGCAACAGGGCAGTCAAAATGTTAATCAAATGCTTAATGACGCGGAACTTTTTTTTATTTAGTACGAGCTATACATCACATTTTTATGTGCATTCTCATTATTCCAAATGTGTATTACATTTTTGTGTGCATAAAAATAGAAAAACTGCAGAACTTCTTAGTATCTGAATGTTGTACCATAAAGTACACATAAAAATATTAAACAGTAAGTATATCATAAACAAGCATCGCAATCTTTTTGAAAAATAATTACTAAATATGGAATAGTTTAATTTGGTATATCTAATAGCGGTATAATAAAGCATAAATAAATACATTTACAAAATCAATTCATGTATGCAATAGAAGTACGTACTCATTGCATTGATCAAAATTAAATGTTTTAACCTTCTAAGTAGCTTCAAGGTTCACTAAAACAATTCCGTTGAAAAAAAACTGATGTTATGCGTTTAGGTCTAATATAATGTTACTTTCTGGTTTTATCGTACAAGGTTGCGAACATTGACAACAAAAGACATACATACAGTGTACTCTTGTAATAGATAACTACTTAATCAAATTCGAAATCAATTAATACTTGTTAAAATTGAAAATTGCATTGTTTTTTTCAGTATATTGTATTGTTTTTCAGTACGTACTGTATTGTATATATTGTATTTTAGTTAATTACACTTTATAATTTGTTTTTAAAAAATAATTACTTTTTTGCTAAGTGCTAAAATGCCACGAGTCCCGTCCACCACGTTTATCCAAATTTGAAGAGACAAGATGTTGGTATAAAGAAAAAGGTTACATTTTCATAAATGTAGTGAGGCGATTAAGCATTGCGTTTGGCGTTATGCACACGAATAAAATAGTTTAAAGGGAAAAGCCACTGTGAAAATGTGAGATTTTTTTTCGTTTATTGAAAGTATATATTTTCAAAAATACGTAGGTTAAAATTTAAATTCAGAGAAATGACTGAGTTACAGTCACTTCATATAAGTGGCCCATAGACCTGCAACTTGGTTGCCAACCATGTTGCCAACTTGTTTGCCACAGACCATGCAACCTTACCAGCAACATCAGTTTATAAAAAGAAGTTGTCGTATAAACTATTTTGTTGTGTGTACAATTGAGATTTCAGTTATTTTACTACTTGTTAGGGTTTCAAAATGACACAGACGCTGCAACATGGTTGCCAACATAGGCTCTTTTTACTAAAAATTCAAACTTTTTGATTTGATGGAAATTAATTTTGTGATCTGCGAAAAATGGATCATATAAGTAGAAAAAGAGTTAGAACAAGAGATTCACGAAACGGAAGAAAATTTAATCGACCTCGTAAAAGACTTGAGATTGAAAAAGGTGAAGGTCCCAAACGCCGTAAGAGTACTTCAAAAAGAAAAATATCCAATGACATTGACTGTGACATTCATATGGCCCGGGACTCGATAGTTTAATGTAAGTATTAATATTTTACAAAATACCAAACTATATATCAGGAAAAACGCTACAAAACTTCAAACGCATTTTTCTCGAGACTACTTTTTTTGACCTGTAGCAACGAATACACGAAAACTTATCGGCCTATTTTCAATTTTTCCTTTTTTTTTGTAATACTTGTAATCACAGTGGCTAAGCCTTGCGTAGCCGATTTCGAAAATGATAATAATTAATTATTTTTATAAAACGCTTGAATAAAAAAAGAGCCTCAAAAATAAAATAAAATCAATCCGTCGCCATTTTGAAAAAATCAAACAAAAACGTCTATGTATAACGATAGCTACATTCATTTAAATTCTAATATATATTTTTTTATTTTCAGATAACTCTTCACCGATATATCAATGCCACAATGGAGGGAGAATTTGTTTATCAGTCGTTAAATCAAAGCTCATAATTTTTAAATAAAAATTTATATAAAACAAGTAAACAATTCATATAAAACAAGTTTACTGTACAGTTAATAAAATAACAACAATCCGATCCGTTTACTAATTAGTTATCTCTGTGAAAAAATTTCTTGAAAATAGGTTGTTTTGTTCGGCCGTCACAGTGGCTTTCCCCCTTAAAGTTATGCACGAATACGAGGGTCTGGTCGTCTCAAAACTATCCCAAAACTTGACAAACATCTCAAACTTCTTGCTATGTGAAATCGAAAATATTCGGCAAGTATGTAATATGTTTGCTGCAGCTATAGTTATAAGAATGGCTGTTAATCGACAGACGCGTTCGTACGAACTGATGCCGAACAAGAATTGAACTTGATATGGAATTAACCTTCCGTCGGGCGCTACCTAATAGATACTGGTCTTATAGATACAGTAACAATATACTGCTGTGAATAGAAATTGCAACACCAATAAAAAAAAGAATTACGGTAACAAAATTTATTTAATACGTAGTATAGTCCGTTTCAAGATATTTTGTTACCCTTCGGCAAAATATTAATTTCCCCAATAAATTTCAATAAAAATATTCCTAGTTTCTTAAAAGGCGCCAGAGCCGGAGTGGCTTAACTTCTGAATAATTTTGGAAAAAATAAAATATTGCTAAATTATGATTAAATTATTATTATTACTATGTATGACTAAAACATTGTTTATTGGCTTGTGTATTTTGAATTTATTAGTACAATAAAAATAAAAAAAATAAAAAAATTATCAATTAGTACAATAAAAATTATAACTTAAATTTAATTAGGTTTCGCTCTCTCTGTCACTTTGAGCTACATTAATAATAAGTGCTTCTATATTATTAATAAATGAATTTATCCAACTTTCTTTGAGAATACTATCTACAATCTTCATAATTAATGTTGCAACACTTGCCTTGAATTTAAAATAAAGTAACACGGGGGAAGGCGTAAAACCGTATGTCCCATATCGACAGCAATGGTATGGCATACATATTCCTTTTTAATATTAAATGTCTTTAATATTTCTAGAAGATCCCATTTTTATATGTATTTTCGAAGTAATTTCGTTTTTTAACATATAGTTCTGAATTTCCAATTTAGTGTTATTTGCATTAAGAATTTTATTTTTTTGGCGGTTATGATAACTAGCATTGTCCATTACAACTACGCTTTCCTTAGGCACATTGGGTAAAATGTATTTATAAACCAATCTTCAAAAAGTTCTCTTGTGGTGTTGTCATAGTAGTCCAAAGATGAATGTTTAATATTTTTGGAGGACAACTGTAAACAATTTGGAACAATCCATCTTCGGAACCAGTATGTAAAATTGTAATTATGTTCCCTTGTTCGCTGGGGCTTTGGTTTGGCATTTTCTTGATGCATCTACCCATCCTTTTGCTGGCGTCTCATGATTTCTAATCTGTACTTTTTATAGAGTTTTAGTAGTCAAACCGCCATCGTCGCAATCGTTGTGATTCCATTAATATTTATCTTTTATTAATAGTCAGATATGCAAAACAGAAGGCTAGTTCGGCTGCTATGAATGTTTCATCTTTCCTTAGTCGCTGTTATAATGAAGGCAATGTATGCACAGTTTGCTCTTCATACATAGCACCAATTTAGCTTCGAATTAAGTCTTTGTCGTTTTCGTCAACACATTTGCTTTTACAATATCTTTAACTGTAGATAACACAGTTTTCGTTAATGAAGACTTTTCTGCTGCGGCTGCACTTACATTAAGCTCACTATTCAATAAAGAAGAATACATATTTTTAACAATTTGCTTAGCATCGGGCGACAAATATGTTCTTTTAAAATTAGCACTACCGGAGGCACAATGATCATTATCTTGCCAAGAACGCCACATTTCTAGCACGTTTGGAATAACAAAAAATATGATCGAAATTATACAACTGCGAAGAAAAGTGTTTTAACAACTGCGTTGAAAACTGTTTAAGAAAAGAATGCGAACTAAACTAAAATGTTTCGAAACTACTAAACCAGGTATAAAATCAATTTTATCTTTTTACCTGTTATTTTATTCGAGCCGGCCCTGTTTACGTTTCTTGCAACTTTGCCAGGTTTTATTACGGCAGGGGTTGTTAAGAGTTTATTGCAGCCAATCGGTCAACGATATATCTTGAAATGCTTTTATTTTGAATGCACTTTACATAAAATGAAATGCTTTTATTTTAAATGCACTAAAAAGTAGTAAAATGATTACAATTGTGGGGGTGACCATCTATAAATAGCACAGGAAATCAGTACATTATATAACCCCCACGTGTGCGAGTAAATGCCTCAAGCCGGCGTGGCTTTGATCGAATCAGGTTCTGGATGGTAGCTTGGGAGATGACAGTCCATGCCGCCAGAGGTTCGTCGCCTGTGGATGTTGCTCAGGGGTGAGTCATCGACCAATCATGTCCCATATATGTTCGATTGGTGACAAGACAAGTAAACGGGTAGACCAAGGTAGTAAGGGATATTGTTTGTATCAAAGGAGTCGAGCACAGTTCGCGCTACGTGTTGCCGGGAGTTATCCTGTTGGAATGTGCTTCCTGGCAACCTCCGAAGATATAATAGCACTTCAGCTTCTAGGTAAAGTTGAGCGATAAGTTTGTCTCGAATCGCTTATGAGAGTGCTTCGTGATTCATAACTTATAGCACCCCATACCATTACTCCACGTTGTGGTGCCGTGTGATGAATAATAATACATTTCTCCTCTTCCCGTTCATCCTGACGACGTCGGCCGAATACCCGGCCGAATACCCGGCCGTCATACCTCAGGAGTGTGAACCTAGATTCATCAGAAAAAACAACACTATTTCATTTCTGGTCCCAATTTTGTCTCATCTGACACCATTCTAGACGACGTCGGCGGCGAGTGGGGGGTCAGTGGCAATCTCAATAATGGGCGACTTGGCCAAAAGCCCTCCCGATGTAGACGGCGTCGAAGAGCATTGGCATTGAGTGGGCGGTCGAGTACAACTCCCCACTGTTGCGCAAGAACACGTGATCTGGCTATGGGGCCCCTGATAGACATTCGCACCAGCAATCGGTCTTCCCATGCACCTGTTCGCGATTGAGCACCAGACCCCGGACGACTTGTTTTACCTTCCTCTTGCCACTAACGCCATATACGGAGAATGGTACTGGCCTAACGATGTAACAGAGCAACAATGTCTCAATATGGCAACCACCCTCTCGCAGACCCACAATATGACCTCACTCAAACTAGGACACTTGTTCATACGGCACTCGTTGTCTACGACGTGGCATCTCTTATGGCGACTAACGCAATATGACCCACACCATACCTCTTAACTCAGCGGTTCGCTACCATTCCGGTAAATAAGTGTCATCATTTTATACGTGTTATATAATGAGCTTTTCCTCGAATTTTAATTTGTTTGCACTCTCTATTCACAGTAGTGTATATTGTTGCACTCTCTATTCACAGTAGTATTATTAAGTAGTACCCTTTGTGCGTTCAGAAACAGAAAATCATTCTCTCGAGTAGCTTGCGTATGCCACACGTGTGTTTGGAAAATTGAATTGGTGTTCATCTGTATGTCTAACAATCAGCCTTTTGTTCTGTGAGATACATTGTGCCTGAGTTCGTGGCTATTATAAACTCTTAAAATATCAGCAATTAAGTATATACACAAGCTTATTTGGTTTCAACAAAAACTTTCTTTTTTTCATAAAGGTAAAATAATATGTATGTGAAGAACAGGCATTGTTAACAATTAAAAGAATAGCTAACAATAAAAGGGAATACTGAAGACTTACAACCGTTGTTGCTTAGTCAACAAGTGCAAATAATTCCAAACATTTATAAGGCATAGGGTTTTTTCAGCTATTGGCGGACTCCATCAGAAACATCTGTGGATATTAAATATGAGGGTCGTTTGAAAGATTCTCGGCCTGGCTATGAGATGACGCAAGTACGACAAAATAACTATGATATTTGTCAAATATGATTCCTTAAATGGCATGCTGCAAAATTTCAAACGCGTACATTTAGTTGGAATCGAATGAACATTTTTTCAAGAGTATTTAGTTAATTAAACGCGATTCATTCAGTAGATGAAACATTCAGTAGATGAAACATGGATTCACCATTACACACCAGAGATAATGCAGCAAGATGAAGGGCAAGACCATCGTCATTTTACTTCTAGATCAATTGAATGGTGTTATTCAGGCTAAACGTCCCCATCTTGTCAAAACCAAAGTGCTCTTTCACCAGGATAATGCTACTGCACAGACGTTTCAGGTTCTTGCTGCAAAATTCCATGATCTACTAAAAACTCCACGGTTCACAGGATGAAGATTCCTTTCAAATGATGTGAAAGCTGAGACAACAGGTTAGTTTACAGAGTTCGACAAATCGTAATTTAATGAAATATTAAAAAGTTGTATGGTCGTTGGTCTAAATACTAACCTAATTGAAAAGTGCGCGGAGCGGAAATAATAAAATGATTTATTAAATTAATTATTTATTACTTTATTCTTCCGTATATTCTTCCTTAAGCTCAAAACATTTTTTCCAGCGGTTCTCCAATTCATTTATTCCATCTCTGAAGTGATTTTCTGGAAGTCCCTCAAAATACTCATCTATGGCTGGTATAATTTCTTCATTTAATGAAAAACGCCTACCACATAGGAATTTTTTAAGGTTTGGGAACAGATAAATGTCAGAGGGGGCCAGATCTAGTGAATATGGTGGATGCTCCAACAATTCGCAGTATAACTCCTTCAATTTGGCCACTGCAAGAACACCTCTGTGAGCCGGTGCATTGTCTTGATGAAAAATGATTTTTTTCGAACGAAAATTTTTGCATCCAATTGATTTGGAGGTTTGAGTAATACTGTCCTGTTATAGTTTTCCCGGGTTGGAAGTAATCAATTAACAAAATCCCTTTTGCATCCCAAAAATTTGATGCTATAACCTTTTTGGTCCATTTTGACCACTCTGGCTGCATCGGAGCTTAACAACCGGGCACAGTCTACTCTGCGGTTTGCTTGTCGCAGTTCAGGACCATAGTGATAAACAAAAAAAAAGAAAAAAAAAGTCCTAATGTTGGTTAGAAAGTTTTACTCGAATTTAACAAATGGGGCATCCATCTTGCACATAGATTTCTCAAGCCTAATTGTTTTTTGAAAATATAAAACACCCGTTCAGTTGAGATATCCAAGGCTTTAGCAATTTCACTCAAAGTCAATTGCCTGTCATCCATAACCATATCATATATAGAATTAATTATTTGTTAAGTTATAGTTCTCTCATTGGACGTCCAGAAAGAGGATCATCATCCAGGTTTGTACGTACCCACGTTGAAACTCACGTACCCACTTACAAACCATTATTTTTGAAGGAGATGACTCCCCTAGTACCATTTTACCATTTCACTATGAATTTCCATTGCCTTTAAACCGTTTTTAACAAAGAATTTAATCACTTCACGGTTTTCAATATTTTCCATTTTAAAAAAATAACACTGATACGGTGCTGTTTTTATACGAATGAATTGACAGATCGACACTTGAAAATTCGCATGTTAATATGAATGATGAAAGTTCAAAATGTAGTAGATTACCTAGTTTGTTACTGAAATTTTTTAAAAATCTTGGTTTTGACCTTCATATACTTAGTATTGATATCTATCATTATTATTAAATTGAACTACCCTATTCGCAATAAAATTTATTACCGGAAAAGATACATCATTCTGCAGCCGTTTCCATATTTTCGTGACTTACATACTTTAGATCAGGGGTCTCCAAACTTTCCAGCCTTAGGGCCATACTGATTACTCCAGTAAGTTTCAAGGGCTAAAACCGTTTTAATTTTCTTCCTATTATCTATAATTTCTAAACTAGTCGCCGAGTAAGCGCCCTAAACAGGCATACGCTTGCTAAATTCGCTAGTCGCGGGCCGGATTTGGCCCGCGGGCCATAGCTTGGAGACCTTTGCTTTAGATGGTAAATATTTTAATTACAATACAAGTATCATTTTTTTCACTGGAGAGTACATTAAGTGTGAGTGAGATAATAAATTTATCAAGCAGGCCTAGAAACCAATAATATAATTTTAAAGATTGAAAATCATCCTATAAGAATGATAAATATCTGGTAAATATTTATTATCAAATATTATATATGGCTAAATAATATCATCGAAACATGACGTTCAGATTACATATATAGAAAACAAAGGTTATTTCGGAAGGTGAAACATACGTACAGTCGCGAACAGGATTACATTAAGCTTATAAGAATTATAACTACATATTGAAACTATACTATAAAATATATATCTCTAAATTAGTCAAATAGCCTATTATTAGTCACGTTGGCATATTTTTGAACAAAAACTTTCCCAACAGATCGTAGATCATTGTCATAAAAAACCTTAGTATCTTCTAAGACTAAATAGTAACTACACTTGCACAAGCTCTATATTACTTAGTAACTAATGTCATACATATTTTGATCCACTTATTTTAATAACAACCTAATAAATACAAATACAATAAATATATCGTTGACCTGCGATAATATTTACATGCACTCACTATCAAAATATTAGTCACACCATAGAAATTTTAAAAATATGTAAATATAATTAAGTTTAATTATTCTTTTTAGTGTGTTGGTTTTGTTTCAAATACAAATTAAAATATTGGAAAAGGAAAAAAGTTTAATTGACCTTGTTCGGGATATAAAGCTATAATCAGTAAAAATGTTTTTCGGGCGCCAAAATGGGCGTAAACACACTTGTTTCAATTCTTCTATTGGAACCTTTGGTGTGATGCACTAAACTTGAAGAGATTTACCACTAAACACCAAAACACTTTTTTGAACTGCTCGACGCACGTTTCGCTAACCATGTTAGCATCATCAGGAGATGATTTAATCTCTCTCTCTTTTAGATTAAATCATCTTCTGATGATGCTAACATGGTTAGCGAAACGTGCGTCGAGCAGTTCAAAAAAAGTGTTTTGGTGTTTAGTGGTAAATCTCTTCAAGTTTAACACTTGTTTATACTTAAAATTTCTTCATTCTCACAATTTATCAGTTTAGTTCATGTGATTCATTATGGGAAAAATAACTGGGAGGCCACCTGCTTCTGACAAGAAGAGAAAATACGTATTCTGAGAATTGCATCGAATTCCAACAACTGCTGATGAAGCTAAAGTTAAGATTGTCCAAAAATTATTAAAAAAGTAAAAAAGAAAATTTTGTAAAAAAACTAAAGGAAATTAGCATTAAATACTTGCCACAAATTAGCCTCAATGATTTTCGCTGAAAAGGTGACGTCAAGGCCTGGAAATAGAAATATTTTTTTCTGACGAAATGACGAAAACTACTTTCATGATCTCAGGAAGGAAAACAAAAATGTATCAATGCGGTAAATGGAAGGACAAAATGTCATGATTTAGGCGAGTATTGGCTAGAAAAATGATAACTTCTCATCAAGTTACCCCACAAAAATCTTAATATTTATTAATAACAAAACTTATCTTTTAAGGGGGTTGAGGGGGGACAGTGCCAACCAAAAGTAAATCGAATTCTCACTCGGAACTGTTTCGTAATTAATTAGAAATGATAGTAACGTTTGCAATATTTATTACTATTGTAATAAGTGCATATCTAAATCATTTTTATTGTTATAAATCGATTATTTTATTTTATTGAATTATTTTAGCTTGATGGATTAACTTTTGGATGTTCTCCCAAAACTTAAGAAAAAAATGATAAATAAAATTTATTACAATTTACGATTTTTAAAAAATTACACAGGTCAGCAAATTTAAACTTTTTAGGGGTAACATTAGGTGTACAAAACAGATGGGTGTATATGAAGTATTTTATAGTCCTAAATCTAAAAATGATAAGCTGATTACTGTAACACGTACAGTTTTATTTGTTACAAGAGGAAAAAGAAGGACACGACATATCTTTACAATCAACTATTTATTTAATATTAACATATAAAACGTCTTAAATCTATGCAAAGACATTACTGAGGATTGTGTGAGGACTGTGTGAATTAAAAATATATTACATGAAATCATCTCTAGTAGCATCATCTCTTTAAAAACCGGTAGTAGTCGCCTAACAGATGGGTTCCACCCTTTCCTGGTAACTTGTTTTCATCGTCCTGATGTACTGGTGAAATCTCTATTCTTGTTCGTCGCTTACTGCGTCCAAATTTTCCGAAAAAATCCAAATGGGAGTGTAAAAAATGCATTTTTAACGACATGCGACTCCCTAGTATTTCACAGGTTTTCAAAAGTTCATCTATGAGGTTTTTATAGTTTCATCTTTCTTGTTACCCAGAAATCCTTTCACTACACTTACAAAACACTTCCAAGCAGCCAATTTCTTTTCATTTAATTTTTCTTAAAAACGAAAATCACCTAGAAGCTTCCTTATTGAGGTCCAATAATTATGCCTTCTTTTACTTTTGCATCACTTAATTGAGGACATATTTATTTTAGGTTCTTGAAACCAATACCTTCTTTGTCCATGGCTTTGTCAAAGTTTTTCTCTAATCCAAGCTTAATATGGAGAGGCGGAAGAAGCACCCTTTTTTGGGCTAACAAAAGTGGCGTATTTGATGTTTGAATTATCAGATTCAAAAGAAGTCCTATGAGGACAATCGTTCTTACTGTAATGTTCTTTTGTTACCCCTCTGTTCCATAGACACAAAAAACAGCAATACTGTGTAAAACCACCTTGAAGTCCTAGCAATGTACCGTTTAAATCACCACAAATATCCCACTGATATTGTTCATATTTAACGCGATTTCATTGTCACTGAATGGGCTGAAGAAATAGATGGGTTTTTGTTTCCATTATGAAGCAAGACTGCTTTTAGGCTATATTTCGATGAATCTATGAAATTACGCCAATCGGAAGGTACATGTTCCATATTAAGCTCATTCGTTAAATCATCAATATCACAACAGATACATAGCGATCCATCCATTTTATAAAAACTTGAAAATGTTACATTTCGTTTCCAGTAAAGTGAAACACTTACATTTTTATCTAACAGATTCGTGCCACTGTTGAAGTCTGGGACCAAGAAGTTCCGATTTTTGTTTTAACAGTCCCAGAACACGCACCATATCATTTCATCATTCTGAGTTATTAAGTGCGGTAGTTGTTAAAAATGTTGGGTCACAACTGGTGTTCTCAAGAAGTTGTTGATCAGATCCTGATGAAGAATTAGAATCACCAGGAAACATGTTGACCAGATTTAAAGGCGCAATCGGTACCAGTAGTTCCATGCACTGGCCTAAGTACAGCAAGCAAATTTGAATACTGAATTTGCTCCCTTTGCATTTTTGAAATCCCTTCTGTTTTAGTGATACTAAAGTAAGAATCACTTACATGGTCAGTGGGTTCTCTCCACACCATAGGAACAGCAAACGGTGTAGATTTTTGCGATGCATTCACTGCACTAGATTTACGTGACAACTCACACAGCAAACATGAGGAGCCCAACTTTTATCTTGATCTCCAATTTGGCACTTAAAATTTAAAAATTAGGCTTTTTTGACTTCCTCGGATATAGATCTAGCTTGTGAAAATAAATCGTCTGTATATATAACAAAACTTATGCCCTGGATATTTGCAAAATCGAACTTAAAACTGGAACTTGCCATTTTGTATAAAATCGACTTAAACACTTGACAGTACTTTAAACGAGACAGAAACAAACTAAACTGTAGAAAACAATAAAACTATCCTTAAAGGTTCGTATAATACTATTGAAATACTGTAGAGGGGGTCTACAGTCTTGTGGTAATTTCTATATTGTCCAGTCCAAAGTCAGATACAAATAATTTCAAATACCCCATAATATAAAAGAGAAGCAGGTGTTTGAAAATGGGAGGTGCTAGGTCATTTCTTGGAAAAGGTGTTTCAATAACTACCTAAATGAAACGCAAAAAGAGCATTCTCATCAATGTTACAAAAATCATGTCAACCTTCTATAGATATTTATTTTTTTTATGTTTTTAAATAATTACCGTAGCGTACAACACCAATAACAATGACGCTACTTCGACTGAATTGTTATATACTTTTGCATAAATTTTACTATTTTAACGTTAAGTGATATTTTTATTTAGTAATTTAATAAGTAATAATATTATTTAAATATATTATATTTAGTAATTTTAATTTTAAGTAATATAAGACTGTTAGCGTACAAATTCCCACTGACGGAGCTCATAATGCTGTCCATGATGCGATACTGGAGAGAGTTAAAAAATTAAACAGTGCAGGAAGAGTTAATTGCTAATAATCTAACTTGGCATACTTATTGCCAACTAAGCTAGATCTCAGCAAAGTGCATCAGAATGAAAACGTTCGCACCTTTAAAAGATTGTATTTCACTCGGTATGTTGAAAAAAATGGCTGAGGCAAATATTTCTTATGATTTACTTGTATAAACCTATTATCATCAGCAACAGTTTGGTATTAAGAAGTAAATAATAAAGTGAGAGTTACTACGTCAGTGTGAGTATTATTACCGATTTTTAATTATTTAACAACGGTTATCTAATTTTAAGTCATATTTTGTTTTATAAAAAATATAAATAAAATTATTTATCTGTATTTTTATCGCATTTTGTATTATATTACTATATTATTCAAAATTGGAAAAATAAATTCTTACTTTAATAATTAACATGACTATTTCATTTATACAAATTAAAAATTAATAATAATAATATGTCTTGGTTTATATTAATACCTTGACGTAGTAAAAGATATGAAATATTTGAATTTCCCGCCACTCATTTTTAAATGCAACGTTGCCGCTTCGCTAAGGATAAATAGACCTTATATTGACTGATATTTTTTTTCGTTAATTAAAAGCTTTCTAACCGAACTGGAAAAAATTTTAATATGATCGTGAAATATCAATGCCTAACAGTTAATTTTTGTACTGTTGGCTATTTGTTCAATTGTTATAAAACAAAATGTGTCACTTGCACGTTGAGTTGACATGTTTCCAGACTACATGTAACAGTTTTTTTACATTTGTAATTTAATAAACTTGCTAATGACCTTGGATTTATAACAACCAATTTTGTAATGAAATAATCTATTGAAAAAAAATATTTTAGATTTATTTTATTACTATCTCCTAACGCCCCAAACTCCTTAATGATATGAGTGAAACTTCGCCAGTATTTCAATAAGATTACTCCCCATTCATTCGGAAAAAATTAGGCATTTATCACCAAAAAGAATTTTTCATTTAATAAAAGATGATGGAAAGATTACAAAATATTAAAATGGTGTTTGTTTATTTTCATCTTTCCTATAAAACTGAGGTCGTCTAATATCATTTTGACGCATCTAAAATCCATGAACAAATTAAAAATATTAAGTTTGTTTTTCTTGAGAAACAATGTGACTTCTTCAGTTCAATGAACAAAATTCGTTTTACTGAAGTTTTCATACTAATATGATATTTTGAAAAGTCTTTAAAAACTATTGTTCTAGTGTGTCTAACATTTTGAGTGTAGGTATGCGGTTTTTCCAAAGATACATTTGTGAATAATGAATTGTAATAGACGAACAAACATGTTTTTTTAACTTTTTTTGTCATACTAAACACAAAAAAAAACAAATAATGCGTCATATAAACTATCTTCAGAACAATTTATTAAAATAGATATATTTACATACACCATCGCACAAAAGTACAAAATATTTTTCACAATTAAAAAAAACTAATCTAATTTCCATGTAATTTACTTATACTTTTAACATGAACTTTGATCAATACAAATATCCTAATAGTATTGGGATCACAATAATGGAATAAAAAAAAATACTAAAATTATGAGTTTGGTTACAGTAAACTGTACAACCTCCTAGTAATCGCAGGTTCCATTCATATCATGACGTAAATACTGATGTTTTTGTTATTTGAGTAATAGTGAACAAAGACGGGAGAAATACCACCTTGCTCAAAAAGTTGATCAAGTTGACCATCGTGTCCTGTCAGCACCCGATTAGTTCTGTTTTATTTGATAGGTTGCCACATCTGGCATTAACATTCTCATCAAATTTCATCGTCATAACCTGACATTTGTAAAAGTTTTGAGTAAAAGTCTTGAGTACATCAGCCTCTGTGCGTTGTTACAATTTTAAAAATGGAATGGAGTTTGCAACAACGAGTGTGTATTAAATTTTGCGTTAAAGACAAATTCAATGGTGCGAGGACCTTGGAAATTTACCACTAAACACCAAAACGCTTTTTTGAACTGCTCGACGCACCTTTCGCTAACCATGTTAACATCATCAGGAGATGATTTAATCGTTTTGGTGTTTAGTGGTAAATCTCTTCAAGTTTAGTATTTCACACCAAAGGTTCCAACGGAAGAATTGACCTTGGAAATGTTGGAAAGGTGTTTCGGCAACGATACTCTTAAGAAAATTGTATCAGTGGCATGAACGTTTCAGAAGTGGTCGTTAGTTCGTCGATGATGACGAACGCAGCGGCAGGCCGTCAACATCGAAAACCGACGAAGGCATCGATAAAGTGAATGGTGGTCAATAACGGCAAAATAATCATCAGAATAGCGAGCAAATGACTTGAACATTGCATGTGTTCAAGACATTTTAGTTAATGATTTGGGTTTCCGCCGTGTTCCAGCAAAGTTGGTGCCGAAAGACCTGAATTTTATGTAAAAAAGGCACCGCGTTGATATCGCAAAAGACATGATTTCCAAGACTGAATCCGACCCAACATTTATTAAACGCATTATTACCGGAGATGAGACGTGGGTTTATGAGTACGCAATCCACACATCAAGCGGGTGAATGGCGTGCACCCAATGAGCCAAGACCGAAAAAATCACGTCGTTTTCAGCCGAAAAACAAGGCCATGCTCTCGGTTTTTATGGACTAAAACGGCGTTGTGCATCATGAATTCCTTCCGGAATGCCAAACAAGGAGTATTATTTGAGCATTATGGGACGTTTGCGTGCAGCAATTCGCCAAAAAAAGGATTTGTGGGTAACCAACTCCTGGATTTTGCGCCACAAGAACGCATAGTCGCACAATGCCATCATTATCCGCGACTTTTTGACCAAGAACGGGACGAATTTCATCCAACAGTCACCGAATTCACCTGATATGGCGCCCTGTGACTTATTTCTGTTCAATCGAATCAAAAAACCATTACGTGAAATGCGTTTTAGCAGCCGAGAGGAGGTTATGGAAAGATCGAAGTCGACTCTGATGAAATGGCGGTTCGTGAGTTTGAAATATGGAAGTTCTGCAAGGCAACAGACGATTTATAAAATACATTTAACAAACCAAAATTAAAAATAAGAGATAGAAACTTACCAGATTTACTAAGCAAGAAAAAAATCCCTACAATTAAATCTCACGAAATATATTTATATATAATTTTAATAAGTAATTTTATATATATTTTTTTTGGGGGGGTCTGCAAGGGTCTGCAACTCTTATATACCAGCCGCTACTACTCTGATGGCCATACCCAACACCCAAAATAAAAATGTTTTGAGAATTGGATCAAGCACTTGCATAAATGCGTTACAATCCATGGGGAGTACTTTAAAGGGGACAATATAAATTTCGATGAATACATTTGTATTTTGTATTTTCTGAATAAATTCCGAGAACTTTTTGATCAAGGTAGTATTTTCTTTCATACATTTCACAATAATTCGTGAAATGGTAACACTATCTTTTAAAAGAACATTTTCTACACAGTACAAAAAGAATTTTCTAAAAATAAAAACCCAAATCAATACAGGCACTTAGCTATCCATTAAAACTACCTCTGGCGGAAACTAGTTCCCTTCCGTTTAATGACGGGACATCTATTTTATTACCCCAGTCTTCATTTAACCGAATAAATATTGTGTATCCAACATCGATTACTTTTACCATTATTTCCATAAATAAATTCTGTCAAATAAAGACCAGGAATTGTTCAATAAAACACAAAATATTTCAAGAGTATTTGCAAATTCGGAACGTCATGCCGTGATTCGTCTTATGCCCAAAACATTATTCAAAATGATACAAACGGATTCATGAAACATGTGCTGCTCCTGGCTCATCTCTCTTAGTTTTTGCTTTATCTTTACTTTTTTTACTAGGATTTTAAATCATACACTTGTTAGGGCTTTCTCAAGAGTAGCTTGAACTAATGCTAATGGCCAAACACAGTGTTTCCAAGTATACAGGAAAAATTATTTATTTTTGTTTCCTGTTTTTTTAAACATATAGTCAAATTATCCTAAATATCGACTGGTAAAAATCGGGCTATTCAATTACAATATAATCTTATATATTACCGGGGTGTTTTGAAAACTTAGCGGGTCATTCGTGGTTATTATATGACTAATTCTTAAGGATTTTTTTAGTTCCAATGTTTCTAGTAGATCTAATTTTTTACTTTTCTTTTCTGAGTGTAATAATTTAATATTGTTTATATCTATTAAATGATTGTTTTCAATATAATGTGTAGACATTCCTGTGTTTTTTATATTATTTAAGATTTAGAAGAGAATTAATTGACAAATTGTTAAAAAATAAACAAAAAAAGTTGAATTTATAAGAATGCTATAACATTAAAAGGCAAAAAGACAAATCGTTTAGACAACAACCTTAAAATTAACAATTAACAATTAAATATAATTAATTAAAAATAACAATTTTAAATTATTACACTCAGAAAAGAAAAGTAAAAAATTAGACCTACAAGAAATATTAGAAATAAAAAATCCTTAAGAAAAAGTCATATAATAACCACGAATGACCAGCTAAATTTCCAAAACACCCCGGTAATAGTTAAAATCATATTGCATGCATCTCTCGTGCGTTATGATTTTTCACTACGTCCTTGCAAGTGTGGATATACCTATAGAAAGATACAGGATTCAACAGTGCGAAGAAATTATTCGTATTTACCATCAAAATCAAAAATAATCTTTTCCGATAAAGCGTACTTCTAGCTTAATGGGTTTGGAAGTAAACACAACTGCATGATCTGGGTCGATGAAAATCCTCATGTGGTGCAGGAGTTCGTCTTTATCCTCAGGCAATCACTGGCCACGATTTTTGGTTTGAAGGACAGGACCATATTTTTTTGAAGACAATGATAGAAATAGTGTTACCGTTAATGGTGAACGCCATAGCAATATGCTAAGAAAATATCTGTTAACTGATTATAGTCTGTACAAAACTAAAACCGTTGCACGTCATCGATGACGCTATTAAAGAACAGCAGAAATACAACTACAAAAATGAAATCATAAAATAATCAAATGGAATGTATTCAATAAATTTCAAATTTAGCGGCTGTGTTCGGTTGGTAGCATATGCGAGTCGGGTTTAAAATATGTCTGGTTGATATTTACTGATACGTTTGGAGGTTATCCCATTTGTATCTAAACGTTTACTTTCATTTTTACCTTGCAATTGAAAACAGTTTCTTTAAGAACTTAAATCGCACCTGTAAAATGTCAAATCATTTAAATCGTCCTTGTCAAGAGTTTGTGGCATCTCTGATACACTATTTTGAACAAGAATGAGGCAATGATGGTCCATTGTTACCCTTTGTGGTTGTTAGACAGGTTTATTAAGTTAATTGCTAATACTTGGATATGTTTAGTTTAAGTCATATTTTTTAGCGTGTTGCAACAGCCTTAAGGTTGAGTATGTCCACTGTTACTATTATTTCACAAAAAGTGAAAAAAAAATGAAGTTTTAAAATCGCCTAAAAAACGTAATTTTGCTAAAAGGGTTACCAATACTGCCGCTTTGGATACAAGTTCTATTCGTGACACCATTTATATCATGTATAAACACAGTATTTGTGTTTATAATATTTGTGTAACCTAAGAATTACAAAACAGACTGTTCTTAAACCCATCCTAAGCACTGAGAGTTTAATTTCAATTTTCAGCGAAGCACGTAACTTTGAATTCCTTACATGAGCAATTAAAAGATAAGTAACTGTTAGACGAATGCCGTACGTCATTATGCAACGTATTGAAAGAAATAGGTTTTAAATGGAAAAAAGTTGATCTAAGATGAGACCTTATGGAACTTCCCAACGTTGTCCTAAAGCATATAGATTTTTTGAAAGGTTATATTTTGAAAGAAAAAAAGCCTTGTGCAAATTTGTCTTCTTAAATGACACTTGGATTTTTAAAAATGGCACTGTAAGTCATTCATGGTAAGATAATAATAAAATGAGTGAAAAAACCACCAAAGTTGATGGTTTTGATGATGATAGCAGTGATTTCAGCTAGTACTTTTCAGACTCCGATTAATGAAAATAAGTATAAAAACCACCAAAGTTGATGGGAAGTTACATAAATATGCAAAAAATATGAAAAGTTTTGATTGAAAATTTTTATCTACGATAGTGGCAAGAAAATTCTTCCCTTAATTATAAATACTGCAGATGATGCCAGTGATTCCAGCCAGTACTTTTCAGACCCCGATTAATGAAAATAAGTGCATGCAGATATTTCATTGTTTTTTTCTGTTTAGTACTTGTATATTATATATCGATAAATGTCACTGATAATTATGTAAGCTTTTTATTTTAATAGCCATTCAAATATTAAGAAATGTTGTCGATGGTTCTTGAACGAAGCATTTTACATGTGCTGAATCTATCTAGAGCTACTAAATCAATGACACTTGTAAGTAAGACTTTCAACATTTATTATAATTTTGTAATTTACTTTATAATTTGATTTAATTTGGAGATATTTTTTTTAATTGTTATTAAAGTAAAATTGTAAAAATGATTCGCTAAAGTAAGGTTATGATGTTTAATTGCAATCTGGCAACAGCGCAGCCGAAATTTTGATCACCTGCTTAATGACGTGCAACATAAATGTGGATATAAACAATGTTTTGTTTCAACACATGGACTTGTCACATATGTCGCCAGAGAGATTTACTGAAAGAAAAATTTCCTGGATGCGTAATTTCGGGAAATGTTAATGTTAACTGGTCACCAAGGATATGCGATCTTATGTCCTTGGATTAATTTTTGTGGGATTATATGAATCCCTAATTTACAGAAATAAACCCCGAACAAATAAGTTGTTAGAGCCTGGCAAAAACAGTTAGGTTAGATCCCAGTAGCTCATAAACCATCATTCCCTTAATATTCTACTAAATATTCTAACTCAAAAAATAGTATAGTATGAATATTAGACTCCTAATCGATGTCGATGGTTTTCAGGTTGTTATAAAATATGGATTTTTAAATCAGGTCACAAAGTATTTGATGATGCGTTGTTGAGTAAGTGCAAGGCCACATTGTATTTAATGAAATTTTCAATTTGCTCATCGTGGATTTTTTGTAAATAACCCAACCGTTGTTGCAGGAAACTAAATAATTTTTTGTGTTACAGTATTTTTCCCCTGAACGACGAAAATAATTTTCATTTTGAGAGGTTATACTATTTTAAAAACTGGTAAATATTTACACTGCAAACAGGTAATTTGAAATTGAAGCCGAATATAATGTATTATAAAGGCGTCCAAGTAATTGGCACACTTTTCTTACTAGGCTAACTGAAAAGTTCGCGGAGCGGAAGTGATAAAACAAGTTTCTAGATGAAAAAAGGACTTTATTCTTCCGTATATTTGCCCTTAAGCGATGTTCTTTTATTCTAACGGTCTAGATGTCTCACCTATATAGAATTTGCCACATTCGCAGAGAATTTTATCAACCACATTTTTGATATTCTGTTGTGTGTTATTTGGTTTGGTTTTTGTTAATATAGGTCTAAGAGTATTTTATGTTTTAAATGTTTTTTACCCAGTGATTCTTTATTTGAAAAAGAACAGATATTTTTGATATTTTTTGAGTCTAGGTCGTGGCGGAAAACCTAAAAAAAGAAAAAATACTGAACCAATAACTAATTCTATACAGGATATGGTCATGGGTCATAGACAACTGATTTTGAGTGATATTGCTAAGGCCATGGATATCTCAACTGAACGGCTGTTTCATATTTTGAAAAAAGAATTAGACTTGAGAAAGCTATGTGCAAGATGGGTACCGTATTTGTTAAATTCTGATTAAAAACGAGTTCAAGTAATACTTTCTAACCAATATTTGGATCTTTTTCGAAAGAATAAAATATAGATTGTGACGAAAACCCTAAAAAGAGAAAAAAAAATATGAACACGCCACAATCATTCAGATATTACTGATTGGTTCAGTACTTGCACTTCACTGCACGATTTTCAATATTTTCCATTTTAAAAAAATAACACTGATACGTTTACTTTAAGCTGCTGTTTTTGTACGAATGAATTGGCAGATCGACTTGAAACTTCTCATATGTTCATATGAAGGATGAAACTGTAGTAGATTATATAGTTCTTTTACTATTGATACTGATTACTGATTTTCTTGTTTAAAAGTTCCATTAAAAAATATACGCTAAGTAGACGTTTGTATTGTTTCTACATAAAAATGCATGCATTAATGCCAACGAAAGTTAAAGTTGCTCAATATTTATGAAAATATGGATATGTAGGACAATATTGTCATATCCATAAACACATAACTTCAAATATATTACATCAATTTCATAAGAAAATACAGACCCGAAAAACACGAAGTTGGTAATGATTAACACGAAATCACTAATTTTCTTAAACTACACATTATAGTGCATTTCAAGATATATCGTTGACCGGTTAGCTGTAATAAACTTTTAAAAACGCCTGCCGTGACGAAACCCGGCAAAGTTGCAAGAAACGTAAACAGGGCCGGGTCTAATAAAATAACGGGTAAAATGATAAAATTAATTTTATACCTGCTGTAGTAGTTTCGAAATATTTTAGTTTAGTTCGCATTCTTTTCTTAAACAGTGCAGTTTTATAATTTCGATCGTATTTTTCGTTATTCCAAACGTGCTAAAAATGTGGCGTTCTTGGCAAGATGATGATCATTGTACCTCCGGTAATGCTAATTTTAAACGAAAACATTTATAACTAAACAAATTGTTAAAAATGTGTAAGTTTTTTTTTATTGAATAGGGGGCTTAATGTAAATGCAGCTGCAGCAGAACGTCTTCATTAACGAAAACTCGATTGTCTACAGTTAAAGATATTGTGACGAAGCCAATTAAAGCTAAAAAGTCCGTAGTGATTCTGGTGAAAGCAAATGTGTTGACAAACGCGACAAAGACTTAATTCGAAGCAAAATTGATTATATGTATGAAGAGCAAACTACATTGCAATCATTAGCTGCAACGACTAAGAAAAGATGAAACCTACATTCTTTGTAACAGAACTAGCCTCCGGAAAATATCATCTCAAATGGGTTTTACATATAGTACCATTAATAAAAGACAAATATTAATGGTATCACAACGATTGCGACGATGGTGGTTTGACTACTTAAACTCTATAAAAAAACACAGATTAGGATATCGTCCCATTATCTACCTTGATGAAACATGGTTCAATGCACATGGAACGCCAGCAAAAGGATGTATAGATACATCCAGAAAATATCAAACCAAAGCCCCAGCGAACAAGGGAAAAATAATTATAATTTTACATACTGGTTCCGAGGATGGATGGGTTCCAAATTGTTTACGGTTGTCCTTCAAAAATATTAAACATTCATCTTTGGACTACCATAATGACACCACAGCAAAACTTTTTGAAGATTGGTTTATAAATAGCCTTTTGCCCAATGTGCCTAAGAAAAAAGTTCCTAATGCAAATAACACTAAATTGCAAATTCAGAACTATATCTTAAAAAACAATATATACTTCGAAAATATATATAAAAATGTGGTCTTCTGGAAATATTAAAGACATTTAATATTAAAAAGGAATATGCATGTGATACCATTGTATGCCGGGGCATACGGTTTTACGCCTTCCCCGTATTAGTGTATTGTTAATCCAATTGAGCATATGTGGCATCCAATGTTAGAGCGGAAGACATTTATTGGACTCTAAGTGCAAGTGCTGCAACATTAATTAGGAAGGTTGCAGATAGTATTCCCAAAAAAAGTTGGATACATTCGATTAACCATGTTATTAAAATAGAAGATTCCTAGGTATCATTTACACTTGTCTATTACAGTGAGACCGAAACTGAATTAAATATATAATTAAATTTAAATTAAAATTTTTATTGTACTAATAAATTCAAAATACACAAACCAATAAACAATGTTTTAGTCATACATAATAATAATGATGAAGGGCTTTTATAATTGACATCGCAGTACCACTCTCTCATAATAGTAAGAAAACCGAGTTGGAGAAAACCACTAAGTATGAAAACCTTGCGTACGATTTGAAAAACCAGTGGAAACTGCATAAGATAGAGATAGTGCCTTTCGTTATATCCGCCGAAGGCCTAAGAAGTAAGAACTTTTCAAAAAATTTGAAAAACCTTGGTATCTCAAAATCGATTGCCATAGTAGGACAGCGTGCAGTACTCTTGCAGACATGCCACATTGTTCGTAAAATTTTATGCTAAGTGAGAGGAGTTGAATTGCTTTCTCATTTTGGCATTGTAATATAGACCAATATAGACCAGCTTAGGCTGAGATGCTAAGTTCAGAACGAGGATAATAAGCGCGCGACCGACGTATAAAATGGTCAAAAGAATTAAATACGGACGCAATCTCTGCATTTTATTACGTTAATCTCTGCAGCGATGATCCACTTCCAAGGTGGAGATCATTCCTTTATAAAGAATTTATACGAAGACACCCAGAACTAGATATCACTAAACAAAACATAGCAGACAGAAAAATCGTTATAATCAAGAAAGGTTATCTAACCATCACGGAATGCGATGAGATAAAAAAAGAAGTGGCTAACATACTGTTAATACTGTGCACACATACTATTGTTGTGCTTTTCTGTGCTTCAATAAAGCACAACAACAATACCAGAAACACTCAGAAGCACTCCACCAACAATACAGCAATATATAAGCCAAAACCACAACATTTGGATACATTAAAAGATATCAAAGAAAAATTCTTCAGTAATATGGCTTTTACGAAGGAACTGATCCCCTTAATAGACATGTCATTCCGGTCTTGAAAAATATTCATAAAGCCGAAGAAATTGTATCGGGAATGAATCTAGTATTGAGGGAGTTCCTTAAAACACATTCTGATATATATGACACGCAGTTGACGTTGTATTGTTCAGCTGTTACTATAATAGAACTTAACGGACAACATACATATTATCCCAGCACAGTAAGACAAGATCATCTTAAGCAAATCCCTCAGCGGAAGAGAAGATTGGAAAAAAACATAGAAGATTTATGTGGCAAGGCAGATATAATGAAAGAATACTTGAAAGGTCAGCCATCTAGAAAAGTGACCGGAAAAGCCAAAGCCATAGCCAAAAAGGCAAGGATAGATATACGAATCAAGGAACAAGTAATTTCATATATAGACCCATGTAGACAAAAAGCAAAAGACAAAGGAGCAAGGTTGCGTAGATAGAATGAGAATAAGAAAAGGATGGAGCAAAACGAACACTTATTAAAATCAAAAACGATCTTGAAACGAATGAACATGAAATGAAATCTAATACCCAACAACATGTTACGAATTTTGGAAAACAACTTGGAAAGTATCGGAGGGGTACAACACATCAGAAGCCTAGATCTCAGATATCGAAATCCTGCAAGAAGGCTTAAAGGAAATGAATGTGGCTGAATTTACAACAGAAGAGGCCCGTTACACCATAAGAAAAACCCAAAACTGGAAAGTACCAGGGCCAGATAGAATCCAGAATTTCTGGATTAAATATTTAGAAGCCATACATGACAATTTATTACGTTGCTCCAGTAAATCACTAACTAACCCCGAATCTATTCCGAAATTTTTATCTGAGACCTTTAACTTGTCTTTCAGCACTCTATAAGTTACTTACATCATTAGTAAACGAAAAAATATATCATCACTGTTTAGATAATAATATCCTAGAAGAACAAAAAGGATGTGTAAGACAATCTGCGGGATATAAGCACCAACTTACTATAGATGCAATTGCCCTGAAGCACATCCAGAAAAAAAAAGCGTAACCTTAACTTATGTTTCATTGACTACAGTAAGGCCTTCGACTCACTTCCGTCTCGTTTCTCATGGTGTGCGCATCGTGTGAAACGAGACGAGGGTCAGTCGCCGTGATATCCACGTGCATCTTTCAATATCGTAACATTTTTGTTTTGTTCGGACGGGTTTTATCGAGAGAAAGTAGTGACGAAAGTCAGTGAAGTAGTATTTCGGTAGCCCGTTTACAATAATTATATAGTCGGTGGCCTGGATATGGTCTAAGAGCCAGACAACCTCTGGGCTGCTAACAAATTGAGCTGGCAATTGCCTCGCAGTAAAGCCAAAAGGTCCACCTCAGGTGACCTAAGCAAGCAAGGCCTTCGACTCTGTCCCTCATGATTGGCTAGTTAAAGTTTTGGAAATTTACTAAATCTGCCTTAAAATCTGAGCAATGCTTACTCACTTAATGAAGTCTTGGAAGACGAATATATGGATATCGAGAGAAAATGCTGGAAGAGTTAACGTAGAGAAGGGAATTTTCCAGGGAGACTCTTTATCGCCAATGTGGTTTTGTCTGGCCCTAAATCCTATGTCCACGATTCTCAATCAGTCTGCAAGCGGGTTTAGGTTCCAGTTAACAAACAGCAGATTATCACATCTGTTATATATGGATGACCTAAAACTGTACGCAGAGTCCCAGGGCAAACTCCAATCGCTTACTAAAACCGTAAAAATATTCAGCGATGATATTAACATGTCCTTTGGTCTAGATAAATGCTCTATCGTCAATATACAAAAAGGACAAGTTAAACAAAATCAGGAATCATTCTGTCATATTCACTCATTGAAACCGGATGATGCCTATCGGTATCTGGGAATAGCACAAAATCAAATGCTAAACCATACTATACCCAAAAATGAGTTCCAAGATAAATACAAGAAAAGATTAACGAATATTCTTAATACAAAACTCTCAAGGGGGAATATATGTAAGGCAATAAACACATGGGCAGTACCGATGTTAATATATTCATTTGGAGTGGTCAAGTGGTCAAACACAGAACTGGAACAGCTAGACCGCATGACTAGACGACTTTTAACAAAATTCTGTTGTTTGCATACCAATTCTTCTGTGTTGAGATTATATTGTAAGAATAAGAAGAAGAGAATAAGAAGAAGAAGTAAGTAAGTAAGAATAAGAAGAAGAATAAGAATAAGAATTGTGTCTTAGTCAGGAAAAGAAGCTTCGCCAACATTTTCTAAGTTCGAAAGATCAACTTATGAGACTCGCAACTCAGTTTGATCACAATTATACACCATTAAAAATGAGCCATGCAAACTACACTATCGAAACAGGGACAATACAAAACAACATAAATCTCCGGGAACATAAATCAATCCATGGTAGATATGTAGAATTATTAAATGGCAATACTATTAATAAGAAAGCTTCTGTGCTCTGGTTAGACGAGAATCAACTATATCCGGAAACTGAGGGTTTTAATTGCCATCCAGGATAAAGTCAACAAAACCAATAATTACAAAGAATATATCCTTAAAGAAAACACTGAAGATGTATGTCGAAAGTATGGCAAAATAATTATAGAATCAACTATATCCGGAAAGTGAGAGTTTTAATTGCCATCCAGGATAAAGTCATCAAAACCAATAATAACAAGAAATATATCCTTAAAGAAAACACTGAAGATGTATGTCGAAAGTGTGGCAAAATAGGAGACTGTTGAGCACCTAATTGGTGGATGTCGTACTTTAGCAGAAAACGCATATTTAGGAAGGAATAATCACCTTGCTAAAATAATCCACCAAAAACTGGCACTTAATCATGGTATTTTACTAACATCTACTCCGCCGTATTATAAATACAGTCCTCAAGCTGTTCTGGAGTCTGACGATGTGCTGCTCTACTGGGATAGACCGATAATAACTGACAGGGCTGTCGACTACAATAGACCAGACATAGTCTTAATAAATATAGAAGAAAAGATAGGAACAATTATTGATATTGCCATACCACTGTCTCACAATATACATAAAACGAAGGTGGAAATCTTCCTTATGAATTGAAGAACATCTGGCAACTTGAAAAAGTCAACATAGACCCTTTTGTAATTTCCGCAGAGAGATTGGTGAGCCACAGGTTCTCCAAAAGTTTAACAAACTGCGGACTAAGTAGAAATGTCACAAAAGTGGGACAACGGGCTATATTGTTGCAAACCTGCCACATAGTTCTAAAATTGTTGTCTTAATGCCAACGGAATACTGGGTTATAATGAAATTTATCCCCAGGCTCCGAGTCGAACTCCAACATCGCGAAGGAGGAATCGGTTTATGGTTTCCAGTTCTTTGAGCTGAGAGAATGACACCAAGTCGATGATAACCATAATAATGCTTTATTAATACAGGCTAACCCAGTAATAATAATCGTTAATACCACTCGCATCGCCCGAAAATTTTTGGAGGAATGAAGTTGCTTTGGATACGGGCCGGGCTTCATTTAAAATCCAGCTTAGCTGGGAAAAAGATAGAAAGAAACATAATAATTTAATCATAATTTAACAATATTTTATTTTTCTCATAATTATACAGAAATTAAACCACTCCTGCTCTGGCGCCTTTTAATAAACTAGGGATATTTTTATTGAGATTTATTGGGGAAATTAACATTTTGCAAAAGGGCAACGAAATATCTTGAAACGGACTATACATTTATTAGTTTTTTTTCAGTTTCTAAAAATAATATAGTTCTTTGAATTGTATACACTTTAGCACTAATAACGAAAACAAACATAACATTTGACTAGTCCTACATTATTTTGAACCTAAAGTAAAAAAAAATTATAATAACTACATCGGGGTAGATGCCAAGGAAGGAAACAAAAGAAGAAGAGAAGGGCATGTTGTAGATTTGTTATGGAAAATATTGTTGATAAAATGCAAAACAATGCAAATTATTTATTTAAAATAATCAAATATGTTTATAAAATATTTGTTGTTGCTCAGGGGGCATAAACACTAACAATACAATATACGTTGTTTTATTACAGCATAGCAAGGGACATATACTAAGGACAAGGGACAAAGGGACAATAACTAGTAAAAATAAACGAAATTAGAACATAACAACATAACAACAAAAACAACAAAGTTTATAAAGAACCTATTAATGACATTCTTCAAGAAAAAGAACACCTTAATAAAGCGTCTAGGTAAAATAATACTCTTGTTATATATTGTTAATAAATAATGATAAATAGATGTTATTAAAATAAGCAACATATAAATCATAAGATGGTAAGTCTCTGCTAGGTAGAAGAAGACGTGCGGTGGCAGGATACACGGAAAAAAAAATCATATCGTAATCCAGGACCAGACTTTCGATATCTTTACATTTATAATTTTTCATTTTAAAATTTACTATTTGTATACGAATTTTTAGGATATAAATATTATATATAGATATTACTATAGATTTCTGTAGTAAATAACAAAAAAATTTTTTTTTTAGAATTTACGAATTTACGTTTAATAGAATTTACGATGTAGCATCGTATAAATTCAAATTTTTCCATTCAGGTCCGCCACTACAATGTTAAACACTAAAAATTACGGTGTTTTGACAATTTTTTTTTCCGGTCAAGTGTCTAGAATTATCTTTCGATAAGCAGATGACATGGAGACGCCACGCAAGAACTGCACGGATGAAAGTGGTAGCAGTCACACAGATCACCTAGCCCCAAATCTATAGAAATAGCAAAATGGCGATAAAACTCAAATTACTCCTGATCTAATCAGCAGTAAGAAGCGTGATTATATATGAATCAATCGCAATCGCATAGGAATATGCGGAAAAATCCTACGTAAAAGTTCTAGAGAACTTCGAAAGCAAATTCATGCAACAGACTCTGAACGTCCCATAGTTCCACAGAGATGGAATTGACTCGCCTTAGGCAGTGCATTCAAGAAAAGGCCGAAAAGGCTTTTCTGGTGAAAAGTAGCCACCCCAATCAAGAACTACGATGACCGACGGACTACCGTCCAGAGAAAATCGTAGAACGGGGTGAGAGAAGACATAGACCTAAACTTTAGCTATTGTGTGTTCAAGTAATCGTAACGACAGGCCGTAAGTACTCATATTATTAGGCAACCGAAACACCTTAAGGGCCGGTTCTACAAAGCAAGTATAAACCAAGTATAAACGGCGAACAGTTATACTCCGAATAAGTTATACCAGATATTATTCTCAGGATATCTGGTATTGGCCTGTTCTACAATGACTTTATAGTTATACCGAAAATAACACCGTAGTAGTTCTAATACGTCAAAATAGTAGGTGGATTGCGCCATCGTCGACATTTGAAGGCGTGGAAAATTATAGCATTTTATAAGCCTAGCCTAACGTGAACAGTTTGGAAATTATAAAAATATTATTGATTGATTTGTTCGTTATTTTGTGATAGTTAATTTTTTAAATAGAACTAAAGAATTTTATACTTTGTTATCTACCACTTTTATTTTTAAATTTGTGTGAGTGTAGTTTCGTAAAACGATTGTACATTCTCAAACACTACTTTAAAACTAAGGTGTTACAGCTGTTTATTCTATGTACCTAATTTTACATTTTTATTGGGGTTACTTTTTTACTATATTTTCTGCCTGATCGTATAATAGCTGACTAGACGGGTCTTTATTAAATTTAAAAATTTCATTTTAGAAGCAGTTGAAAAATGGTTTTGAATCAGAGATGTTAGCATTCTCTGTTTTTCAAGGACATTAAGTCGTGTTCGACTGGTGGCTCTTCTCCATGTTCATCTATTGCAAGATTGTGTAGAATAGCAGTTGCAACTATTATCGCCTTGAACTGTTCCATGACACACGCATACCATTATACAGAATAGGAAATCTGCGTTTCCAAACTCCATAACATCATTCTACACAGTTTCTTGTTCGGATATGAGATTTATTAAAAAGGATTTCCGCTGGAATATTTGGGTGTTGTAAAGGACTATTAAGACGTTGGTATTGCTGTACTCATTCATGAATTCATTGTTCTCCAGCCTTCCCTTAATTCTGCTGTTGCTGTAGATGGTTTGATCATGAGTTGATCCAGGCCACCGTGCAACAATATCCATTATACGTCGGCGAGCATCACATACTCTTTGAACATTCCATGAAAAATACGCCTTTCTGTTACGGTACCTTCCTGCTTCATTTCCACCTAATGAAATGATACGGACATGAGTGCAGTCGATAGTACCGACAACATGAGGAAACCTTGCAATAGCATAGAACTCTTCCTTAACATGTGGAGATCTGCTTCTGTTTCTGGAAACTTGATGTATCTTACACATAATGATGCAAAAGCCAAAGTTACCTGGGTGACAATCGTACTTTCAGATCTTTTGCTTACTCCTGCGAAATCTCCAGCTGCAAGTAACATACTACCCATAGCGTACAAATGCAATGTCAAAAACAATTTTATTGCAGATTTGATCGCACGATTACGATTTGTTGAAGATTTCATTTCATCTTCAATAAAACTCAGCAACATTGCCAAACTTCGTTTTTATAAACGAAAACGTTTAAAAAACTGCAGGTCGTCAAACTCCAGGAAATAATCGGTCCTAAAAAATGCAATTTACATTAAAAATCATACAACTATATAATATATTTATGTTTTTTAAAACCGATATTAAAATACTTTTGGCCGGCGAATTAAAACTACGTCTTCAATTATTATTACCAATGATTTGTTTGACTGTTATAATAAAAAATTTATAAAACTGTCGAATATAAAGAAAGGGCAGGTTATGTTTATTAACACTGACAACTGAAGCTGGCCAATAAAAAGCAAGAATTACTATATTCGGAGCCGAAATTCAAGGGAATAACTTCGATTCACTATATATTAACTATCTCGATTAACTAGTTGTCGATTTATACCGAGAATAGCTTTATTCGGCGATTGTAAAAGAGGCGTTTCAGATTTTATTCCTAGTATAGCTTATACCTGGTATATACTTGCATTGTAGAACCGGCCCTAGGTGTGATCGGCAAATATGATAAGTGAAATAATGTCTTCTTGAGACAACAGCTCCTTCTGTTTAGTTGTCATGCAAAGGAGGAATAGTTCTAGGCTCTTGGTCCACCCCGTCGGCAGACAACCAGCAGGAATACCAGGAAGAAAAGATAAGGGTTTTAAAGTGACACACGAAAACCTTATCACATTTGCCAGAAATATGGTGAGGTTCTTTTAGAAAAGAACTCCAGGTGGTTTGGAAAACTCGAACGCGTCATTAGCAAGTTAAGCTTCAAATTTGACGATCGTAATAACGCATATAAATCATATAAAACATAAGATTATGTACAAATTGAAAGGAAAAAGTTCCATGGAGGGAGAAATTATCACATTAAATATCTTGCTTTAAAAGAACTTTTGAAAACCTAATCTGAACTTGGAAGATATACGCGAGATATATTTGTTCTGGATACCAGGATTTAGCTAGGCATTGCTACATTTTTACCAAGTCAAGCTTACAATTTGACGATAGTATTAAAATTAATAATAAATTGAATACGTAAAATATATAAAATTACTGCAACGAATTAATTACAAATTAATTACTGAAATCTTATATAAAAGCATTTGTACTCGGAGGGCGAAATGCAGCATAACTTGTTTCGGTTTATTTACTAAAAATTACATTTAATCAACACAGTACGTGCCGAGTAGATAAATTCCGGGTTCTGGAATAAAAATGATGACTTAACCTCAATCTTGGTCCACGCGTAAGGTCCGTATTTTTTAGTTTAGCTTTCCGCCAATAGATGGCGGCATATGTTTGACATCAATATAGTTTCCTGGAATTGGGGGAAGACGGTGTCGTGAAAGGTTCTGTTCGATGACCTTTCTCCATCTCTCCGGTAGCTGCAAAATCCCACGCCCATAGAAGTGTCTGGCTAAATCTTTATTTAGAGCCAAGTGATTTTTCAAGTCTTCCAAGCAAGTAGTTTTACCATTTAAACTGCTTTAAAGTTATCTAAACAAATAGTAGTCGGAGAGCATAAGATTGGGAGAGTTCGATGGATGAACCAAAACATCCCAGTTAAGTTGCAAAAGTTTCAATTGGCTGGCCAAAGACACGTGTGGTAATATCCTTTATATTGGCTAATTCAGGTCGCTTCTGGTCGATTGCTCGCTTTCATCCACTTAGGTATGAATAGTATTTTTCCGAATTAATGACCAGGTTTTTCTGATGGCAAATTCCCTTCCAGTTCCACCAAATGCATAGTCTAACCTTCTTCGACTAAAGGGGCTTTTGCGAAGATTGAAGGGGCATCTCCGCGCTTACACCATGATCTCTTACATGATTATACACAATCCATTTTGCATCACCTGTAACATATATATATATATATATATATATATATATATATATATATATATATATATATATATATATATATATATATATATATATATATATATATATATATATAACAATATACTTTAAAAATGGATCGATTTCGTTGCTTCATTAGAGAACCTCTATCAGAAATTCGTTGTATTAATTTTTTTCCCTTAACTTATGCGGCACCATTCCAATTTCATGTAATAAATAGCACTGACATTGACTGGTTGATTTCAGGAATTTCTCCGATCTCTCAAATTGTTCTATGCCGATCACTTTGAATAAATATTAATATTTCATTGTCATCAGTCTCAGCCAGTCCAGAAAGTAGTGCATCGCTAAGATTAAAATTATTTTCACGAAACTTTCTGATGTACTTACGGCACGTGGAATCGTTAACGGTACCCTCACCGTATATAGCACATATTTTATTTTGCATCTGCAAATTATTCTTGCCTTTTCGGAAA
Source organism: Cosmopolites sordidus (assembly GCA_031761425.1). NCBI lineage: Eukaryota > Metazoa > Arthropoda > Insecta > Coleoptera > Curculionidae > Cosmopolites > Cosmopolites sordidus. The sequence goes on along the minus strand of JARFXV010000437.1, from coordinate 347,682 downwards.
TAAAATAGCATCACATGTCGAAAGTGGTCCGTATTTTCTGCCATTCTTATTGTTTAACAAAATTTCACAAACACAACCAAATAACACATGCTTCGCTAGTACTCGCTGAAATTTCTTCTCTAATCATCAAAATTTTAAATGTGTAAAGTAGAAAATACTTTTATATAGTAGATAACGGTTTTCGGAAAATGAAATGGGAAGTCTATCCTCAATACATTGCATCAATACATTACAAATTGAATGTGTATGTAACCATCACAAGAACGATCAGGTTTGTGTATCGCATTTCAATAAATAAAAGTGTAAAATCCGGCAAGAAATCACAGTGAATAAAGCATGATGTATTCTGAAAGGTATTCTATGTCTAGGTATTTTACATTCTAGGTATTCTACAGTCGGTAGGTTTTTGACAAACCTAACTTTAAGAATAAACCTAGGGTTGATATCCCTTGCAGAGTAAAATGAAACGAAATAAACTTTACACTATTCAAATAAGAGAACACTTCGTTATTTCAAATAATAATTTAACAGTTTATTAAATAAATGTACATTAGGAGCGCTCTTGATGTGGATGGACAGAGCATTGAATAGGCAAACACCTTCCCAAAACAATGTCTTCTGGAGACCAGTAGTTCTTAATTGTTCTTAGTACGGGCATCATAAGAAGGCATGTTTGTTTTCTGCATTAAAAAGTATTCAAATAATATGGCAACAAATGTTTTATTTTATATCAATCGCAAATTAGCCTCCTCAACGGCCCGTCCATCAGAAAACCAGCCCAATGTATGTATAGAGGTATCGGTGAATATCTTTCAATATCAAACTAAAAGTAACGAGCCTTGACTAGCTTTATGCACATATAAATGGGACGGAAACGGCCATATTGAAACACCAAAGATGACTCATTGTTTTGGAATTTTGGTAGTTGGTGTCTTTGAAGTTTAATAGTCGATTTGAGTAATTTTAGTTTGCTTTAATCAATAATAAGTGCCGAATAAGTGTACTGGAATACTCTTTTTTGTGTACTAGTGTGAATACATATTAATACTTACTATATTGACAATAAAAACAATAATATCGGAAGTAAGGCAAACACAAAATATGGTTAGTTGTGCGTCTTATAATGTTATCAAGGTAGTGATTTTTTAAAACTTAGTTTTTAACGTGTATTTTAAAATGTTTAGTTTTCTGTGATTCTGTGAGCCTTAACAATTCAGATTATTTTTAGTTTTCGTTTAATACATACAAAACATGTTACTTTATATAAAGAATATAAAGAATCATATAAAGAATCTATAAAATATAACTAATAATACAGAGTAATAACTTTTTTTACAATCCTATTTTTTTTCGGAAATTATTGCACTAATGTAAATGTTACTTCCATTTTTTTAACTAGTTCTTTTTTCAAGGTTTCCCAAAGATCCAAATAGAAGAACACAGTAGATTAATTTAATTAAAAAGCCAGACTTTATTCCAAACAGCAAAAGTTTTTTATGTTCCCATCATTTTGCTGAGAATTGTTTTGGTCGAACATCTAAGGTGATAGTGAGATTACTACCAAATGCTGTTCCAACAATTGAAGTGGACCTTTTAAAATATGTAATTTGTTATTTTATCATTTTAATAAATAGCATATATTCCATAGCATATATTCTTGAAAGTTAGCTAGAAAATGAGTTTATATCTCCCACTTTAGTTTATTTATTGACTATTTACACTACAAAAATTTGTAAACTACATTTAGACTACAATATGTGTAAAAACGCTGTAGTAGAATGCAGAAAGGATATATGTATTTTAATAATAAACAATTTTTATTTCATTAACGAATATATATATCCAGTGTGCAGGGCTCATACGCAAATGTTAGAGATTGTCACAAAATTTTATTCCTAGTTATATGAACATCAGAACCAATCAAAGACAACAATACCCACGGACGAACAAATACCGATATCCTAGTGGAAGTACAAATGCTATAGAATCGATAAAAAACGGCTAGGCTAGAGGAAAGGACAGTGTAACTGTCGAAATGCTAAAAGCAGGTGGTCGGACGTTACATAAAACACTGGCAAAATTATACTCAAAATGTCTCAAAGAACAAAAAGTACCTGACTTATGGAAAAATGCAGAAGTGATTATTTTACATAAAAAAGGAGCACAGGAAGATTTAAAGAACTACCTTCCAATAAGCCTCCTATCAATAATGTACAAAGTTTTCACTAAGATAATTTCTAAAAGAATATTAAAAAACTGAACACGCACAACCAAAAGAGCAAGCAGGATTCAGAAGTGGATTCAGTACAATGGATCACATCCAGATTGTACAGCAGGTCATAAAAAGACACAACGAATACACCATGCCACTGTATTTAGCTTTTATCGACTACGAAAAAGCATTTGACTTAATCTCAAAGCAGGCCATAATGGATGCATTGCTGAGTCAGGTGGTAGACAAAGCATATGTAAACCTGTTTGGATCGACATATGATGGAGCTACAGCGACAATTCACCTTGATGATCTTGAAGTGGGAATTAATGTAGAACGAGGTGTACGGCAGGGTGACGCATCATCGCCTATTCATTTCTCGGCTGCCCTTGAAGAAGTATTCCATAAACTGGATTGGAAACAAGATGGTGTAAAAATCAATGGTGCTAAATTAAACGATCTTAGATTTGCAGATGACAAGAGATTTGCAGTATGCAAAGTCGCATATAAGAGGTGCAAAGGGCTGGCGAACCATTTGGCTTGAAAATAAACCTGAAAAAGAGTCAGGTTATGTTCAAGAAATTCGCTCAGGCCAGAAGAATTTCAGTTTTAGGAAGGGATTTGAAGATTGTGCACCACTTTATATATATTGGGCAGAGGATTTCAATGGAAGGGGATACCGCCCGGGAGATGGAACGACGTGTTAAATGTGACTGGCAGGCATTTGGCAGGCTCAACATAGTGTTTAAAAGGAGACTCCCACTTTGCCTGAAAAGAAAAATCTTCGATCAGTGCGTTCTACCCCTTATGACATACGGAAGTGAATGAAAAAGGGAATAAAAAGATGTATGCTTGGCACTGCAAGACGAGACAAAAAGCCCTGCACATAGATCAGGGAATAACAGGGACTATTTCTTCTTCCGAGCTTAATATCAGCAGTGTAGTATCGTCCGGGTAGCTTACTGAGACACCACCACTCCGGTTTTCTAGAACCCCTCTCATAACAAACTCACCGTAGAGGTTAAAAAGAATCACCCTTAAATAGGATGCACCCTTGACGGACTCCTATATCGACTCAAAAAGATCCACTCGTACAGGTTCTATAGAAGTAGAATCAGGTGGTGAGATGCTCCCATTTTCTCTAATACGCCCCAACGTCTTGACTAGTGCATATTATCAAATGCGTTGCTATAATCAAGGACTGAAGTACGCTGGGACATAACATTCGCTTGGCTTTTTAATTATGTTCAGATTTGCTCGCGTGTTCCCTTACCATTAACAAACCCAGTTTTGTGAACATTTGATAGTATTTCAAAGATCCCTAAAAAGCAGTGCGATGAGGCAGCAGTTATCGCGGACGTGCCTAGATTCCTTCTTTTAAAATCGAATATAAATCAGTTTTCAGATCATTTACCAGTTTATCATATGTTATTGCAGACGTCGTAAATTCCAATAATGACCACCTCGCCCAGATAGTTTATGATTTCAGCTGTTATGCAATCTTCACCAGACGTTCAAAATACGAAGGAGAGGGAGATGGTACCCATGAGAAAGAATAGACCTCAGTTAAAACCTTCGCAATAATCTCGCCATGTCTTTGCTGACTTTCTGGACTGGGCGAGCTGTTTTACCTTTATAGATGAACGACCCATATATTCGATTAAATTTATGAGTGCTTGTTTTCCTACTACTTTTTTTTTAAGTTTCAAACAACTCCACTAACAGCAATTAATGATCAGAAGTACATTCAGTGCATGGGCAGGTCAATAACGCTCTTTATTTAATGTAATGTGCCACGTTTCACGTGGATTATGAACCACGGTCATCAACTATCGAGTAACCCAGGTTAGCACCCCCAAAGGCTATCAACATTTTTTGTACTTACGAATAATCAACGTGGAAGACCTCTTAGAACGCATCCGATCACACCCGGCCTCGAGCTGGCGTGACTGAAGGAATTTTCCATGTCAAATTTTTTTTTTGCACACTTTTGCACCACTAAGTACTAACAGTAATAAGTGTCGTGGCATTTCGACCTCCAAACCACCAAATTACAAAAGATGTCACCTCCCCAGTTTAAAATATCCTCAAAAGATAATCATTTTTCTAGAATGGACTGCAGCCGGTTGTCGCCTAGGGATTTTTCGAAAGAACCCAAATAGTGATGCGTAATGGTGCTAAAGGGTAACAAAAATTGTGGGTAATATTGTATTGTTCAAAATATACAACATACAGAGGCGCTAAAAATCCAAACCAAATCGATGTATAAGTAGAAAAAGTTATGTTAAAAAAAAATTTAGCAATCAAATTGAATTTATACAATAACCCAATTATCCTACTGAACAACTTAAAAAATTATAGTTTGAAACAAGAAAATAAGTCTTAAATTGTAAGGTGGTAAATAAAGAAGGGCATTTTGACAAACGTTAATATAACCATTTGAACATAAATATAACCATTTGAAGATTAAGAAAATTGTTTTTGAACTGTGGAAAGATTTCACGGAATTAAGGTGACTGTAAATAAAAAAGTTGAACATAAATCAAAATAATCTTATATTTCTACTTTCCTGGTGGGAAAATATATAAATATGTAAAATATGATAGATGACACAAGTTGACATGATTTTTGTAACATTAACGAGAATGATCCTTTTGCGTTTCATATAGGTAGGTATTAAAACACCTTTTCACAGAAATGGCCTAGCACGTCCCATTTTCAAGTATTTACTTCTCCTTTATATCATAGGTCATTGAAATTATTTGTATCTGACTTTGGACTGGAAATGGAGTAGACTTACCACAAGATCGTAGAGAGGGTATTTCCATAGTATTCTACAAACCTTTAAGGGCACTGTTATTGTTTTCTATAGTTTGCAGTCAAGTGTCTAAGTCAATTTTATATAAAATGGCAAGTTCTAGCCTTCAATTTTACAAAAATCCAGCAGATAAGTTTTGTTATATATACGAACGATTTATTTTCACAAGCTATATCTATATCCGAGGAAGTCAAAAAGGTATATCTTTTATATTTTAAGTACTGAGAACACCAGCTATGACCCAACATTTTTAACAACTGCCAATTAACCTCACTTAATAACTCAGAATGAATTAGATAATTTTGTACGTGACGTGTCAAAACAAAAATCCGAACTTCGTGGTTCCAGACTTCAACAGTGGAACTTGTTAGATAAAAATGCAAGTGCTTCACTTTATCGAAAAAGGAAAGTAACATTTTCAAGTTTTTATAAAATGATAATGATGATAATTGTGATATTGATGGTTTAATGAATGAGCTTAATATGGAACAAGTATCTTCCGAGTGGCGTATTTTCATATATTCGTCGAAATACAGCCTAAAAGCAGTCTTGCTTCATAATGGAAACAAAAACCCATCAATTCCTTTAGTCCATTCAGTGACAATGAAAGAAACATATGACAATTTAATCGCGCTAAATATCAGTGGGATAGTTGTGGGAATTTAAAAGTGATAGGTATATAAGAGTAGAGTAGTAAGTGCAGTAGAGCAATAGAAGAACATATTTTTTTCCTTTATTTGGGTTTTTCGCCACTATCTAAAACTCAAAAAATATTAAAAATACCTGTTCTTATTTAAAGAATCACTGTGTAAAAACAAAAAACCAAACGGAGACAAATTTCTCAGTGATTCTTTTTTGTAATAAATTTGCCTAACGAACAAAATTTTAAAGATATAAAAATGTTATAAAAAATTTTACAAAGTTTTAACGTTAACGTTTCGGAGGGTATTCTCCCCCCGTTTTCAAAACTAAACTAAAAAATAAATTATATTAATTTGTAATATATAAATTAACGAATGAAAGTAAATATATTTTTTTGTATATGTCAACGATACTTATATTGACAATGTTGTCAATGTCAAAAACCCAAATAAAGGAAAAAAATATATGAACACGCCACAATCATTCAGACATTAAATAGAAGAACATTACAGTAAGCAAGATTGGTCTCATAGAAATTCTTTTGAACTTGGTACTCATAAAATATATCACGCTTGTTAACCCAAAATAGGTGCTTCCTTCACCTCTCCATATTAAGCTTGAACTAATGAAAAACTTTAACAAAGCCAAGGGCAAAGAAGGTAATGGTTTCAAGTAGCTAAAAGAAATATTTCCTCAATTAAGTGATGCAAAACTAAAAGAAGGCATATTTATTGAACCTCAAATAAGAAAGCTTCCAGGGGATATCCATTTAGAAGAAAAATTAAATAAAAATTAATTGGCAGCCTGGAAGTGTTTTTTTTGCCAAAGTGTTTTTTTTGTAAGTATAGTGAAAAAACCTCATAGATGAACTCTTGAAATCCTATGAAATACTAGGGTTTCGCATGTCCTTAAACATGCATTTTTACACTCCCATTTGAATTATTTCCGGAAAGTTTTGGTGCAGTAAGCGACGAACAAGGAGATAGGTTTCATCAGAACATAAGGATGATGGAAACAAGATACCAGGGATGCTTGAACCCATCTATGTTGGACGACTACTGCTGGTTTTTAAAAAGAGATAATGCTACAGAACACAAGAGGAAAAAGTTTTTATCGCTGTATGTAAAATATTATCTAATGTAAAATATTTTTTATTAAGCCTTAGTAATGTCTTGTGAATATATTTATTTGTATTTATATATATTTATTTTAATTTAGTAATGCATATATTTAACACGTGTTACATGTTTATAATAAATAAATTGTAAAAGATTCCCCACAATCGAACCCACATAAGAAAAGAAACTGTACGTGTTACAGTAATTAGCTTATCATTTTCGGATTTAGGACTACAAAATATTTCATATACATCTGTTTTCATCAATTTTTCCTCAAAAAGTTTAAATTTGTTGACCTGTGTAATACTAAATAATAATATTAGATCAAACGTAGACAAGTTAAATCAAAGATTAATCATATTTATTTAAAATTGACAAACACAAGTCTAGAAAGGTGATTTTGAAACAGATTAATTATTTAGTTTTGCATGTAATACCAAATCGTTCTTATCTATATAAATTAAACTTTGTACTATAGGGCAATATATAAATATGATTTGTCAGGCTATTAGATAACAAACGTTTTGATAATTTATTGTTAGAACATTATTTTTCATCAATTTTATGAATTAGGGAGAATTAGAGATCAAATATTTTGCAAAAAGGTGTGGTGGTTAATATTTTTTTTTTAAGCGAATGCGCTGGAAACAATAATCGGTTCGCAGTCCAATCATTTATGTCACTTCAGCTGAACGACAGAAAGATGGAAAAGCGAAAAACGGTGTGCGAAGTTTTGCTTTCTCGGCATGAAGGAAATATTTTTTTGCATCGGATCGTGACTAAAGATGAAAAATTGATAATGAAAAATGAATATATTTCGAGAACTAAAAATTCAGAAAACAATAGGTTGACCCACCACAACTATCAGCATAGACCGCACGACCGAATCGTTCTGGAAAGACGGCAATGCTGTGCATTTGATGGGATCAAAATGGTATCGTATAACATGAGCTTCTGACAAAAAAAGGTGAAACAGTTCGCTACCGTCAACAAACGATGAATTTGAATCATGCATTGATCGAATAGTCACCAGAATGGGCTACAAGGTTCGAAAAAGTGATTTTGCAGCATTACAACGCCCCATCACACACAGCGAAAGGGGTCAGAGACACCAATTCTGCATTTGGCTGGAAACTGTTGCCCCACCCGCCGTACTCACCACACTTAGTCCCTTCTGACTACAACTTGTTTTCATCGATGTCTCACGCACTTTCCATGATAGACTTCAACAATAAAGGATATGTTAAAAAAATGGCTTGATAATTGGACCACCTCAAAAGATGTACGGTTTTTCTGGGCATCCACAAACTACCAGAGAGATGGAAAACATATACAGCTAGCGATGGCGCATATTTTGAATAAACCTTGAATTTTTTGAAACCTTTGAATACCTTTCTCCCACCAAACTCAAAAAGATTTACCACTAAAATATCAAATCACCTTTTTTCTCGACGCACGTTTCGCTATTCATGCGCCTATTCTTGCTTTTTCTGGCCCTGGCCAACCTTCCAAATGTCAACTTTGTGTCTGAAACAACCTCTATCCTGAATTTCACTTTGTGTAATATTTGCTGATCTTAGGTCCTCTTTAATTGCAGCAATCCATTTAATTATTTCTACTTTAGCTCAACTCCTATTTTCATAAAATTCGACTATTTGTCTAGTTAGCTTACTCGGATTCATCCGTTTTATGTGTCCGTAAAACTTAAGTCTTCTTTTTCTCATATCGCTATGTATATCTGTGTATTGTTTAATTTCTTGGTTTTCCCCAAGTCGGTATATTCTGCTATTTATTTGTTTGGGGCCTAGGATTTTTCTTATGATTTTTCTTTCCTTCTTTTCAATGCCCTCGATGTCTCTCTTTCTATTCAAAATGAACGTTTCTGCCCCATATAGACATTCTGGCTTAATAACTGTGTTGTAATGTCTTAGTTTTGTGTTTTTAGATATGCATTTTTTGTTGTAAATATTTTGTGTAAGTCTCAATGCCGTTTCCATTTTTTGACATCTACCCCTATTGGCCGCTTTATATATATATTTATATATATATATATATATATATATATATATATATATATATATATATATATATATATATATATATATATATATATATATATATATATATATATATATATATATATATATATATATATATATATATATATATATATATATATATATATATATATATATATATATATATATATATATATATATATATATATATATATATATATATATATATATATATATATATATATATATATATATATATATATATATATATATATATATATTACACGTATGGGCCCTAGTGGACCACGCGAAGTACAGTGAGAGGCGTTTGTTGTTGTAAGCCTTCCTTTGCACCCATACTAATTTTATTCTTTCACTATAAGCTTTTTTCCTTTCATCAGACCAAGTCGTTCCGGTGTTCTTACATTTTTCTCTCTGGCCAACCTCCCAAATGTTAACGCTGTGTCCTAAATGTCACTTTGTGTAATATCTGCTGATTTTAGGTCATTTTTAATTGCAGCAATTCATTTAATTATTTCTACTTTAGCTCTACTCCTATTTTCATAAAATTCAACTATTTGTCTAGTTAGCCTACTCGGATTCATCTGTTTTATGTGTCCGTAAAACTTAAGTCTTCTTTTTCTCATATCGCTATGTATATCTGATCATTGCTTGATTTCTTAGTTTTCTCGAAGTGGGTATGTTGTGCTATTTATTTGTTTGGGGCTTAAGATTTTTCTTTCTTTTTAATCTCCTCGATGCTGTATATAGACATTCGGGCTTAATAACTGTGTTGTAATGTCTCACTTTTGTGTTTTTAGATATGCATTTTTTGTTGCAATGCAGGTTTTATATATATATATATATATATATATATATATATATATATATATATATATATATATATATATATATATATATATATATAAAACTCAATAAAATAAACATTTTTTTCTAATAGCATTTTTTGAACATCTCAAAAATTAGGACATTTAATTAGGATATTAGGACTTTTAATACATTTTAAAATAAGGCAGGTCCAACCTTTAAAATAATTTGAACAAATTTGATCGATCGCTGGTAAATTCAAAACGAACAGAAGACAATCTACATAGCGGTGGGAAACTACTAACTTACAGATAACTTCATATGCTGCCATCTATCGGTTGGGAACCTAACCACTAACTTACTTAAATTGTTGTTAGATACGGATTTTGCGCCAGAACCCCCAATAGATAACTATAGTGATTTTTGGAAAGATAAAATGGCCTACTTGTTTGAGAATAGTGAATTAGTTGACATGCTGTTAATTTATGAAGACTGCCTTCAAAGTGTCAATGTTGCATCGCAACTATACGCTGAACGTTATCCTTTTCTGGTTCACCCATTCCTGAAATCAAGAAGTCCTCAAGAAATGGCACGGCAAGTTGAACTGAGCCAAAAAAAAGTTTTTACAACATTGCGAGAAAATCACTTGTACCCATTTCAATGAAATCAACTGAATGAAAATTCAGCGACGTCAAGCCTTACAACATGAAAGGAATCAAAACTTTACCAGAAACGTTATGGACGAGGCTTTATTTACCCGAAATGGAATTCACAATTCCCACAATACGCATGGTTGCGGTGGAAGACCTCCCCCACGCGAAATGGTAAACATTGAGGTTCAGAAATTATCGAAAACGAGCCAACAACAAGCACTAGGTCTATAGCAGGTCAAGTCAAGTTGGTCATAGTAAAGTGTGGAAGACTATACGAGTATACTATACGAAGACTGTACAAGCGTTACAACGTTATCCTAAATTTTGTCAATGGCTTTTACATCAGTACAACCGAAATGAAAATTTTACCAAATTTATTTTGGCTACCGACGAAGTCACATTTATAAGAAATGGAATAAATAATTGCCACAACAACCATGTTTGAACAGTAGAACATCCGCATGCTGTGAAAAGAACCCATTTTCTGCACATATTTTCAGTAAATGTTTGGGCTGGCGTAGAAAATGGCATGCTTATTAGGCCTTTCTTTCTTCCAAGCCGACTGACAGGTAAAAATTATTTAGACCTTCTTCAAAACAATCTGCCACAATTATTACATGATGTTCCTTTAAATATTAGACAGAATATGTGGTATCTACATAATGGAGCTCCATCACATTTTAGACGAGAATTTCATTTAAACATGATGATGTTTTTTGCCGCTCCGAAAACCATTTATGCAAAAAATAAAAACATGCATTCAACATAAAAACAAAATAATTCTTATTTATTCCCTTTATGTAATACAATAAGTGGAAGTGGACGTGGAAGCATGAACGTATCAATCGAGAAAAGAGAAAGAAAAAAAAAAGAAACTATACCTAACTATAACTTTTTTATGTTTAAGTAAATATACTAGTCACTTGCACGAAAAATCTCATAACGAGGTATAATATACCAGTCTAGTGTGAAAATAACCCGACAAATTAATTGTAAACGCGATGTCATTCAAGCATAAAAGCAACAGCAAGCGAAAGAAATGCAGTGCCTCACCTTCTTTTTGCCTATCAATTCACAAAAAATGCTATGGAAGGAAGCCAGTGCATGATTTGTGCGGCTTTAGTACTAATTCGTACACTACTTGTAAGAAGTGGTTCCAGCGATTCCGAGCTGGAACTTGACTTAAATGATGCAGAACGCCCGAGATAGTCAAAAAAAAGTGAATGATAAAGAATTAGAAGCACTGCTAAAAGAGAATCCTGGAAAGGACAGGACCTCGGAGTAATACTGCAAACCATTTCCAAACATTTACAACTAAAGCTCTAGAAAATACAAAAGAACAGCCATTGGGTCTTTTATGAACTCATAGCTAAGAATAACAATAGACGCTTTGCTATTGTATCATTAATCTTCAGATTCAAGAAAAATAACTCATTATCGTCTTTTAACTAAAAAAAAACAAAAATGCCCCAGAAGCTCAGGGGGAGATTTGTGCAAGAGTTAATTTTTATTCGTATAGTACTTGTAAGAAGTATGTTACGATTCACAAATTTAATTATTCGGGAGATATTAAATTTTGAGTGATGATTGTGGTATATGAATTGTGCGTATATGAATCTGCGAATTTCGATTGAAAATTATAATATTTTGTCATTTGTATTAATTTCTTTTTTTTATTTACATAAGAACAGATATTTTGATATTTTTTGAGTTATAGATCGTGGCGAAAAACCCAAATAAAGAAAAAAATATTTTATCATCGGTATTTAATCTGTATGGAATATATTTTTAACCTACATTCTTGGGAGTATTAGTCTGTACCAACCACCCCAAAAACACTTTCTGGTGCCATATTCAGCTTCTCCATGTATCCAGAGTATTTCCAAATAACCCGACAACCACCAGGACCCTGCCGTAAAAAAACTAGGTGGCACTTGGTGACTAGCCCTTTGTTACAGTTACAGTATTGTTTATTTTTATAGGTATAACTAATCGATTAAAGTCGATTTAAGGTATAATAGTTTTATTGTTATAACATTATAATACAGTGTTCGGAAATTTAATTTAGCAAAAATAATACTGTCGAGATGGAGGTCTTCTTGAAGGCATGATCAAAAATGTGCTATCACCCTGCTGCACCCTATGCCTGGATATCGAGTGGATCTCATGTACAATATTCTCCTTTAGTTGCAATATGCTACGTGATTTATTTTCATAATATTAGCTCTTGATATAACCCCACAAGAAAAACATCAAGTGGAGTTAAATCTGGACTTCTTGGGTGCCAATTTACGTCACCTCTACGGGATATCACTTTTCTTGGGAATATTTCCTGTACAGCCTCCAAAGATATTAAAATGTATGAAATAATACCATAGTTTCATAAATATGAGCCTTTTATAGAAACTTTTATAGAAAAAATATAGTTTATAAAGCGGCAAATATCAAGCAGCTATAATTGTCTACGAAGTATTGCCATAAACTCTGTACTTAACTGAAGGGGTGCTAGAATGCTTTCAAGTGCCACTCGTGCATTTATTTCTTAACAGCGCTAACTACATTTCCAAACAAATATAAACAAATCAGTTAAACAAAATCAATAAATCTGTAATGGAGATTGTCAACTTGCTCAAACCGTTAAAAATATCGACACAACTCGTTTATGAGAGAACTTGCACCTTGACATGATACGAGATCTCCTATGGAACAGGAAAGCAAGATGTGAGGCCGACCTCACAAGACATGGCCCGAGAGATAAACATAGCGCCAAGAATCAACTCGAGCATCATTAAACAAGGCATAGGGCTTGGAGTTTATCGAAGATCTACCGGACAGCGATTGACGGCAGCTTTCATAACATAAATGGCACAAGAGCGAAGGCGCTATTTGAGCGGCATGTGAACAGAGGGCCTGTGGCCTCCTGTGAAAATCTTTTTCACAAATGGAAAGATTTTTACTATGGAAGAAAAATTCAACCGGCAAAATGGCTTAATTTACGCTCATAAATCTCGGGGAGCTGTTGAAAAAAATTGGAATAGTAAAGGTCAGCATCCGGCTTCAGTGATGATTCAGCAGGGAGTGGCGTACAACGGTGTCATCCGGCTGCATTTATGCGAGAAAGGGCGTGCAAGAAACTACCAATCCGATGTTTTGGAAAAGATAGTAAAATCGCGTAAAAAAAAAAAATTACAAAAAATTCTAGAAGAAAATGTCTCTAGAAGGAAATGTTTAGAGTATATTTAGTATAACGGGTGATCTGTCAAACGAACTGTGAGTTTACGCACCTCTAGTGTCAAAATTATTCAGTATAGTATTCAGTATATATCTGGCAAATCATTATGGAACATTTAACATCCGAGCAACGCTAGCAAATTGTCGAAATTTATTATCAAAATCAGTGTTCTGTGCGCCAAACTTATAAGGCACCTCGTGAATTTAATGGTGTACATAATCGCCCAATCAAGCCATGTATTCACCGAATTAACGACAAATTCCGAACGCATATCACGCTACTCGATATTAAAACAAAAACAAGATAAAAACTGTGCGTTCCGAAGAAAGTATCGCCGCTGTTGCTGACAGTGTTAATGACGATCGAAATTTATCAATTCGTGGCGTTTCGCATGAAGGTGGGCTTTGTCATTCGACTGCGTGGAAAATTTTGCGTGCAGATCTTGGTCTGGTGCCATAGAGGATCCAGCTTGTCCAAGAACTCAAACCAAAAGACCATCGTTTGCGTCATACATTTGGTAAATGGGGTCAATTGCAACTTGATCCAAGATTTAACCACAAAATTATGTTCAGCACCGAACCTAACTTTTGGTTAAATGTTTACGTTAATAAACAAAATTGGATTCCGCATTTGCGCAACCAACAATTACCGTTGTATCCATAAAGATGCACCGTATGGTGCGGATTGTACGCCGGTGGCATCATTGGACTGTATTACTTTAAAAATCATGCTGGAAAGCATGTTACCGTTAATGGAAATAGATACTGAGTGATGATAATGATTATTTAATTCGGACCTTGAGTGGCATTGATTTTGGGGAGATGTGATTCCAACAGTACGGCTCCACAATGTCATGTGATTTAACACCTTTAGATTATTTTCGTTGAGGTTTTGTTAAATCTTTGAGCAATGCCGATAAACCAACAACTATTGACGCCTTGGAAACCAAATTTAACTCGGACAATTGCGAACATATGACCCCAATTACTTGAGTAAGTAGTTGGAAATTGAATTGACCGAATGCATTTTGTCAGAAGTAGCCGTGGCGAAAATTTGTCCAAAATTGTTTTCAAACATTAATGGCATTGAATGTTATTTCACATAAAAAAAATAGTTTCAAGACGTCTAATTCAGCTATTGCATTATTTGAATTCAAAGTTCGGACGCACTAAAAAAATCACCCTATATATATATAACCCTTGCTCTAAACAGTTTGGTCATTTTGAGATTACGCCTCTTTACTACATACTTCTTAGAATATTAACAAAAAAGTCCTAGAGCTAAGAACCGGCACTAAATTGAAAATTTGTTCGGAATTTGGTGACCCAACCTATAAATGTTATTTCTTTTTTTTTCTTATTTTAGAAAAATGAGTTTTCATTTTCTTTTTATATGTGATTAAGCAGTTTTTACAGAAGTGCTTAAGCAATACTGCTATAAGAAGTGTCAATTCTATATCATGCTCTAAAAAAGGGCTGTTACTTAAAAGCTGATGTATAATAATAAATAATCATGTTAACGGTCAAAGTAACACGAGAAATTTCCAAGTAACTTAAACTTAGTTGTAGGACAGTGCACAACAATATTGGAAAATATTAAGTGCCAGTTCAGAAAACGATCTGGACATGTAGTTATATTGCTCAGGAAGAGGAACTGAAAACAAGAATGCACACAAGAATTGCAGTACGAAAACTTTTAGTACACAAAAGAAAGAAAATAGGATAGAAAAGAATAAATGTTAAAAGAATGGATAAAAACGATTCAAAGTTAAGATATAAATTTTCTGTTCAGAGTTTCGGACATTCATCCGATTAGTGGAGAACTCAAATCATATGTTATATGATCCGAAACATACCTCAAGAAACTAAGTTGCGATCTCAACCCAACTGAATTTATGTGGAAAGAACAGAACCGACAGATCACCTCTAACCGGATAATTTATTAGAAACCATATCTAGATTATGCCAGGCTACAATACAATCTTGAGATGATCATATTAATAAAAGAAAATAATTATAAAAAGCTTGCTTCAAAGTTATATAGTGTAGAGTAGTTACAATAGTTCTGTCAAGATGTGATAATTTAAGTTTCAAGAGAAGACATGATAAAGAAATAAAAAGTAAATGAAAAATAAATTTAATCAACCAAACGACTACAAATACGATCAAATAATTATTGACGAAAACTTACCCACAATGCGGTACTTCTTCCATTTTTTGTTTAGATGCTTCCTTAATTCATTACTTATCAATAACGTCACTCTTATAAATAATCACCACACTTTTGCTTAGTTTTTCGGAGTTCTCAATTTTTTTAAATGCACTTATCACACACACATATCGACACTTTCAGAAAATGGAATTAAACAATTAGAAAAATGTAAAAATTCAACTATCATATAAAGAAGCAATTAGGAATTAAGAAAATATTTGTTATTGGATACTTAACATATCATAAAGAAGGTAAAAGAGAGTTTAGAAATAAAAAAATGTTCTTTAGAAAATTCCCTTGAAATGAACAGTCTTAATGAAATAATTATAAATTAGTAAGCTGTAAAATTTGCAAATAGATTGAAAAGTAAAATATACAAATACTCAGATTAAAAGATCATTAAGGGTGCATTGGTGACATCAAATTTTAGCACATAACACGTTTATCACAGATCGTCCCAATATATGTTTTGTGACGTTTATAACTAAAGAATTGATATAGAAATAACAATGTTTTCCAAATTTTACAAACGTCAAGCTGTCATTTAAAACTATTTTCCGTCAATATATTTGTATCCAATTGATCACAGATGGACCCACCAACGAAAGTACAACAAAAATAAGTTATCAAATAATAAATTTAGAAAAATGTAACCATATAAATTAATAACCAGTTGTACTTAGTTTTTAATTATTGAATATTAAATATTTATAATTATTAAATATTTATAATTATTAAATATTTATAATATATATAAAGTCTAACTGTAACAACCTAAACAGCTAGTGAAGAAGATGTTAGGTATAACCTAAGAAATAATTCACATTCTGACAGTGACGTGTAAAGGATAAATAGTGAAAAGTATACATAAGGACGATGTTAGATTTATTTACCATTTTTAGTAAAGGAGGCATTGTTTTATGGTGCTTCCAAAGTACAAGCCACATTTTAACGTCTTCTGTCAATGCATTGATACAAAACGTTATATTACAGGTATTTTTATTCAGAAATAATAAAAAATATGTTCTCTCTATAACTTCTCTTTTACAGGAAAAACCAATTACTACATACGAAGATAATGGACTAATGTTGCAATATAAATTAGATAATGAGTTCGATTTAGTATTTGTTGTAGCTTACCAAAAAATACTTCAGCTCTCATATGTTGATAAATTTTTAAATGATATACAACTTGAGTTTCGAGACAAATATAAAAATGATTTGGCAAATCATAGCTTCTTTCAGGGGTTTGATTTCTCTGATAGCTATGAGGCAGTCCTTAACAAGGCTCAGGAGTGGACTAAACAACAGGCAAAAATTCCTAAACAAATGAGAACATTTGAGGAGTCTGAGAAATCAAAAAAAACTGTTGCTTCAATGATTGAAAAAAAGAATGAGGAGAAACCTGCCAAAAAAGATAAACGAAAAGAAGTTAATTTTGCTGACGAAAGTAAAATTCTTAAAGCATACAATTAATGAAAGTTTATTTTGTATATATAATTCTAGATATAAAACCACTTATTGACTCACCAAAGCCACAAAATGGTGTTGTTAATGAAGATGTAATGGCTCTAAATAGAGCAAAGTTTGCCCAGAAGATGGCCCAAAAAAAGAAAACAGATATCAAGTGAGTTACTATCTAAATTTTTTAAATGTTTTTCATTTTTTCTTTATCCTGCCTTGATCATACATAGGAAATAAATTATAACTTCTTCCTATCGTGTCATCTTTAAATGAAGATTAGTGACCATCACAACTATCTACACCTGCTTTAAATAACTAGTTCAATGTACAATTGAACCATTTTCACAAATTTTACAACCATAACATTCTTGGTCTTCTCATGCTTCTTGTCCCCTCTATCTTTCCCTGCAGATTCAGTTTCAATAGTCCATAATGTTTTTTCTCACATTACACACCTAAAGTTATCCAATTTGTCTTTATGGTTCTTATTAGACATCTTTCGGTGGATGTTATAAGTAGGACTTCCTTGGGTGTTACTTTCTCTACCCAACATATTTGTAGTATTTTTCTGAATAGCCACATTTCAAAAGCTTCAAGTCTTTTGATTATGTATGTATTAAGACTGGAAACATCTATACTGTAAAGGAGAATTGAGTATATGTAGCAACGAATCATACAGATTTTCAATTCATATTTTGTTCCTCTGCAGCAAAAGAAAGATTTCATCATGTAGAATGTCCTGTGAGCAGTTTCTATCCTTGTCTTTATTTCCTCGGTTTCTATAAACTATAACTTTTCATGTTTATTCAAGGAAATAAGATATATTAAAACTTTGTATTTACATGTAATTTTACAATATTTTAGAAAGAGTCCTAAAAGCCCAAAAAGTCCAACTCAAGAAAAAGCTGGTAAAAAGCCAAGAGTATGGGATTTAGGTGGAACAACAAAAGATTTACAAAATTTAGAGAGAACTGTAGATAAACCTGAAGATGCAAAAAGTCACTTTACACCAGATACTGAGGTAAATTATTAAAGTACTTGTTTGATATTAATGGAGCTTTGAATTTTTTCAATTAGATTGTTGGGTTAATGAAAGGTGGAATTAAGGATTTGGAAGTAGAATCATCAGATGAAGAATATGAGGAAGAAGAGAAAGTTGAGAAAACGACTCAAGTCAAGAAACCTGAATCTAAAGGAGGAATGTTTTCAATCTTCAAGGGACTTGTTGGTGAGTATATTTTGCCAAAAATTTACTTATTACAAACTTGTTTTTTATAATATAATATCAAAAAATTATTTCACCTTATACAATTGTAATATCTTTGAATCATTTGATTTTATACTTAACAAATTATTTTTAAGGATCTAAGAGTTTAACAATCTCAGACATGCAGTCAGCTTTGGATAAAATGCGTGACCATTTAATTGCCAAAAATGTCGCCTCAGATATAGCAACAAAATTGTGCGAATCTGTAGCTGCTAAATTGGAAGGAAAAGTGCTTGGTAAGATATAAGAAATTTAATATAACTGCATTGCATCATCCATATTTGTCGAATTTATAATTGTCGTATTTGTATTTTTAGCAATTGATATAGTTCACTTTCTGTCTTACATATGAAATAAATAGATGTTTTCTTATTATTCTTTAAAGAGACCTAATAGTATGTTTAATCTCTCAAGGACTGTTCAATCATGATAGCTTTCTTGAGATATAGATGACCAACTAACTTTGCATCTCCTCACCTCAATCCCCTCTATCGCTTCTATTGGCGATCTCGCCAATATCTCCCTCTTTCTACCCCATCTCACTTTTTACTCCGCATGTTACTCTTATGTCGCTGTTTGTCACTCTTTTCCGCTATTGCTCTTAGAATTTTCAATTCTGCTTTTCGTAGAATGCTTTTGCTTTTGTTTGTCAGCTCGCGTCTCGATATCATAGGTTAGTACCGGTGTTACGCTGGTCTTGTATTTTACTTTCATGCGCATTTGACTTTTCATATGCGCATGAAAGTAAAGCTGACTTGTACTTTTATGTCGTTTACTGGATCATTGCTACTTGATGTACAGTTCCTAAGTAACGAAAACTCATTACTTGTTCAATTGTTTTGTCTTCTACCGCCAGTTTGCATCTTATCAATTCCTTGGAAAAGGTGATACATTTTGTTTTGCGGATGGATATCAGCATGTTATATTTTTTACTAGTTTCATGGAATTTCTGCACCTACGAGGGTCGATCCAAAAGTAAGTTTCCCTTCATTTTTTCAAATAGACAACTATGTTTATTTTCATTAAAATTTACATCGTCGGAAAGATGAAACTTTCCTCTATTTTTCGACATAATCGCCATTTCGATCAACACATTTTTGTAGACGGTGCTCCAACTTTTGTATGCCCATGTCGTACACCTCCGCCGCCAAACCCTTAAGAAAGCGCTGCACCTCTTGTTTCACTTCCTCGTCGTTCCGGAAGCGTTTGCCACTCAGGTGTTCTTTTAACTTGGGGAACAAGTGATAGTCGCTGGGCGCGAGGTCCGGACTGTAAGGTGGGTGGGGCATGACAGTCCATCCAAACTGCTCCAAAAGTTCCTGGGTTTTGCGGGAAGTGTGAGGTCGGGCGTTATCGTGAAGCAGCGTTACACCTGTTGTCAGGCGTCCTCTCCTGCGGTTCTGGATAGCACGCCTGAGTTTAGTGAGTGTCTCACAATACCTGTCCGAGTTTATTGTTGTCCCGGGTGTCAGGAACTCGATCAGCAGTATCCCCTTGCGATCCCAAAAGACAGTGGCCATGATTTTGCCAGCAGAAGGAGTTTGCTTGAACTTCTTTGTGACTGGTGACCCTGAGTGACGCCACTGTTTAGACTTTTCTTTGGTTTCGGGGGTGAAATGAAAAACCCACGTTTCGTCACCGGTCACGATGGAGTCCAAAAATTCTTCCTTATCGTCTTGACACTTTTGAAGAAACTGTCGAGCACAATCGAGGCGTTTCTCCTTGTGTTCTGCTGTCAGCATGCGCGGTACCCATCGAGCGCAACACTTGTGATACCCCAACTTTTCAGTCAAAATTCTTTCCACTGTACCGTAAGAACTCCCAGGAATCCTATCAACGAGTTCACGGATGGTGATTCTCCGGTTTTGAAGCATTTCGCGTTCGATCTTCTCGACAATCGACTCCGAAACTGCAGGTCTTCCACTCCGCTCTTCGTCGTGAACCTCCTTCCGTCCGTCACTAAATTCCCTGCACCAATGTCGGACCATTTGAACGGACATACACTTGTCGCCGTAAACTTGTGTCAACTTTCGATGAATTTCCACAGGTGGAATTCCTGTCGCATGCAAAAACCGAATAACCGATCGAATTTCGCACCTGGCGGGATCAACAATAAGAGGCTCCATCGCGAACGGCTGCTGAGCCAAGACTGAGCGGCGTAGCGCAGCGCTCGCGGGCGGAAAAGGGAGTGGGGGATCTGCCGTGCACAGCGGTGTTGTCGAATTTCGCCTAGCAGCTTCCAACGCTGCTGCAGCTCTTTGGGAAACTTACTTTTGGATCAACCCTCGTACTTTTGTAAGCTGTTCTCTGTTTCTGCTAAAATTACCACATCATTCGCATAGCATATCATACTTATCAGTTCATCATTCAGTCTGTACCCCTTATTCAGTGTTGTCACTTCCTATACGATTTCATCCATTATAATAGATGTTTTGTAAAACTGAGTTGTTTCATTTTTAGGAACGTTTGACTCGGTTGCAACAATTGTCAAAAACACTCTCACAGATTCTCTTGTTCAAATATTGAGTCCAAATAGAAGAGTTGACATTTTAAGAGATTGTTTAGAAGCCAAGAAAAATGGTAGACCATTCATAATGACTTTTTGTGGGGTAAGTAATTTGTTTTCATTACAGTTATGTGATTTAACATTAAGTGCCCTCCATCGGGCGCCGTCGAAAACTCCTTAGATCAGGCGCAGTGTGCCTAAGAGGCTCATTTCCGAAAATCGTCTATAAAATCTATACTAAACAATCTTATGCTAAAAATCAACTTACCTTCGTAGGGATGTATTCAAAGGAAATATGTAAAGAAATACTAAAAAAAAAACAGTTATTATTTATAACAAAGCCAAAACCAAAAGAACAAATTTAAATGTGATCGTAAATGTAGTCTTTTTATTCGTATCTTATTATTACTAAAAAAATAAAATCAGGTAAAAAAACTTGCATATTAAAGCACTTAGTCTATTAGAAGCAAGTTCAATCCAAATCATTGGACTCAGGTTGATTTGGCGGCGTGAATTAGCACCCTGAAATGCAGACTTCGCAGATCATGTTCGCGTGCAACACTGTTGCAGTTTTTGCATGCATAGTTCGACAACCTCCTTTACCCATTTCCAGATTACAGCTGGTGCATTTTTTTCCTTTTTTTTTAGTGGTACTGATTTTTTACGATCATCCACTGGGACAAATCTTTTCAAACGAATTTGCATGCTGATATGGAGGTCGAAGGTCATCTGACTTCGAGTCATTGGTCCTAGTTGATTGCAAAAGGCAAATAACTTGAGAATTAATACCCTCTACCCCCATTTAGCATGGCAAAGACCCCATTTAGAAGTAGCACACATTTGATCTGTTGGATCTACACGACTTTTAGTGGAGTTGTTGAAAGAAATCAACTCTGGTTTCATTATATCCTCAGATGTAGGATCAATGGCATTATCAGAGTGAAGAGAGGATACAAGAATAACATTTTTCTCTTAACGCTGCATGATAGAAACCAGTACCGTCCCGTCATTAAAACCAAACAAAATACTGCATTGTGTTATCCCTTTTACATTAACAAACCCGAAAGGAACATGACAACTTTTTCGTTTTCAATTGGGTGAGAATGAAATCAGTAAATCAATTATCGGCAGTTATATTGCGACCAGACTCAAATAACGGTGCGGTCATTACCACATTAGTAGGTTTATTGCTTACGCGGAAAGAACGTTTAGGCTGTTTTTCTGCATATACTTCTATGTTGAATGTGTTCGTCATATTTGCATCGACAAGGGCAAACAGTTTTGTGCCATATTCGTTCGGTTTAGATGGTATGTATTGAGGAAAAGAGCACCTGCCTCTAAAATCTGAAAGCATCTCGTCGATGGTGACATTTTCCCCAGGGGAATAGGAGTTCTGACAATTCACGAATTGGAGAAAGGAGTGCATTTCGTTGGTTTTGGGTAGTTTTGTCATCAAGACGTGGGTAACGAAGGAGGGCCTTGAAACGTTTAATACTCATAACGAGGCCGAATTTTTCAATGCCATCATCTTCCTGCTCCCAAGTTCCTCTAGGCATTGAAGATTTGATTTATAGCACCTACTAAATACAACAGACCAATAAAAGCCAGTTTGATCACATTAGTGTGATTGATATCCCTAGCTTTCTGATTCTCTAGAAAAATGTCCTTAATTGAGCTTTTGAACAATTTTTTTTTGTCACAAATGGAAAGATCACATATAAGTTTTATAACAAAACAATTTTTATTTATATTTTTTTCCTTATAAGTAAAAACTTATATCAAATTGAAAATACCTTTTTAAACCAAGTACCGATGACACGCCGACAATTTCCGAAAACAATCGGAGCAATTTGTGACCTCATACTAGGGTATGTTTAAATAACCAAGGTTAGAAATTTATTATAGGCATTGACAACTGATAGTAAGCTGACAGTAGGTTTTCCAGTGGGTAGACAACAGGAGAGTCCCACACTTTGACTATAAGTTTTCCACTAAAAAAATGGTTTAGGTGCCTCTTATTTGGGAAATCTCTAGCTGGTCATGCATTACAGTTAGCAGCCAGATTTATTTATATTCGCAAATATTATTAAATCAAGAGTCTAATGTGGTGGTTTGTAAAACATGTAAGGTGAATAATCGCCATCGTTTTAAAAATAGTGAAAACCTTAAATCAATAATGTAGTATGGGTGGGTTTTTTAAAAATAGAGTTTAGTGTGATGGTTTGAAGAATCTGTGTGGTTTTAAAAGTATTGCAAACTTCAGTGAATACAATCAAACAAATATGTACCAGGTGTTCCATTAAGGATGGATCGCAGCCGTATCTTGAAAACTATTTATCCCACAGCTTTGGGGAAAAAAATTGTACTAAAAATGATCATGAGAAATTCACCAAAAATATTTTTAAGCTTCTAAAACGACCGCAAGAGGGCGTGACGAGCTAAACATTTTTAAAAATCTTTTTTTTGTGTGTATTTTCAAGTGTTAACCGAGTAAGAAAAATGCTCAGTTATAATTAGCAAACTATCTCCTACAACTTTGTTTTATGGCATTTTGTCGTAATTTCACAAATAGAGGGGGGGGGGGGGGGGGAGTTTTACCTATTGAGATAAAAAGTCGTCTAATGTCCGTTTGCCTTAACCGATTTTCCTCAATTTGGATTCATTTAAAAGGCAATTGCTGGGACAATCCGATAATCTGGGAGATAAATTATTTAGTTTATAAATGAAACCGCGAGGTGGCGTTACATTCAATAATAGTTTTTTTAAAATTTTGTTCAGTTTTTTCAAATGGAATGGTACAACTTTTACTACATGGCAAGAAAGGTAATTTAAAGATGAATCGTCCAGTGAAAACCCGAATGCATGTTTACAACCACCTGTCATCAAATATATACAAAATATTTCTGTTTATAACATTATATTTTTTTTTGTTTGAGTATTGATTACCTGCTGAATAATCGTGAAATTTTGGGTTTCTTGGACTTTTCTTAATTTCTCATTATTAATCAAGATAACTGTATAAGCTTTACTCCAACTTTATGTTCTCAACATATACGTCCTTTTGCCCTGCAAATACCATTATTGCGTTAAGTTGAACAAAACCTATAGCCTTGTCACCGTAACTTTCTCGTGACACCCTACAAATAGTTTTATTATATTTAATAGAAATATTTTGTTTCTTATTTACATTTACATTTTTTTTTTTTAACTTACATCGATGCCTTAGCACTTCGAACTAACGAACGAACAAATGTCTTTTTTTAGAAAATCTGTGACCATAAAAATATCCACAGCAGGTATATTATCAGAATTAGTAATCAATATTGTATTTTGTACTTAACCCACAATAATTTTGATGGTATATATACAAATAAAAGTCGTTGACAGTACTGATGTGAAAACACTGGTATTTTGACGTTACAAACATAGCAGCCAATCGCGGCGCGTTCGTAGTCACGTGATTTTATTTAAAATTTTGTACATTTTGATTAATTTTTAATTCTTCGTAACAAGTTTTTAAAAAGTTTTTCGCATTGATTATTAATATTATTTATGATAAAGTCTTAAAATAAACTAAAAAAATCGATAATTATTTTTTATTCAAAAACCCAATTGTGCCCATATATTGGTTTGTGTACGTGACAACCATTTCAAGGATTTCATACGTGAAGAAAGTTCTCCAACATTCTAGAACAGTTTTAACATTGCGTCATACTGAACCATTATGCAATGGGACGGTCCACGGCGTTCTTCGACGGTGACGTTTTATACCACTTTTTTTTATCTCCTCCCAAATAAAATTATTTTCCTGCAGCTGACGAATCCTCTTCATCAGAAGATAGGTCCTCGCCATCTTGTTCAGTTGATGAATTATCTTCAGCTTGCTCCGCTTCATCGCTGTCACTCTCTTTCCCTAAATCCTGTCTCTGCAGGGTCTTCTAATTCACTATTCTGCAGTAAGCCTCTAATTTCGTTAACCTGGTTCTGGTGATTTATATTAAAGGTCCTACCCGCCATTTCGGGTAAGATTCTCCAACAGAGGAGAAGAAACGGCTTCTTAAGTACGCTGAAAAACAGGCACGAATTCGGGCGCGACAAGCCTGAGAGGTACAGAATAAAAACTGACACTTGCTTCTAGAAACTAACCTAAAATAATATATTATACAGTAATAAAATAGACAAATTCAACTGTTCAAATTAAAAAAATGTGATGATATTGACCTTCAAAAACAAAACGAGATCGGTGTGCCTAATACGCCAACAAAGGTCTAGGCGTTCTCTACAGGTGCGGAGAGCAAACTGAGCAGATGCGTTACGTTTACTACCAAAAGTTGGGAAGCCACTGGAACTAAACTGAAACGTGATCGCTGTACCTGAGTGGCGTGCCGCGCCCGACAGAGGGTTAATATCAATGTTCTGATAATGTTATTAAAGAAATTTTAACTATTAAAGGGATAGCTAAATTTGTCTTAACCAAATGTAAATTTATCATCCGCATCAACTCTGGTAATACTGGAATCTTTTATTTAACTGTTATATGTAATGCCCAATGTGCCAGAATTCTCCAATGCCAATTCAAGCCGGGTTTTGTATATCAAGATGAGCACAACAATATTCAGCACTTATGGTTTCATTAGGATTCTGAACCGCATAGTGAATAATTCATGTAAAATCCTACCATAATGGCTATAGCATTTTTATAGAGTGAATACCTGCTTTTAGCGTGGGCAAAGGTGGTTGTCCTCATGTTGTGATGATGTCCTACCTATTGTTTTTCTTATTTGAATTGCTGTATATCCACTAACAATTTTTTAAAGAAATTGATCTCTCTCTCTAGGTAGAAGTGCATTGCAGATGATTACACATAGAATTTTGTTTTCAACTAAAATTTGATATTACACTCAGAATCTATCTCTTAGTACGTTGTTCCGTTCTATCATGGACCATGACGTTTTAAGCTTTTTAATTCTTGAATGATTAGTTGGAATGAGCTTCAATTTGGTACCAAACCTACAGATCCTTATCACACTCAACAGGCCTTGCAGACTATAAATTCTAATAGGTTGAAATCGCACTTCTTAAATTCGTTTCAAAAATATACGCTAAACAACAGTTTTAAAGATAAATAAAATTTTACAAAATGGCTATTTTCATTGTCTAAAAGATGATCTTTCGTCCAGTTCTCACGTATGGCAGTGAAAGTTGTAGGTTTTCAAACAACCTTCAAAGGCAAAATTCAGTTTAACATCTCTTCTCTTACCCCTATTGACAAGTATGTAATCAATGACAATCAACTTTTCATTTCTAATTTTAACTTCTATTGTATATTTATGATAATCTTTATATTGCTAAAAAGTATTTGTTACTATCTATTCAGTATTCAAAAATGTATTATTCTTGTTTCATTATTATGTCTTTAGTATCTTGTATCGTTTTGAGTAAAATTTCCCATATTTTTTTTTCTAATGTTTTATCATCTTTGAAATGATTGATCAAAGATTTCCGAAGTCAATACTCTTGGCCTGTATATTTGCAATTTTGTTCTCATAAGTCATAAAAAATTTTGAATGTCTTAGAATGTGATGAATGAACTAGATTAAAATTATAAGTAGAAAAAAGATAAACAGGCTGTATTTGCAAAATAAACAAGTTCCTATCTTTTTGAAATACCTTATAATTAATATTAGTAAACATTCTAATTCTATGTAACATATATGATTTTATGTTGTAAACAAACTGAAATATACTGTTTTTGTTTAGTAAATCCAGATATACAAGAGATCAATAATATTTTCCAAATATAAAGACCAAATAGATACAGTTACTCACTTCATAAGAAAAAGCATGTAATTTTTCATTCCCATGTAACTTATGTTATTATTATCTCTGTAGATTGACTCACTAACTGGAACACTTGAAACATTTTTTTTAGGTAAATGGAGTCGGTAAATCTACAAATCTCTCAAAAATTTGCTTTTGGCTTATTGAAAATAATTTACAAGTTCTCATTGCAGCATGCGATACCTTTAGGTAAAAACTAAAGTACCAAACACCTAAGGAAAGGTATTATGTTTTTTAATTTTTCTAGAGCTGGTGCTGTAGAACAGCTTCGCACACACATGAGACATTTAAATGCTCTTCATCCTCCTGAGAGACATAATGGCAGGCAAATGGTTCAGTTATATGAAAAGGGTAAGTCTTTGATAGTTAAAATATTGCAGATGTTATGATGGTATTATTTTTCAAGGATATGGTAAAGATGCTGCAGGAATTGGAATGGAAGCAATCAGGTATGCAAAAGATTGTAAAATGGATGTTGTACTTATTGATACAGCAGGCAGAATGCAGGTAGGTATCTATTTCTATTGTATTGTGTCCATGTGTTGATTATTGTTTTGTTGGAAAAATCCTTACACATACTTATATTTTTAGGATAATGAACCTTTAATGAGAGCCCTAACTAAGTTAATTAAGGTAAACGAACCGGACTTGGTCCTTTTTGTTGGTGAAGCGCTAGTCGGAAATGAAGCTGTAGATCAATTAGTGAAATTTAATCAAGCTTTGGCTGACTATTCTTCAACTACTAATCCACACTTAATTGACGGGATAGTCTTAACTAAATTTGATACAATTGATGATAAGGTAAGTGCTTGTTATAAAGCATATTCTAATTTTACAATAACTGCGTGCTTTGAAAGAAAAATAATTAATAAGTTGTATATCAATTAGCTTGAGCGTGAGTCTAGCAGTCCCACCCGAGAAAACAATTGCTGCTACAAAACCTGACGCGAAGTCTGATTAAATTGAAAGTAGAATTCTACATTGTCTCCTTCAAAGTAGTTGTTTTGGGAAGCCACACTTGGCTGAAGACGGTTTGTCCACTCTTTATAGCAGTACTGGCATACTGGCAGCAGTAGTATATACTGTAATTGTCTTTAGTCAATTGTCAATGTCCCAAAGTGGTGACCATTAAGTTGAATTTTCATCTTGGGAAATGTAAGAATTCTGGTAAACAAAGGAGCTGCAAAGCCATAGTGAGTCTTTACTTGCCAAAAACTCGTCAATTGAAATCGTTGTATTGTAAAGTGCATTATCGTCGAACTGGCTTTCACGACAATGGTTGGTGTGGAACCCAAGTGTTCTTGATGTTTGGTCTCATACAAATGATCCTTTTTCGAAGCTTTTCAAGTACATCACGGTAAAAATGCTGGTTTACCGTTTGGAATTAACGCTCAAATTTATTATGGACGATCTCCTGGCTATAAAAAAACAAATCATGCTTTTGATCCTTGATTTGCTCATTCTGGCGTTTTTCGCCCTGTGTGCGGTTAGAGTGTGCCATGCCTGGCTTTAGCATTTCGTTTCCGGGTGGTATTTAAAAATTCAAGACTCGTCAGTGGTAACGACACATTCCACAAAAGGGAGTCATTTTCAGTCCGCCCGAAAAACCAAGACCTATTTCCCTCATGTTATCTTTTTGACACTTCGAAAGGTTTCTTGGAACCTACAAACCTAGACCCCTGACAAAAGCCTGCTTCGTAGGCCTGTTGAAGTTTTGCCCACTTGCTAACTGTGCCCAAGTCTGCCACCCGTCCAAGAGGAGTGCCAACGAAATTGCCAGATCGAACGCTACGCTACCAGTACTCAGCCTCGGATTGGATTGATTCAATATATCAAGCCAGTTGGAGGCGAAAGTTGGAAGGACCTCAAACCTCAATAACAGGCAATAGCAGCACAAGAAGAAGCAGATCAAGCAGAAATATATTTTCCAAACATTAAAAAAATGATTTTTCTTCAAATGATAATTCTGTCAATTTGATGAAACCTTAAGGGATGTTGGTCCTTTCCAGTTCACATTGTCAACAATTAACACATTTGGATCAATCCAATGTTATCAACTATTTGGAAAAAAAATGTCACTTTAGATCATGGCATTATCAGATCTCATATATTAGCTACCTACTTAAATTATTGAGTTTTCACTGAGAAATAGTACTGCATCCTATATACTAACCTGGATTTACACCCTTAGACTATCATAGGATAGGATTATCACCTAACTCCTTAGTCACTGCAATATTATTTGGATCATAAAAGATTCATAAATTCTTTTTTTGCGTCAAAATCATATAAATTATCTGAAATAGAAATAAACCTTGAGAAACAAAGACCAGAAATAATCGGAAATAAGGACCATTGGTCATCCGATAAAATTTTTTGCCGAGGACAAAGCCGATTGTTAAGCTCATGTCATAGCTTTTAAACTAAGGTCTATCACATTAAAATAACGTCTGTTACATTACTTCCTACATCTCAACCTATAAGTAACTAGGTCCAGTCAGAAAATTCTATAAACATCTAATATTAAATTCTAGCATCTACCTTTTTAGCATATGTAGGTCATTTAAAAAGAAACCAAAACCCTACTATAGAAATAGTGCTAATAGGGCCACCTATTTATAACGTGCAAAACTTAGATTTTGCATACTGTGTCATTAATAAGAAAAACTGTCAGGACTGATGTTTAATATATCAACAGAATTTGAAGTTAGAGAGGAATTGCGACAGGAAGTCCCTCTATCAATGCTGTTATTCAATATAGCTTTGGAGGCCATTATAAAAACAGCGAACAGAAATGGAACGTTAATCAATAGCAGCTACCAGTGTTAGGCATAATATGCGGATAATCTAGTCAATTTGGCAAGAAGCAAAAGAGAGCTAGAACACAATTATTTCATCGCTGTCAATTTAAGACGAGTATGATCGTAGCTATGGTTATTAATTTTGCTGGGCCATTGTTGAAAAATTATGTGTTTTATAGTGGTTTAAATGACTCAGTTTAAATTTGCTTGATCTTCCATATGCTGTGGCATTTACATATTACATTAGAACATAATAGAACTTCAGAAATCGGCAAATAGAAGGGGATTGACGAATAACAAACGTGTATGGATAGACTGCAATAATATACTAAAATCAACTGGAAAACAAACATAGGATTTTATGTTAATACTCCTTAGTCCTAAACAGAAAAGTGCGAAACATGATTGAAGTGTGGGAAGAAAAAAATCGTACATAGGATATATGAGGGATGGAAAACAGCAATAAGATGAGAGAAACTTTGGAAAATCAATGATAAGCAATAATGTGAGCAGGTCATTTGGAGAGAATGAGTGAAGGAAGCCTGGTTGAAGATGTAGGATCGAAGGAACCAGAGGGAAAAGAGAGAAGAGGCAGACCCAGAAGGAAATGGAAGGTGACAGTCAGGGAAGGTGCGGAGGAGAAAAAGAATGGAGATGAATGACCAAGGATAGAAAGCAGTGGAAAAAAAATACAAAGATGTGTACCCAAAAGGCTTGACAAGAGTCTTTAATAGTTTATAACTTCTTAATCTTTTGCATGGAAATTATGGAACGCTGTTCCACGGCATGTCCCTTCATATAAACGCTAAGCCGTAAGGTACTGCAATTATTAACTAGCAGCTATTAGCCCTGCTCAATATGACTAATGTTGAGTTTATTTCTCAACTAGATGTACCCAACCACGTGTTGCTGTGGCTCAGTCTGGTTAAATAATTAAATCAAAGAAATCGTTAAAATAAATCGAAACCTATGAAAATTCAATTTAACAATGCATTCGGGAACATTGAAAATGCTAAATGAAGCAGCTGTCCGTCATGCAGTGTTTAGCAATGTTTAGTATTGCATGTGCTACTGTTACGTTCAACAGATGGCGCTCCCATTGCCGTAAAATATTTAGTATAGCGTCCGTTGCTTTTACGTCCAACGGATGGCGCGGTTTTAAAAAAAAGAATGTTTTTACCTGCCATAGGTGTGACATCTATATAATAGGTATATAAAAACACGCGCATCTTCGAATGCAAGGTTGTACCAAAATTTCAAAACAATCGGGGAAAAAATTTTCGGAGATTTAAGATTTTGAACAAACGAACATTTACATTTTTATTTATATAGATATATAACCGTATTTATAGTTTCGTTTCAACACCTACCTATATATACATTTCTCACTACCTATATATATACATTTAAAATTCCTTAAATGATTTTTAGGTTGGGGCAGCTATATCAATGACGTATATAACTGGGCAACCCATTGTGTTCGTTGGAACAGGACAAACCTATACTGACCTCAAGGCCTTAAACGTCAAAGCGGTAGTCCACTCCTTAATGAAATGAACCATTGTTTCTGATGAAGAAACTTCTATTTGTTTTATAGATTTGTACAAAATTATCTTTAAACATATTAAGTAACAGATATTGAATTCATAAATTCTTAATTGTTCATTTATTAGTGGAGATTAACATTTTTGATGCAAATTATTTTTTTGGTGATTTTACTATTTATGCAGGTGTTGTATTTGTTATTTATGTTATCACTTTTTTATTCATATCTTCAAATAAAATAATCAAATCCAACTGTTGTTTTTTATTTATTGCGATTTACATATAATTACTAATTATTTATTTAAATGTATAAAGCTATACAGTATGGGGTGTATGTGCGTGGCAGTGTAAACGCTCTAACACACAAGGTTATACATAAATATTTTCGCCGCACACACACACCAAACCATCTGTGGTCGATTTTCTCGCCAACGTCAAAGGAATTTGAAGCGCACAGGATTTGAATGTGGACATGTTAAGCTGGGTGACTGTGTGTCAGAGCGTCTACACTGCCGCGCAGGCACACCACATACAACACATACACCCCTACAATCAAAAAAATACCTACGTGACGTGGCTATATTGAAATTTATTTAAAAAAAAATCGCCAGAAAAAGCGTTATTGGGTGAAACATTTGTACCAAAACAGAAAAGTATAAACTACAGAAAATAAGTATAAACACTGAAAAATATAAACAACTTTATTTTTGACGCTTGTTGGAATAACCTACCAACTTCCAACACACATACAAAATTTTATTGATGTGGATCCAGCTATATTCTTGAACATGCTATATTAAATGAACATCAGTCATTTAATAAATAATAAATTACTATATAATACATTTCATTATAGCCACGTCACGTTGGTATCTTTTTGAAAGTAAAAACGTTAATTTCACTTCAACACATCCACACAAAAAACCCGTGCGCCGCAAATTCCTTTGGCGTTCGCGCTGATCATTCAGTTAAATGAATGGTTAGCGAGATCATGTCCCGATAATATAAACATGGTTAGCGAAACACGCGTCGAGAAGTTAAAAAAGTAGTCATTTGATGTTTATCGATAAATCGCTTCGAGTTTAGTATTTCATACCAAAGGTTCCCAGTAAGTAATTGAAAGTGATTTGTTGTTTAGTGGTAAATCGCTCAGAATTATATATTATTTTATTATATATAATTATATATTATTTTTATATTGTTTCTTTCTATCTTTTTTCCCACCTGATTATGACGGTGAATATATTCCGTCTGGGGGAGTCTACCACATGCTCTTACAATATGTTGGATAGCCTCAGGCTTTTTAAGTAATGTCTGAATGATTGTGGCGTGTTCATATATTTTTTCCTTTATTTGGGTTTTTCGCCACTATCTAAAACCCAAAAAATATCAAAAATACCTGTTCTTATTTAAAGAAAGAATCACTGGGTAAAAACAAAAACCAAACGGAGGCAAACGTTGTTTTTACCCAGTGATTCTTTCTTTCAATAAGAACAGGTATTTTTGATATTTTTTGAGTTTTAGATAGTGGCGAAAAACCCAAATAAAGGAAAAAAAACTCAGGCTTTTTGTGGCATTTGATACTCGTGCATCCTTAATGATATATTTTTGGTAGTTCTTAGTGTGCTTGGCTTGAATTGCATACATAAAGCCTTCAGTCTCCGGACAAAGTCCTCCCCATGTCAACCAGGCGTTCGACGCACTCTTGCCGACTTCATGACGGTCAAGATCCTGGGGGTTACGACATTGTAGAGACATATTTTCCCACTCTTGTATAATTGTTCCAGTTGTTTGAATGCTCATTTTGTCGTTCCATTTGTTTAAGATTCAAAGGTGTATAATTTTCATCAGTATTCGATCATTCTTTGATGGAAATATGTTCTTAAATTGGATATTTGTTTTTGTGTATATTGCATATATTTATAATTCCTCTCCCTCCTTCAATTCTAGGCAATGTAAGTCGTTTTTTACTACTGTGCGGGTGGAGTTTCCTATATTTTGTTAGTGTAGTTCTAATTATTCGTTGTAGTCTTTCTATATCTGTGTATGACCAAAATATAATTCCAAATGAATATGTCAAGGCTGGTATAGCAAAAGTGTTTATAGCTTTTACTATTATTTCTACTGTCTAGGTCAGACCTGCATATGCTTTCAAGTCTGGACGTGAATTCTTTAGTTAGTGTTTCCTTAATGAGTGTATACTCAACTCTTTTGGACTGTCGTATTCCAAGATATTTATATACTTCGCCCTCCTACATTGGTTCTATATATTCTTGTTCTGCAGTGACAAACCCTGCCATCTCTAACTTATATCTTCTCTTTATGTTAATAGTTCTGCATTTATCTACTCCAATTAATAGTTCTGCATTTATCTAATCCAACTATTATCATTATTCTGCTTATCCTTAATGTAGAATCTCAGCTCATGCTGGTCGATATTCCAATGCTAAGATGAAAAAGTAATTCAGCTCCTCTCACCCTAGTTTAATATTTTACGAACAATGACACGTCTGCAAGAGCATGGCACGTTGTCCGACTATGGCAATCGATCTCGAAATACCGAGGCTCTCGAGGTTCTTTGAAAATCTCTTACTTATCAGGCCTTCGGCGGATATAACGAAGGGCACTACATCTATCTTATTCAGTTTCCACTGGTTCTTCAAGTCGTATGCCAAATTTTCATATTTGTGGATTTTTCCATCTTAGTTTTTCTAATGTTGTGAGAGAGCGGCACTGCGATGTCAATTATAAAAGCCCTTTTTTCCATTTTGTTGATTAGAACAATATCTGGTTTGTTATAATCAACCATTCGATCAGTAGTAATTGGTCTGTCCCAGTAAAGAATGATATCGGATGATTCAAATACTGGAGAAGGCGAGTATTATAATATGGAGGAGGTGCGCTTTCTAATAGCAAGTGGGCGTTGCAATTTGCTAATGTATAATTTTTGCCATCCTAAATAAGCATTAGGAGCAAGGGGCCAGGCAACCGCCAATAAGGTGCTCAATTGTTTCCCCCAGAGTACCGCATTTCCTGCACTTATCGACTACATCCAAATGCAGTATGTGCTTTTCATAGTTCTTTGTTCTTGTCACTCTATCTTGAATAGATATCGCGAAACCTTCTGTTCCTGGGTACAAGAGTTCATCGGTCAGCCACTTTAGAGGCAATTGTTCGTCAATGGTGTCATCTTCGAGTGATTTAGGAAACCTTCCATGTAATGTTTGTCCTTTTCTGACCATTTAACAATGCCAAAATAATATGTCAGAGTTGCCACTGCCCAACCGTTGTTCGCTCTAATGAGGTTTCCGCTGTTCAGTTTGGTGTTTAAAAGTTTTATAAGTCTCTTTTGGTATAGAGTGGAAAAGTCCTTTAAATGAATATGATCAAGTTTATGCTTTTGAAGTATTTCTAAATTTTTGTAGGATTCTTCTGGTGCCAGTTGTATGTTGCAAAATGTTGAATGGTTACTCTGAACCTTTCCCTTCTGTATACTAATGAGAGAACATTTTTCCAGTCCAAATGACATTCTGATATCCCTACTAAATTTCGACCGTTTTTTATCAAGGAGTTTAATTTTTCTCTAGTTTCTCCATATAATTTAAGGTCATCCATATATAGTAGATGAGAGAACTTTCTTGGATTTCTCATATTAAGTTTATATCCAATATTGCTGTTGTTCAGTAGTATGGACAAAGGGTTCAAGGCTAGACATAACCAAATTAGAAAAAGGGAATCTCCCTGAAAAATTCCTTTCTCTATATTCGTAGTAGCAATGCATTGTTGATTGACAAAAAGATTCCTTTTCCACTTCTCCATCAGGCACTTTAAAGAATTAATAATCGGGGGGCTAATTTTATAGAAATTCAGAACCTCAACCAACCAATCGTGAGGGACACTATCGAATGCTTTCTTGTAGTCTATGTAGCAGATATTTAAGTTGCGTTTTCTTTTTCGCGCTTGCTTAAGAACTACAGCATCAATCGTAAACTGTTCCTTGCAGCCCATACTTGCTTTTATACATAATTTCTGTTCTTCTTCAAAAATGTTGTTTTTATCACAATGTTGGTACATTTTTTTCATTGGGTAGGGCTGTGAACAGTTTATATAATACTGACAGACATGTAATTGGTCTGTAGTTATTGGGTTGCCTAACGTCCCCTTTTGAATGGTAGGTATGTATTGCCCTCCATTAGAAAATCGGAAGTCTCTTTAAATGCATTTGCAGTACGGAATAGGCGACTGCAAAAATTTTAAGCCAGAAGTTATGCATTCCATCTGGTCCAGGCGCCTTCGAATTGTGAGTTTTCCTGACAGCAGTGCAAATGTCAATCGCTGTGAAATCGTTACACTCCATATCTGGGAGAGCATTTGTGTGCTCTTGAATGGTTTTAACGCAAGGAGTCAATTTTTCGTAGCCGTCTGATTTTTTCCAAACCGATCTCCAAAATTCGGCGATGTGTCTTCCATCCATATTTTCAAGTTCTGACTTGTTTTTACCTTCTGCTTCGAGTTCTCTATAAAATTTCTTTTGGCTATTTGCTAATAGTGAATTTTAATATTTTCGCTTTTCTAGTTCATTATATCTTGCTAGCCTGGCCCCTTTTGATTTAGCTTTCTGCCTAAACCGATCTTTTAGATCTAACAATTTTTCTGTTAGGTTTGAATCATCGACGTCAATGCCAGATTTATTGGCAATTATTTTTGCTTTCCTCGCTACTTTATTTGATTGATTACCAGAAAGATACTCTGAGATGTCAACTTTCCTCCGGAAATCATTGATGTTTTCAAGGCGCGTTTTCCAGACAGGTGTATTTTTCTGGATACTACGCCCGGCCGCATTATGGATGTAAGTCTTTTGGCCTGAAATTTCGATGGCAGTCACTGCTGCACAATATAATGCAAGATGTATATCACTTAGATTTATCATCCCAGATAGATGTGATTCCAAAACTCTGTTAATCTGCATTAGAGTAATACGTGATTTTGCAATATTGCGCAGTACTGTTATTTTTGGTCTTTTCAATGGATTTGAGCCAGCAAAACTGGTCAAATTACTGTAAAACCTGTCTCGTATGTTAGAAAAGTTACGTTGCGAGATTGATTATTCATTTTCAAACGATGAGACTTTTGGTGATACATTTCGAGTTTGTTCG
Organism: Cosmopolites sordidus; assembly: GCA_031761425.1. Classification (NCBI taxonomy): domain Eukaryota; kingdom Metazoa; phylum Arthropoda; class Insecta; order Coleoptera; family Curculionidae; genus Cosmopolites; species Cosmopolites sordidus. The sequence continues at coordinate 311,370 of JARFXV010000437.1, read as the reverse complement.
AACCTCTCCTCTGTATTCAAGTTAAGAACGCTTATCGTATCTTCTTAATGTTGTTGATATGTAATATTTTGATGTAGTTTATTGCCGATTTCTCTCTTGATGTTCATTAATTCCAATTCGGTTAGATAGTTTTTCCTTGGAATTAAATGTTTACCGTCGGCTAAGTTTTGCTCCGACAGCTAAGTTTCAAGGAACATCATTTTATATTCTTGGTGGAATACATGCCTCTATCCAGGTAGCGGGTTATCTCCGCACTGATTTACGTAGTAATATGCACACATTACATGAATATTCATTTCGCGCTTGCATCTGATATGTGGAGTGCGTTCGGTCCTAATGACAGTGCTCCTTATTGGGGGCGAGCCAGCAAGTACCGGGGAACTTCAATATTCTACTCCATTATTAATTTCCTCTCTGTTGATTTTGTAGTGAAGTCTTTGGTGTTGCTAGACTTAAATTATTTATTTATTATTATTTCCCTTTCTTTTCATCCTTTTTCCCAGCCAAGTCGGATTTTAAATAAAGTACAAGCCGTACCCAAAACAATTTCATTTCTTTAAAAAATTTCGCGCGATGAGAGTGGTATTAAGGATTACCGCCCTCTGCGTTATTTTAAACAGACTTTCTTCTAGTCCCAGAAATTTGATGTTATTTTTCAGATTGTTTGGTACAATGCCAGTTGTTGAAATTATCAATGGCACAATATGGACCTGATTCAACTTCCATGTCCCTTTTATTTCTAACTTGAGGTCTGTATATTTTTGTATTTTTTCGTCAGCAGTCTTTTGAATGTTGTGTGTTTGGAGCAGCTGTGGCGATTAGGAATGCTGTTTTCTTATTTTTGTCATCACCAAACACACGCTGGTATATAAAGCGGGAATTCAATCATTCTTTGGTTATAAGTTATATTGGGTTAACGGTTATAATAAGAATATTGTAGATAAATTAATTACAAAATATGTTTACAAAATTATTGAAAGAATCTTCGATTTTTCAAAAGGATCAGAATAAAAATAAATTCATGGTAATACCAGGGTTAGCCAAAATTTAAAAAAAAATGGTCATTAAGGTTTTGTACAGATCATATAATAAATTAAGAGAAGTCCCAGATAATCCAAAGGATAAAGTAGATCAACATGAAAAGTGGGGGATTTACGAAATTAGCTGTCAAGATTCTGATCGAAGATATATTGGGCAAACAAAATGATCTATATTAACGGGATATAAAGAACACATTGCCCACATTAGATATGGGAGAAATGAAAAATCTCGTGTTGACCAGAACCGAACATGACCACAATATAGGCATTAGTAATTTAAGACTGGTTAAGTGTAAATAACAATAGAGCTTTGGATGCATATGATATGAAAGCATTCAAATAGAAATATGTAAGAAAATCATGAACTTGGATAAAGGACCTATTCCGTTCAGTCAATTTTTTCAATTATTAATGTAAGGCTCAATAAACTTCACGGCTAATTTTATTCTTTCTTTTTCTTGTATCCATTTTTTATCCGCTTCATTAGGTAAGTAGTACGCTTTCTAGGTAGTAGGTTAGTAATTAGAGTTATCATATAAATAGAACATAGTGTAGTTTTAGGATTAGATTAAGTCATCTACTGATGATGCTAACGTGGTTAGCGAAACGTGCGTCGAGAACTTTATAAAAGTGACTTGGTGTTTAGTGGTAAATCTCTTTGAGTTGAGTGTTTCACACCGAAGGTTCCAATAGAAGAATTGAGTTGTTTGAAACATGAATTCTATTTTACTTGATAAAATTAGCTGTAAAATAAAAGACACAATAAAAATTAATTATCTATACACATATTTATATTTAATTATAAGTTTGTACAAATGAAAACAGAAAATAAATTGCTTTAATGTTAAAACAACAACTGCAATGTACAGTAAATATTTAGCCCTTAATATATTGTGAATACAAAAAAAAATAATTTTATCACACTAACTGTAAGAGACGAGACTTTGGGAGCTGTCCCTGAGACAGCGAATATCTTGATATACAGTAGTCATTAACTCTTTATTGTTTTCCATGTTTTAGTTCTTCTCCTATAACTTAATATTACTCCTTGAGGTATAGTAGAACTTATTGACCAATGCTAGGAATCATTTGCTTTAGGTGGACTCTTTCCCCACAACCAATTCAATAAAACTTTGGATGGGCTTTGAACATCCCGTGCTGAAAATAAAGTAAAAAAAAAAGAGTGATTTTAAACGTTTTAAGTAAAGGAAAGAGTAACATTCTTATTGAAAAATTTATTATTAAAGAAATATATATATATATATATATATATATATATATATATATATATATATATATATATATATATATATATATATATATATATTTATATATATATATATATATATATATATATATATATATATATATATATATATATATATATATATATATACATATATATGTATATACATACATATATATATATGTATGTATATATGTATATATGGGCACATTATGTATTTCATATGAAAATTGTATTATCTCTAAAATTTAGCCAGATTATGAAGTAACTTCATATTTCGTTTTTTATTTACATATCCATCTTATTTTTTTATAAACAAAATATAACTTAAACCGAGCAAGAAAATATACAGAAATTGGATTTAATCTTTCAGAATAGTTGGACAAAAGTATTGGTACACTTAAAATTTTAAGGTACAAAAATGTAAAGAAATCACCAAATATTTGCATTTGAAGCGTTTGGATTTTGCAAATGCACATTTTAATTGCGATAATTCATTTTGGGATAAGGTCCTGTTTTCAGATGAAAGCAAATTCAATAATTTTTAATTCAGATGACACAGTACATGTATGGAGAAAGCCGAACACGGAATTGGAGTTAAAACATTTGTATCAAACTATTAAACTGTACTGGCAGTGACTTAGTGTAGGGATATATGAACCATGGAACAAAACGTATATTTAAACAGTTTAAAAGAAAATTTAAAAAATAGTGTTGAAAAATTAAAGCTAATGGATGATTTTTTTCCAACAAGAAAATGACTAAACCATAGAGCGTATACAGTGAAACAGTGGATAGTCTACAATGTATCACATCCTCTAAATACACCTCCACAGTCTATTGACATCAACCCTATGGAGAATCTTTGGAGCGAATTAGGCAAACGGATCAGAAAATCTCACATTTAAAGTAAGCAATTTAAAGAAATACTACTAATATTTCAATTACTACTATACTAGAAGAATGGAAGAATATCGAGCCTAATACCCAAAATCATTCAATGAAGAGAACAGTCATATATATGGAACATAAGAAGAAAACATATATTTTTTATACATTGTGCCAATACTTTTGTCCACCTTTTCTGAAAGGTAAACAGGAAAAAGCAAACCAGACAGAATTAGGATAGGTAGATGGAATGTTAGAGGTACATATATGGAAGGAGCCCTGAAACACCTCATTGGGGAGATGAGAAAGTTTAGAGTATATATTCTGGCACTACAGGAGACTAAACAAAGGGATATAACGATTACAGTGACTATACATTTTTTGTGACTATATATAGAATATATAGACTATATATAGCCTATATATAGACAGTGACTATATATAGAAGATTATATATTTTTAATAGCGGAACTGATCGGGCATATTAGGAGTAGGATTCATAGTTAATGACAGGTTCAAAAATGAAGTTATTGAGTTCAAAGGGATTTCGGATAAAATGTGCAGAATATGAATCAAAGGCCAGTTCAGAAAGATGCATATAATAAATGCGCACGGACCATCCGAAGGAAAAGACCCTGACATTAAAATACAATTCTAAGAAGATTTGGATAGAATCACAGAAAAGGTTCCAAAGTTTGATATAAAATACATATTTTATATCCTATCACATGATAGGTGACATGATGCCAAGTAGGGAGGGAAGAAGAATAGGAGGAGGTAACAGGGGGTAAAAGTATACACACCACTAGTAATAATAATGGAAAAAGGGTGACAGAATTTGTTTTCAAGAACAATATGAAAATTGTTACCACTGCTTTTGACGACAAAATATACATAAGGAAATATGGATAGCTCCAAATGAAGAAACAAAGAATCAAATTGACCATGCCCTCATAGAAAGGATACATGTAAAGAATGTTACTGATGTAAGAAATTTCAGGGGAGCTGATAGTGATAGCAATCACATATTAGTTATAACAGAAATGAAACAGGAAATACCACCTAGAAGAAAAAATACAAAGGGGGGAAGATGGAAGAGATATGACGTAGTAAAATTAGAGGATAGGACAACATAAATGCGTTTCGAACAGGAAGTGAAAGGAAAACTAGGAATTAAACCCAATAAAGAACATTTAGTGGAAGAATGGCCACAGACTGAAACAGTTATGAAGGAGATAGCAGAAAAAATACTGAGAGAACCCAAAAGAAATCAACAAATAGGTGGTTCGACGAAGAATGTAAACAAATTTTGGAGCAAAGAAACAGAGCACGTCTGAGATTACTGAAAGAAAGGAGTGAAAGCAACAAAGAAAGATATGATCGCATACGAAGGGAAGCCAAGATCGTATGTAGCAGGAAAAAGAAAGAACTTTTCGAATTGTGAATTCGAAGTAAATTAAAAGAAATAGATGAATCATAGGCTATTAAGGAGATAAGAAAATTCTATCAGGAATTTAAAAAGAGTAAAGGCAGTAACGCCAATGAAATTATAAATGCACCTACAAAAGAAGTAGAAGTTTGTATATAGCAGTAAAAAAATAACAAAAGAGCTGGAGAAAACAGTATAACAGCAGAAATTTTGAAACACGGTGGTGATGTATTGGTGGCAAGAACATGGGGGTTAATGAAGAGAATTTGGGAAGAAAATATGCCAGAGAAATGGAATAAAGCGCTGATAATACCCCTTCACGAAAAAAGGGGCTAAGGAGTGCAATAACTACTGAGGAATTGCACTGCAAGAAGTGATTTGCAAAGTGATGATGATTAAAGATCGACTAGAGAAATACCATAACGAACAAGTACAGGAACACCAAGGAGGGTTCACAGCAGGAAGATCAATAATCGACCAGATATTCACCATGAAACAGATCCAACAGAATATACTTATGAAAAAAACTTGAGCCTGCATTTGCTGCTTATAGACAATCGGCAAGCATACGACTCCACTAGCAGGAAAAAGGTGTTCCAATGAAACGGTTGGGAGTTCCGGAAAAGTTGAGGAAGTTAGTGGAGATGACTGTCAAGATCAATGTCTGATGATTTCATTGTAAAGAATAGAATTAGATGATTTGTTTTCTTGTCTTTCTTTTTGTTTCTCTTTTCTTCCATTCAATTCTGGCTCGGCACCATTTTAAGCAACGCGTCTTGTGGTGCGCTATAGGAGGAAGTAGTCAATAAAGACTATACGCACGAATCACATCGCAAGTAAATGTAGATTAACAGTTATCCTACAAACAGTCCTACTTATACATGCAATAAAAGCACAAAGGAACTGCCATATATTTCCACGTAAATTTCGTAAACAAATAATACATTCTATCAAAAGTACCGGGAATTGGTTAATAAAACACAAAATGTTTATTATTTATCCAAATTTATTGTATCGCCTTCAAAGTACTTCTCGCCACGAATTCCCTTTTGTCTTCTATCGACTGAAAATGGGTGCCTCGAAGTGGCAATTTGAGTTTTGGAAAGAGAAAGGAGTCGCCCGCAGTCATATCAGATGAATACGGTGATTATTCGATGGTGTTTGTCTCGAAATTCGTTCACGATAGCCTTGTGAGATGGTGCGTTGTCGGATGCAAAATCCAAAAGTTTTCTTTCCACCAATTTGGCGTTTTTCGACGAATTTGTTCTCTCAAATGCCGCATAACGTTCAGATAATTTTGTTTATTTACCGTCTGTTCTGACAAGAATTCCGAGTGCACAACACCGTAAGAAAACAGTCAACCTTACTTTTAATCGACCTTATCACCTTAACTTTTAATCGACTTTGAAGTGGTTTTTCGGTTCAGTTGGAAGGCGCCATTCCGAAGCTTGTTGACTGGTTTACATGTCAAACTCGTATACCCATGTCTAATCACGTTACAATGCATTTTATGAATGTGGGGTCGGAACTGACTCATGCTAGCATGTATGTACCTTTAAACGATTGAGTTTTCTGAAGAAAATGCAGGTAACGCGTTTTATGCCTTATGTTTTTTTATGTTTTTATGATTTGTGAGACAGAAAACGATCAGAGGCTCTGTCAAACTTAAATGACGATTTTTAGTCACCATTTTCTTCACTTTAGCGATGTTAACTTCAGTCGAAGACATTGATGGCCGACCATAGCGAGGCAAATCTTCCACCACATCTCGACCGCTTTAAAATGTACTGTATCACTCATGCACGTGTTTTTGATAAAGTCGATTCACCATAAGCCTTCGGCAATATTTTCAGACAAATTTAAGACAAATTCTTTGTTCGATGTTTTTATCCATTGTAAAAATCGCCAAACACACTTGAGATGAACTGACAAAATCGAGAACTATCAACAAACTAAATGGAAGATGACGTTCAAACTCCGCGTCAGTATAGAGCACAGTTGTGCCAACTTAGCGGTAAAAATAATTGTGACAATCCCTTTAAGCGGGCTTTCCAAATGATCAATATCCGATACTTTTTTGACAGAATGTTCTGAGTAATTGGAAATGACAATTGTTCCAAATTTAATGTTTGCTGGTCAACTTAATAATAATAGGATTACCTGCAATATCTGCACTAACATATGTCAATTCTACATGTCACTTTGAACAAACAGTTCTTAAAAAGTTAATTTTATGTAATGGAGTGAACCAATGCAAGGTTTGTACCAGCTTTTTTCTGTATTCACTTATCTTCACTTATTATCGAATAACAAAAAATGGTGTACATTTATCTGGCTCATAATGTCATCAGCACGATTTAACGCTAGCTTTTTTTATTTTCTTTTTCGGCAAATTTGATATGATATGGTTCAGGTGAGCCTGAGTTAAATATGAAAAGCATTAGACAGGCCCAAACAACCTCCGTTGTTTTAACTTCAATTAGACATAATAGTTGTAATAATACCTACATAATGTATAACTAGCATCAACCAGCTTAGCTGCTGCCTCAGGAGGTAACTTAGATGCATCATTAATATGTTGATCCATTATGGCAATTTGTTGAAGTCTCCTCGCAGTCTGATCATCCACAAAGGTTTTATCTTTCTTGTAGACGATATTTCTCAATTGTGATAATCTGGAATTAAAATTTTATTGAAAGTATCTCAAAATATATGTTATGCTACGTAATTTTAAATTTACTTTGATTCTAAATGTTCACCACTATCCAGTGGCTCCTTAGCCAACTCGGTACCTGATGCAGCTAATAAAATTTTAGAAGATTTGCTTCCTGAGGTGGAACTGGTGTGTTCAGGGTTATTTGGTGTGTTATCTAAAATTATTTAATCATATTAACACAGAAAGCGATAATCTATAATCAACTACCTTTAATCAATTTTCTCAGTTCTTCCTTTTCTTTAATAGCATTGGATAGTTTTAACTGTAATGTGTCTCTTTCTTCTAATAAGTGTGTTAGCTCAAAAGTTAATTCTTCACATCTAACATCTCTTTGGTGTATCACATATAAAGCGAAATCTAATTTTGCACGACTAACTGGTTCGGATAAATCATCTTCATAATGAGGTTTGCTATTTTCCAAGTCAAGGCCCTGATAAATATTTAAGGTTTTTTAAATGCTATGTGAAAATGTAACTGCATATTACCTTTGATACAGTTAAAGAAGGTTGTTGCGTCACAGGTTGCCTACTTAAGTCCATTTCTGCAATGAGACTATCATACTGGTTACTTTTGTCAAATAATTCTTTTTTCAATTCATCAATTTTCGCGACTTGATCCTCAATTATTAATTTCAATTCCTCTAGCTGCTTGGTATCTTCGTCTACAATTTGTGTTTGCTCGGTTAATTTTTGCTCCACCTCTTGTTTAGAGGATATTTCTTGACTCAATCTAAAAAACACGAGCAGTAATCTTTAGTTTTTAGGAGTAAAATATATAATTTAAAATTTCGAAAATACTGACATAAAAGTAGTATACGATTTTTAAAAGAGGGCAGCGTATAATTATTCAAAATAATCCCATTTATTCATGTATACATCTAAAAGTTTCCGCTGTTTAATTGACGATTTATTTTAATCAACCATTCTTTTTCATTAAAACATGTATCCAAAAGGCAAGCATTTCCGCTGAAAACGGGTCAAAAATTTTCAGGTCATTGGCCTCTTAAGGTATTTTTTCAAAATAAAATGTAATAATTTTATAGGCATTTATTCGTTATTAATTTCATTAATAATTATGTTTAAACCCATTATTTAAATTTCATTTAAAACCAAAATTGTACTCTGTACGTGAATATTACTATATGATATTTACGGAGAAGCTGTTGCCAACCAGATTAAAAATATACCATGACTTTTTCAACATGGGAATATATTGGGAAAATATATTTTTTTAAATTTATTAGCAATCAATTTTTTAAATTTATTTACTAGCAATTAGTTCTTTGAGCTAATGTATTGGCTTGGGAGCAGGTTATGCCGTTGTTAGACTTGATGAGGTCTCCTCCAAAGACAAGTCCTCTTCAACCATTTATTAGGTCGGCTGGCCAGTGCCTCTTAAGTCTTCTTGCATTTTGGGGTTCCAGAACATTAATCCCAAATCCAGAACATTTGTACATTGATTTCTTCTTCTATTTTGGTTCGATATTCTACCCAGTTAGTTTTCTTGTGGTACAGTCCAGTTAATGTTTTATGGATAGCAAAGCAGCTGATTATTGCTATAATAGGTGAATGTCAGATGAAAGGTCGTAACTTGATATGCCCTCCATGTTGGTAAGAGATATTCCATTAGTGATAAATAGGTCCAGGAGGTCAGTAGTTTTATTTGGATCTGTTGGCCAGTATGTTGGCATACCAGTTGATAGGAAATGGTATTTTTTTTCTTGAACAATGCTTACTAGTTCTCTGCCTTTGGTTGTTGTAAGACATGATCTATATATTTAATGCTTGCTGCTGAAGTCTCCACCAACAATGAATTTGTGTCCCAGTGATTCAAAGAAATCTTTAAAATCTTCGTTCTTTAAGTTATAGGGAGGAGGGCAGTAAACTGTTGCAATGGTTAATTCATACAAACCCATCTTTACTCTTATGAGTGTAGCTTGCATGCGAATTAAGACATACTTTAGTAATTCCATGTGTTTAATTTTATTAAAATGGCAGTGCCAGCATAGGCAGTGTTATCCGGATATTTGTAAAGTAGGTAGTGTAATGTGGTATTCTGAAATAGGATCTGTCTGTAAAGTGGCTTAGTAGGATGTCTATTTTGTTACGATGTAGAAGCAGTTCAACCTCATTTTTATGTTGTAGAAGCTCATTTGCGTTTAATCCTGCAATGTCAAATATAGTTATTGAGCTTATGAGCGTTATTGGTATTTTTAAGACCATGCTTTTTTGGAGGATTAGCTCCCGGAACAGGCTTTTGTATTCTTCCAGAATTTTGTTTATCATGTCATTTATTTTAGTCTGTTGTTCATCGCTGTTTTTAGTAGCGATTGCATAGGTAGTAGCTTGCATAGACTGCTGCCGTGGGTATTGCATTTGTGGTGTTTGTGTTGGTATAGCGAAGGTCTTTGTAGTTGCCGGATGGACACCATCACAGATGGCACATTTGGTTTGGGTGTCTTTACTTTTTTTACAAGCTGTAGTGTTGTTGTATGGTCTGTTGCAGTATGTTTTAGAGTGGTCATACTGCTGGCATCTTGTGCACTGTGTCATCCCTTTGATCTTTTTGGGTGGTTCTATTTGAACTGTTCTATTCTGTTTTGTTGTAGAAGAGGTTTAGAGGTTTGTTGGTGACTCTACTTCTACTATTGATTATGTTCCTAACTTCGTGTCCATTATTAGCTAGTTCTTGGAAAATTTCATTGTATCTGTTGAATAATGCAAGCGCTTGATAACAATTCTACATGCACATTCCTCCTTGGGTTCTACTACATTGTTGCCTCTCATAAATTTGATTACCTTTCTGTAGGTGTCTGGTGTATCACGGTTTATTTTCACTGTGTTATCAGATAAGCGTTTCGTAATATATTGATGTCTTCCGCTATAGTTTTAAGATTATTTATCAATTCTTTGCAGTTAATTACCCCGTAGATAAATTTGGGAAAATGCTATGGAAACATAGAAACGCTGTTAGGTTTACATAAATAGATCCAAATAGTGGACATTTTGAACATTTATTGTAATAAAACCAATTCATCATTCACAATGAATTAATCATCGTGTTTCTTGAATCTTTGTGTATTTCTTGAATGGCACGTGTATTTTTTAAAACATGTTATGGTATGTAAAATTAGTTCTAGTAATTTCAACTGTGACAATAAACGACAATATGTTTTTGTAGTTTTTCTTTTTTTGTAAGATTCAAACCAAATATATGCTGAAATGTATGGAATAATAGCTATAAAAATATTTAATTTTATTTTCAAATAATATCTTAAGAGAAGACTGAAACAAAAAACTTAATTTTAGGGACAATTGGCGGCGTTGGCAACAAAATACTGTTTTCCGCAGATATTGAATTTTGGATACATGTTTTAAGGAATAAAATGCATAACATAAGTAACAAGAAATTTGATTTTAGCAAATAAATTCACGTATAAAAAGAATCCTTAGTGGTTAAGTTATTACTTTCTTATTTACTACTAACAAAAAAGATGGAACTGAAAATTTGAGAGACAACCAATTAGTATCATATTCAGTATAATATTAGCATAATATTCAGACACACCTCAATCGGCACCTCATTCACCTGCTAAAAAAATAATACTTTCTTAATTAGTCTTCTTACCTTTCGTTGTATTCCTTATTTGCATTAAGTAGTTCTTGAACTTGAGCTTGTAACATCTGATTATCAATATCTTTATTTGATAATAACTCATCATAATGTCTCTGAATATCCGCTAATTGACTGTTTTTAAGCAATTCCAAAGAATGAGTGTATTCCTGTTCACGTTGTTCCAACGTCTGTTTTAATTTATTTATTTCTTCCTCGTATGCATTGTAGTTATATTGATAATATTGTATATTTTGTTGTGCTATTTCGAGTTCATGAGATTTTTCCGCCAGTTTCTGAGTTGTAGCATTTAACTGTGTTTGATATTCAGATGCACTTTTCTATAGATAATACGTATAGCATTAATAATACAATTTAATTTAAATCTGTATTCACAAATGGTCTAAAAAGAAACCAAACATTTTCTCTATAAATTATTCTAGTCACATTCGTTATATATATATATATATATATATATATATATATATATATATATATATATATATATATATATATATATATGTGTAAATATATATATATATATATATATATATATATATATATATATATATATATATATATATTATTTATATATATATATATATATATATATATATATATATATATATATATATATATATATATATTTATATATATATATATATATATATTTATATATATATATATATATATATATATATATATATATATATATATATATATATATATATATATATATATATATATATATATATATATATTATATATATATATATATATATATATATATATATATATATATATATATATATATATATATATATATATATATATATACATTCTGTCAAACAAGAAAAGCCCGCTTAAAGGGATTGTCAAAATTATTTTTATCGCTAACTTGTCACAAGTGTCCTCTATACTGACGCGGAGTTTGAACGTCATCTGTCAATTACATTTTAAATTTTGTTTACAGTGCTCGATTTTGTCAGTTCATCTCAAGTGTGTTTTGCCGTTTTTACAATAGATAACATCAAACAAAGAATTTGTCTTAAATTTTGCATTGCAAATGGACTTTCGTGTGCCGAGTCGCTGAAAATGTTGAAGGCTTATGGTGAATCGACTTTATCAAAAACACGTGCATATGAGTTGTACAGTGCATTCAAAAGCGGTCGAGGTGTGGAAGATTTGCCTCGTTCTGATCGGCCATCAAAGTCTTCGACTTAAGTTAACATCGCTAAAGTGAAGGAAATGGTGATTGAAAATCGTCATTTAAGTTTATGAGAGATAGTCGCTGATCTTTCTGTGTCTAACGAATCAATTCGCACCATTTTAAGCGAATGTTTGGGCATGAAACGCGTTACCGCTCGACTGGTGCCGAATGACCATTTTCTTCAGAAATTCAATCAGGTAAAAATCGCGTAAAAGACATGTTAGAATATGCCAATTCCGACATCCACATTCATAAAACACATTGTAACTGGTGATGAGACATGGGTATACGAGTTTGACATGCAAACCAGTCAACAAGCTTCGGAATGGCGCCTTCCAACTGAGCCGAAACCGAAAGAACCACATTAAAGTCGATCAAAAGTTAAGGTGATGTTGACTGTATTCTTTGATTATCGTGGTGTTGTGCATTCGGAATTGTAGCCAGAAGGTCAGTTGGTAAATAAAGAATATTATCTGAGTGTTATGCGGTGTTTGAGAGAGCAAATTCGTCGGAAAAAAACCAGATTTGTGGAAAGAAAACTCTTGGATTTTACATCACAATGCACCATCTCACAAGGCTATCATTGTAAACGAATTTCTGGGCAAAAACTCAACAAACACCATCGAACAACCACCGTATTCACCTGATATGACTCTGGCCGACTTCTTGCTCTTTCCAAAACTGAAATTACCACTTCGAGGCACTCGTTTTCAGCCCATAGAAGACATAAAAGAGAATTCGCGGCGAGAACTGGTCTATTCCGGAAAATTCGTTTGAAAAATATTATTATTTGGATTATTCGTTGGCATAAGTGTATTATTTCGGAAGGGGCCTACTTTGAAGGCGATACAATAAATTTGGATAAATAACAAACATTTTGTGTTTTAATAACGAATTCCCGGTACTTTTTTAACAGAATGTGTGTGTGTGTGTGTTGTGTGTGTGTGTATATATATATATATATATATATATATATATATATATATATACATCGATATATATATATATATATATATATATATATATATATATATATATATATATATATATATATATATATATATACATCGATATATATATATATATATATATATATATATATATATATATATATATATATATATATATATATATATATATATATATATATATATATATATGTATATATAAAGTTAGATTTTCTTGGAATGCGTCCAATGAGACAGCAGTAGCTGAGTTTCATCAGACAACCAACCGTTGGGTTCCACAATCTCATGTGGAACACACAACAACCTGCGTCTCCGCCTAAATGAACATTATCGTTGGTTGCTTGACTGGGCACGACCCCACCCATCCCTTCAACTGGATGACATGTTTCGTCTCTCGAGGTTTAGACTCTTCAGGGCGCCGACATATACCATACCATCAAGAATAGGGAGACCCTATCCACAGCCAACAACCCATGTTTTCGCCGACCTCCCGTCGGACGGCGTATATATGTAGTGTTAGATTTTCTTTAACTGCATCCAATGAGACGGCAGTAGCTGAGTGTCATCAGATACCCAACCGTTGGGTTCCATAATCTCACGTGGAGCACACAACAACCTCCGTTGGTTGTGTGTTGGTCTTCAATCTTCATTTCTTTTTGAGAATCGTAAATAATTTCCGGGAAAAATTAACGTGTGGGCAGGGATCTTTATTTAGGGAAAAGGAAGTTACATAGTTGGACCTATTTTTTTGAATCGAAATTTTACTGGAGAGGTGTATTTGGCCCAGTTGCAGAATGCTATTGAACCGTTAATTTTTGAGATTTTAGAGAAAAATCCCTATGAATTTTGAGATCTGGAAATGGCTTTTAAACAGGATGGTACTCCTCCGCGTTGTTATGGTGCAGTAAGAGTTTATCTGAATGAACAGTATCCCAATAGATGGAAAAAATCACCTTATATAAGTGGTGTTGGAAGACAAAATAGTTATTTTGTAACTCCCGCCACAAAACGTAATGAACAAGCACAAATGTAACAAGCAGACCTGTAACTATTTCGATTGGAATGTTAAAATTCCAACAAAAAGGTCTCCTAACATTGCTGTGGTACCAGTTCAGTTTCAGTAATATTTAATGAGATGCTTTAAAATGGTTCATTATTGGTTTTGAATATTGCATTACTGCATAAAAAGCTTATTTCAAATAAATGTATTTATAAAAACAGTTCATATGGTTTTAAGTGTCCAAAGTTAAAAAAGTTGGGTTTCTTTCCAGATATAGAATATAATAACAAATCTTACCTGTAAAGTATTATATTCTTCATTTATTTTTGTAATATTTGTTGTTAAGGTGTGTATTTCCTTATTAGTATCATTCTTGGCATCTTCTTCAATTTGTAATAACTGCTGATTTAATTCGGTTATAACACGTTCTTTTTCCTCTAGTGCATTTTGCAAAGATGAATACATATTTTGATATTCTTCAATCTTTTGGTTATAGCTTTCTAGAACCACATGACAATTGGAATGTTCTTGATTTTGAATTTCCAAGTTAACTAATAGCCCATCCTTTTCTTCTTGCAAAAGTTTAATATTTTTCCTTAACTCCCTTTTCTCTTCTTGGAAATTATTCAGTTCTGTTGATAATTTATTTATTTCCGATTCTTTCTCATGGATGACACTGAGTTCCTTTTCTAAATCTTCTATTACTTGATTTAGTCCTGTTATTTGTCTATCTTTCTCTCCAGATATTTTAATAAGATTATTGTCTAAATTGCTAACATTTTGGGTCAATTTTTGAATTTCTATATCTTTTTCTATACCTAAATTAAGTTGTCTTTGGAATTCAGCTAATATATCTTGTTTTTCATATGAAATAGGTGTAGTAGCATTTTTCTCTAATAATGAAACAATCTCCTCTACTACTTCCCGTTTCTCGTCAAATTGTCGCTGTGTTGTTTCAACAATTATATTCATACTTTCTATTTTGCTATCTTTCTCAATATTTTGGTTTTTAACTTCATCAAGTTCATTCTGAATTACAGTGAAATGAGACAGTTTATTTTGAAGGTCTTTAATTTTCTTTTCATTCTCATTAATTACCAAGTTCAGTGAATGAATAGTCTGTTGGTTAACCTGATGTTCACGATTTAAGGATGTGATAGTGTCTACCTCAGTTGAATTATCTTTATCCAAATTCTTTTTTAATTCGTTGTTTTCATTTAACAAGGCATTACATTTTTCTTCAAATTCAGCAATTTTGGAATTCATTGTTTGCTGTACCACTAAATAATCTTTTTCAATTATTTCTAAATGCGATTTCCAACTTTCTGCTACATCAACTCCACGTTGATCAACTTGACTTTGCCAGTTTTCATTCAATTCATTCACTAACGTGTTTGTCCGTTCTTCAAATTCGCTGTCTTTGTTTCCCAATTCTTTTGATAATTGATGAATTTCTTGATCTTTTCTTACATTTTCACTAGTTAATTCTTCAATTTGTTTTGTTTTCAAATTTACCTCATCTGTCAGTTTCAATTTTTGTGCGACAATTTCAATTTCCCTTTGTTGCAAGTCATCATATTTTGCTTGTAGTTTTTCTGTTTCACCTGATCCAAGAAGTTCAATCTCGTGAATCCTTTTTTGCAAATCAAATATCGTTTTCTGAACATTTTCCAATTCTACGGTCTTTCGATGCAGGTCTGTCAAAATATTTTCGTTTTCTATTACTAAATTTTCAAGTTCTTCATTTTTCAGATTTAACCTTTCATTAAGTTGACTTTGAGATTCTTCTAATGCCACCTTTTCTGATTTATAAATGTCAACTAATTTATTTAGCTCTAAAATAGTTTGCTCCTTGTCACGAATATTTTCATTCCAGTGATTTAATTGTGTTTGGAAATCCTCAGTATTTTGATTTGTCTGGTTGATATATAACTTTAATGAATCAATTTCCTGCGATTTTAACATTAAATCATTGTTAAGCTGGCGAATAGATTGATCTAGTTCTACTTTATGTAGATTATAATGTTCTAAATCATTATTTAATATAGTAATCTCATGATCTTTTTCTTGAAGTAAGTCATTTTGACTCCCTAATTGACTTTTTAAAGCAACTAATTCATTCTGTAAATTGTTCAACATCTTTTCTTCATTATCATGTTGTATCTTATCGGCAGTGTTTTGATATTCCTTTATTTGTGCCTCCTTATTTTCTATTACTTTCATAAGCTTTGATACCTCTTCTTTCAATTCTTCATTTTGTTTTTGAACTTCCTGTAATTTAAAATGGACTTCAGATAATTTTAATTTTTCCTCAGCAAGCTCCTTGTGTAGAGTTTCATTTAATTTTCTGACTTCTTCAGGGTCATTATTCTTACCCTTACTTCTTTCAGCTTCAATTCTACGATTTGTTTGCTCTTCTAAAAGGCTTTGTAGTTCTTCATTGTCTAATGACAATTCTTTTATTGTATTTTCAAGTTCTTGGATCTTATTTACTTGTCCTCCCTGTTCTACGACTGGTTTATTGCATTCAGGAATAGTTTTTACTTCTTTCTCAAACGTGTTAGTATTCCATTCAACTTCAAGCAATTTTTCTTCAATTTCTTTATATTTCCTTTGCCACCTTAATACTTCAGAATCTTGAATTTCCTTCATTTCTACCATTCTCTCATTAGCTGATGTTAAAATATCAATTTTCTTTAACATAGCTTTTTTCTCATTTTTTTCTTTTTCAAGTTCAGTAGAGATATCCTTAATTTTCTTTTCATGTTCTTGTATTTGTGATTTCAATTCCTCTTGAATTGTTTCATTGAGATCAAAGAAGCCGCCATCATCCTGCTTCCTAACTGTACTTACTTGATCACTTTTTTGTTTTAATTCTTTGCACTTTTTAATGAGTTTTCCAGATTTGACCTGTAATTGTTTAATTTCTTCTAAATGATTTTCTCGTTCAACCTGAAGGACCTTAATATGTTCTTTTAGTTGTTGGGTTTCCAAAAGTAGGGCCTTTATTTGTGGAATGTTTTCAATAGAATTCATATATGCCTCATCCAGCTTAGCCTCTTCTGGGCCCCATCCCCATCCATCATCATTTTCTTCAAATACATCAAGACTTTGGGGTTTATCATCTTTTGTATAACATAAATAAGATTGTTTTGGTTGAGCTAAAGGTTCAACCACTGGTTGATACTGTTGTCCAAGACTCTTGGTCACCTGTTCATATTCAAGCTTTTGTAAACCTTTGATGTTTGCTGCAGCATCAGTTACATCCTTTTTGGACATTATTTCAGATTCAACACTGGATAGTTTATCCTTTTCCTTTTTAATATATAATTCATCTTCATCATCAAAACATAAATAGGCTTGTTTAGGCTGAATTAATCCTTCGTCGACAGGTACTGTGCTCACACAACTATCTACTTTTACAGGTCTATATTCAATATTTCTCATAGCGTTTTTATCAGATTTTAAACAATCTACTTGTGAATCTGATAATATTTGGGATTCATCAATGACGACAGGTGTTTCATGTTGCTGAGAATTTGAAGTTTGGCATATTAACTGGGCTAGTTCATTAACCATATTGGTACATTGTTCCAATGCAATTTCCTTTTCTTTGTCAACATTAAATAGAAGAAACTCCAAAGCCTTAATTTTTTTAAGCAAACTTTCTCTACTATTTTCTATTATGGGAGAATATTTAGGTTCACTATCACTTTTAACATCCATAGTGTCAGGCCAGGGGATATTTGGATCTTGGGGTTGTTCAACTATTTGTTGATTCACTGGGGTACCATGAGACTCAGATGTGACATATGTTAAATTATCAAACACAGTATTAGTTTCTGATAATTGATCAAATAAATGACTGGCTAAAAGCTGTGGTTCATTCCTTTCAGGCCAATGGAACATAACAGCTGATTCATTTGACTTGATTTTTTTAACAATAGGCTGCTCTAAAACAAGTGGTTCTACTGGCTCATTTGATTTGGCTTCATCTTGTTTGTGAGCTGACTCACAGGAGGCCTCTAAACTAAACTTAGCAAATTCTAGTGCTTGTATGTCTTCTTTAAGTCTAACAATTTCATTGCGCAAAGAGTTCAATTCAACATTGGTTATACTAAGCTGTTGTTCTATGTTATCCTTTTCAATCAAAGTTATTGATACTCTTTCATTAGCTTCCAGCAATTGTGTATTTATATGTTGTTTTTCAGCCAATACCAATTCTTGATCTTCTTTGATTTTATTGCAATAAGTTAATTGGCTTCTCAGCTCGGTTACTGTTTTATTAAGGTCTTCAATGTCTATAAAACAGTTTTCTAATTTATCACTAGTTTCCTTTAGCTCAACTTGAAGACGATTTCCATTTGATTCAGATGTTTCCAGATTTTCTTTTACTAGTTTTATTTCATTTTCAAGTTTGATGACGAGATCATCGTAGTTTCGCTGATCTTGAAGAATTTTTGATTTACAGTCATCCAATTCAATACTTAATTCTTGTTCTCTACTTTCCAATTCTTTAACTTGCTCGGCAAGTTTTTGATTCTCTACAGATAAATCATTTTTAATTCTGAGTAGTTCTTCTAATTGTCCTTGGTAGTCCGCTTCAATTTTATCATAATCGGATAAATTCTTTTTTTGTAAAGACTCATTTTCATTTTGAATGTGTTTTTGATGCGCTTCCAAAGAAGACACTTGATTTTTTAATTTCTCATTAAGAATTTCAAGTTCTTGGGCGTTGGAATGAAGAGTCTTCAGTTCATTTACTTTATCATGTGCTTTCTTTAATTTTATCTTTAATCGTTTTATGACATCTTCATTTCCATTATTTTTCTTAAGGTTATCTTCTAGTTTCCTATTAGCTTCTTCTAATTGTTTAGAAAGAATGATATTGTTAGCTGTAAGTTCTTTCAGTTGTTGAGACCACTGATTTTCCAGTAAAGTTTTTTCATTGCAGGTATTAGAAGCAATTTCAAGTTTTTCTAACAGATCACTATTCCTTATTTCTAAAACTGATTTTTCTTCTTGTAACATTCTAGCAGTGTCCTCAAACTTTTCGATTCTTTGCTGGTAGTTATACATTTCAGACTCTTTAGTTTCTAAGAGCATTTCTAATTCTTTTATTTTTTCTTCAGAGATATTTTGTGGGAAACTATTGTCAATATCTTCATGTAAGCTTTGGGAGAGTTCCTGCTGAAGACTAACTTGTGATAACTTTTCTTGTCTTTGTTTCAACTCAAAAATATAATTTTGCTGATCAGCATTGGTTTGTTCCAAATCTTCTATGTGGTGTTTTAATAGATCAATTTCATTATTGATTGTTGTATTTATTTCTATCTTACTTCTAAGTTGATTTTCAATATCTTTTATTTCTTTAATCAAGGCAGTGATTCTATCCTCTGATTCCTGTATACTATTTTTTAATGTAGTTTCCCATTCGGTTTTTTCATTATTATATTTTTCCTCTAGTTCTTGATAGGACTGAGACTTCTTTTTTAAATTTGCAGCAAGTTTTTTCATTTTTTCCATTTGATCCCTATTCTTTCCTGAAAGTTGATCTAACTGACGTTGTAAGGATATACCATTAGTTTCTAACTGCTGCTGCAAAATTAAATATTTTCCTTTCATTTCTTCATTAACTGCCTTAAACTTTACATCTTTTTCGGCAAGTATGTTTTGCAGACATTTTATCGTTTCTTCTTTGTTATCTAATTCATTTTTCAATTCTTTATTTTCACCACATTGAAACTCAAGATCATTTTCAGCCTCAAGAATCCGTTGATGTAGCTCAGTAAGTTCTTTATTAAGTTTTTCAATAACATCAGTATTTGCTGATATCCCTCTTTCATATTCCGCGGCATTTGTCACTTGTTCAGATAATGTAGCATTTAAAGTTTGTAACTCTGATTCCATTTGTTCATAATTGCTGTTTTTGATTTGTAAATCATTTATTACATCATTAAGATATTGAATGTTTCTGTTAAGCTCCCCAATTTCTTGATCCTTTTCATCAGCTATTAAATGTAGCTTATTAACTTTGTCAGAGAAATTGATTAAATCATTTTTATTTTCTTCAATGATTACTTTTAGTGCTGATATTTCATCATAATAGCGATTATTTTTTTCTTGAAGGCTAACATGTTCTTCTGATATCATGTGGAGTTTATGTTCCAGCTGTTCTTTGGCGTTTATTTCGGAGGTAAGATCAATAATTTTATTTTTCATCTCGGAATTTTCTTTAATAAGTATTTCGTACTGATCTTGCAATTCTTTTAGTTTGGTCTCTAAAAGTTCTGTAGATTTTTCTTCGTTCTAAAAACAAACATAATTAAATAAAAGTTAGTTACCTTAAATGCATTAATATTTTTACATGGATGGATTTGTCAGTCTCAGATAAGTCCTCTAATTGCTGTAGTAACTGTTCCTTCTCAGAAATTAAAGTTTCTTTCTCGTTTTGCAATTGTTCATAAGTTTCTTCCAAAAGATCCCTATTGTTTTCAATTTCCTTTAGCTAAAATAAGTATTGAAATGTAATCATAAACTAATAATTTAATTAACTAACAAATCTGTAGGCATTACAAATTAGAATCAAGAATAAGATTGGATTTAGTTGAACTGAAACTTGGCAAAAAACATCATTATTTTATTTCAACCTTTCATTTGGAAATACTTTTTTTTTAAACTGGGTCTGCACCAATAAAAATTTGCGTAGGGAGGGCTGCATGTGTTATATGTGGTGTGCGTGCGTGGCAATGTAGACGCTCTGAAACCCACGGTCACACACAAATATATTAGTACACATACGAACCATTTGTTGTTGAAGATTTCAATTTAGTCTGGTTAATTAATGTTTTAGTTTCAAAATGATACCTACGTGACATGGCTATATTGAAATTTATTATGTAGTGACTAAGTGAATGTAGTCAAAGTATGTTCCAGCATATTGTTATGTTGAAGAAGTGTGCTGCATTTATAATAATGAACAATTTAATCAAAAACGAAAAAATCGCAAGGCATTATTGGACGAGGCATATGTACCAGAACAGAAAAGTATAAATTACAGAAAATAGTAATGGACAAGTCTGATTATTTTGAACGCGTTGAAAACTTAATTCAAGACAGTCCAAATAAACAATTACCTCGGAATCCATTGTTAAAAATGGTCAACAAAGTCAGAGATACATTGAAATCTTGTAACAGCCTTATCCTTCTTCTCTGAAAAGCAAACTGCATATTTCTAATCGAAAACTGCTAAGATTGTATGCTCTACTAAAAATTTATAAACCAGGAAAATCAATGAGACCAATTGTATCATCCATTGATTCTCTAATATACAACTTGGCAAAATGGTTAACAAAGAAATTTGAAAATCCACCAAACCAGCTACCTTCCTGTTCTGTGATAAACTCAAAATTCATAGAAAAAGTTAAAAACACTACAGGAAGGTGAGGTCTTGGTTTCCTTTGACGTATCATCCTTGTTTCCGAGTGTCCCGATTTCACATACCTTGAAATACCTGAGGGAATTACTCGAGTTAAACTGTTTTATTAACAAGATTGTTTCTTAGTACATCTTAACAAGATTATGAATGAAGCAAAATTGTTTTCAGCTTAATAACAGGTTTTACGAACAACAAGGAACAGCAATGGACAATCCTGTCACCGTTTTTAGCCAACTTATTCATGAGTAAATTTGAACCCGAGGCGAAGGATGAATTCAGTTACTTTCCGAAGGTATGGTTAAGATATGTGGATGACGTAATTTTCGTTTCAAAAAATGAAAACTTACATGATTTTATTAAGAACTTAAATAGTAAATTTCAAAATATATTCCAATAATCTCGCATGTACTCGAACACAACGATAGTTTACCATTTCTGGATGTTTTAGTCAGTAGAAACAATAAAAGTAGGTTAGACTTTGATATTTTTAGAAAAAAACACCACCACTTCGAGATACGTTCTTAACGATTCGAATCAAGCTTCCAAAATAAGATGGCTAGTTTAAATTTGATGGTAAATAGATTAATCAATATTCCTTTAAACAAAGATAATTATTTCTTTAGACAAAGAATTGAAATTAATTAGGGACGTATCCGAAGTGAACGGTTATAATAAGAACATTGTAGATAAATTAATTAGAAAACATAAGTTTAGAAAATTATTGACCGAATCTTCGACTTTTCAACGGGATCAGAACAATAATAAATTCATGGTAATACCGTCTGATGTCCAATTAACACTAGGGCTAGGCAAAATTTTGAAAAAAGTGGACATTAACGTTGTATACAAACCATATAATAAATTAAGAGAAGTTCTGGGTAATCCAAAGAATAAAGTAGATCAACATGAAAAGTCGGGGATTTACGAAATTAATTTTCGAGATTGTGATCGAAGGGATATTGGGCAAACTAAAAAATCCATATTGACGAGATATAAAGAACATATTGGCCACATGTATATATAGATATGGGAGAAATGAAAAGTTTTTTGTTGCCTAACATGCAACCGAACATGACTACAATATAGATATTAGTAATTTAAGATTGGTAAAAAGTATAAATAACAATAGGGCTTTGGATGCATACGAAAGTATTCAAATAGAAAAATGTAAGAAAACCATGAACCTGGATAAAGGATCTATTCCGTTCAGTCAACTTTTTCAATTATTAATGTAACGCTCGGTAAACTTCTCGGTTAATGATTTTTACACGCTTTATTAGGTGTGGTTATCATATAAATGAACATAGTTTGGTTTTAGAATTATATTAAATAATCTCCTGATGATCCTAAAATGGTTAGCGAAACGTGCGTCGTTTTAGTTTATAAAAGCGATTTTGTATTTAGTGGTAAATCTCTTCGAGTTTACTGAAAAGAATTATAAACACTGAAAACTAGAAACAACTTAATTTTTGACGCTTGTTGGAATAACCTAATCAAACCTACCAACATCTCACTGCACATGTACAGAGCGCACAATACAAATATTTATTGACTGTATGGGTAATTTTGCGTCGTAAATATTTTTGTCGCAAAATAAATTCAGCACAGACGCAAAACGCAAATTTTTATTGGTGTGGACCCAGATTTATGAAATTATAAGATTTGTTAAAAAGTTGGCTAAATGTGTTTAAAAAACAAATGTACCAGTATGAGATAGATTGAAATGAATTGAACTTATATTAAGAAGCTCTCGTACTTATTTTTGTTACAAATGAGAATTATTCATGTTGACATTTAAATCACATTTGGGAGTTGAATGCCTTTTACTGTTTAGGCCCTTGACAAAACAGGTTCCATACCCTTCTTGAAGGGTTGAAAAGTTTCTGTCGCACTGTAGCCAAGTGTTTGTGATTTGATCGAAAAGATAGTGTAGTAATTAATAGCCCTTGTTATATTACACGGATCGGGCATGCAAGAATTAGGAATTAAATTAATGGAAAACAGAGTTTAAAAACTTTATGATGCACTTACTTTCAAATGTAGCGATTCATTGTCCCTCTTCAGTGATTCCATTTTTTGCATAACTTCTTTCCTTTCTTGAGTAAACATTTCGATCTTTCGCAATAATTCAACGGTATCTTCACTGAGTTGTAATACACTCTCATTTAGTTCTGCTGGTGATTCAAGCGATTCTTCTTCTGGAATTTTTTCAGATTCTGTATAGGGATTCAATATAAAACTATATTGAAAATTAGAGTTTGAAAATGTATACCTTCTGGATTTATATGTTTTTGGTATGCGGCTAACTCTAATTTCTCTTGTTGCGTCAAACCTTCGACTATTTCGATGCTTTCAACTGAAGAAACTTTTTCTGCGCTCAATTTTTCCAATTTGTCAATCAGTTCCATATTTTCCTAAAATAAAAAAAATCTGTTTTAGAATGCATATTCTAAAACATTGGAACTCTATTAATGTAGGTTTTTACCTGAATATAGTTATCTAATTTTGAAAGAACGTCTTGTTTTTCCTTCTTTAATACCACTATATTCTCCAACAGATCTTCCTTCTCGGTTTTCAATTCTTCCAACTGTTCTATCAGTTGTTTGTTGTCTGCTTCAAGATTTTCAATTTGTTCTTCATACTGAATAAAAGACATCTCTGATGAAACATGACTACTAACTTTAACTTGCTCTTCATTTTTCTGTTTCAATTCGGCTTTTAGAGAAACAATTTCTAAAAATAGATACATTTTGTAGCTCTATTTAAAAATTATATAAAAAATAAAATATACGTCATCCATTATCTTATGGTATTTAGCTAAACATATAGTTTAGTACAAAATACCGATATTAAAAACCCTTAATTATTACAAATTAAAAATGTACGCCGTTTTAAAAAAAATATAGGCTCAATTTAAATTAGCTGTTTAGAGTTACCAAACTAGTCAATTTTAAACATCTCAGGCTAATATTGATTTAATTAAAGTTCAATTTAAAAACCCTAATAATTATATATTATACACTAGATTTATTCCATCATTCATATTTGATATTCTTGATGACATTACACATGATATATCATATTATCTACATCCACCGTCTCAATTCCATTTCCGAAATCGGTATTTTGATTTAGTTGTAATAATGAGCAGAATGCACAGGATACAGATGAAGAAAGTTCCTCTTCAGATATAAAGTGGTTTTTCCATTACAATCAGCGTATCGGAGCATACGAACCAGTTAATAAAATGTCTTCATGTAACGTAAAATATAATGATTTATACCATCGTTGAAATAAGAAAGTCCTCATTGAAAAACAGAGATGGGGCAACTCAACCAACCTTAATTCTTGCGACGAGTATTATAACATATGGTCTGCGATTAAAATACAGGACACCCCAAGTTTTTGTAATCTTGTAAAGAATAACTGGATTTATTAAACAGAAACACCTTCTTTCAGTTTGTTTACAATATAGATTAATACCTATGAAATGTTTACAAATATTAATTATACTCTTGGACAAAAGGATAGGAAAATTGTTGTTTATTTTGTAAACACAACGGGTTTATTTTTCTTCAACCTACAATTTTAACTCAGTTCTCTTTTTTCTATCGAAGTGAAAATAAATCCATCATGTTCAAAATATTTAAGCCGTTGTGAGAAAAAAACAACTTTGGAAATGCACAAGCGAAGATGTCGATTTCCAAAATCTCTTGATGTATAGGTAGGATTCCACACGTAATTGCCAATTTGAATTTAAAGATCCTGGAGGATACAGAAAGAAAAAAGTTCCTGGAAGATCTTTAGTATTGACGATAGGCAAAAACGTGCTATATTAAGTGCCGCTTCCAATAGCCCATTGATATCTTGTCAGTCTGCCCATAAAGCAGGTGTGATTACCAATATTAAAATGTTAGAGGCCTTCAATTAGGTTTACGTATTCAGAGAAAGAAAATGAAGATTACTCCACCCATTAGAGATGCTCATAAAAAACATTGGAAGTAATTCGCTTTCGACCATGTCCGTTTCGACAAAGAAGGGGGACAAATAATGGTTTCCGACTACTTCCATGACTTTAGAAAGAACTATTTTTCTCAAAGTGACAAATGAGTAATTTGGGTAAGCATCGGGTATAAAAAAAGACTGATATTGTTTTCTTTTCTGACCGAATGAATAGTCAGAAGTCCTTAAATATGATTCATATACAACTAGAGAAATATTCGGAGAAAAGGTTATTCATTTTATTTTGAAAAGATCAAAACTACCATATCTTAAAAGCATTATTTGCAAACATTTCAAATGTAACAGTCCCCATTGAGTTACTTCTTCATCTTCAGAAAATCGCTGTTTGGTGCTGGTTTTGAACTAAAAGAGTGATAGGACGTTATTTTTTTGAAGGCGATGATGGAAATTGTGTTACTGTTAATGGTGAATGCTATAGAAAGAGGCTATTTATTGCAAGAAAGTTTCCTAGACGCCAAATGGTAATGTTATTGATCGTCAAGATCATGCTCTTGGACTATTTTTTGTGGCGTTGCGTTAAATTTCTAGTATACAGAAATAAATCCCAAATATATTAATACCCCGATTTACGCGAATTCGGAGTTACATGATTTTTGAATCAGGCGGCACAACACAAATTCCCCCTCGCTTTTCGCCCATACTTGGGTTCAGCTTACGAGATGCACGGACATGTTTCACGTGTACTCAACGGACGTTTACAAATTGTTTTGTGTATTATATCTTTTAAAAGCAACTATGTCATCTAAACGAAGTAAAACTGATTCTTCTACATCAAATAAGAAAAGAAAAACATCTTTGGAATGTAAACTAAACATTATCGAGGATTTCGATACAAAACTAAAAGTTTGTGAATTGGCAAAGAAGTCTGATCTACTAGAATCGACAGTCAGAACAATTATAAAAAACAAAGAACAAATTATCGAAGCTATGAAAAATGCTCAATTTTTGAATTCAAGCATCATTCGTAAATGTCATGGTATTATCGATGAGATGGAAACAATGGTGAAATTATGGGGTGATAATCAAGTAAGAGTAAAAAACTGCCCTGTTGATCAGAACACGGTGTGCTCTTAAGCTAAACTGAGTTTTGAGAGATTAAAAGACGCCGGGGAGGCGACCAAAGATGAAATCTTTAAAGCTAGTAACGGGTGGTTCAGCCGATTCAAAAGTCGTTTTAACTGGTATAGCATCGCGGAAAGTGAAGAGGCAGCAAGTTCTGATAAAGATGCTGCGTCTCTATCCAGAGAAATTCAAGGTTATAGGAAGTGGTTATAGCAACCAAACCGTATTCAACGTGGATGAGACTGGATTGTTCTGGAAGAAGATGTCTAGAAGAACTTTTATCACGCGTGAAGAAAACACTTTTTCAGGTTTTAAGGTCTCCAAAGATCGATTGACAGAGATGGTTGGCGGGGATGCAGCTGGTGACTGTAAGTTAAGACCTCTCTTACTTTATCGCTAGTAAAATCCAAGAGCTTTAAAAAATTAATCTTAAGCTGGTGACTTGGATTTGACTTGCCCGTGACTTGAAAGTCAAATCCTAAAGCTTGGATGACAGCCTCCTTTTTTGAGGATTGATTTGGTCATCATTTCATAGCCGAAGTGGAACGTTATTACCAATCAAAAAAACATCCTATTTAAGGTGATGCTGGCAATCGACAATGCACCAGGTCCACCACTGTGATCCACTGTGGTCCACCACTTTCACCACGTGTGAAAGTTTAATTTAAAGCTTATTACACGAGACGATTATTTGCACATCTCCTTAAAGCTATGAGGCAAAACAATGAGCTTTCTGTTATAAACTTTTGGAAACAATTTAATGTTTTAGAAGCCGTGACCGTGATAATTGAAAAATTTTGGGATAAAATTTCACAAAAAACTTGAAATGGCGTCTGGAAAAAACTGTGTCCATTTTTTTTCACTTTCGCTCAGAATCATGTTATCGATCTTGTTAGGTATATTTTTTAATATACATTTTCTATCATGTAGCGTCAAAATTCTGTTCCTAAATCATTCCGGGTGTCTGAGTCTTCAGTCGAAGCGGACTTGAAAATGCCAAATGCGATTTTGGCGAAACGTCGTGACTCTTCACAGAATCAGCGGATCGACACCCGGAATGGTTTAGAAACATATATAATATATATATATATATATATATATATATATATATATATATATATATATATATATATATATATATATATAATGTTTACAGGTAAATACAAATGCGCTGTTGCCACATATTTTTTGTTGAACCATGTGTTGAACAATGTGTTATAAATAAATAGCGATTTATTAACATTACAAAGTTTGTTTTAGTATTATAAATAAAAATCGTGAATTTCCATAACTATTTTAAGTATCGCTCGTATTTCGCTAGTAATAGAAAACGGGCAGAACTATTGTAACTAAAATTGATTTTATAGGTTAAAACAAAAGTTGATTTTGAGTTAAATTTTTATTAGAAACACATGACGGCCATTGGCAGTAAATAAGCCAGTTACAAAGTATTGGTCAAACATCATTTCCATTAATCAGCTTTCTTAATTAAATTTTGTGTATTGGTACTAAAAACTTGAACCACAGTATACAGATTTAAATTAAGTAAATATCATAGTTAAGCAATGTAACACAGAATGTATCATGTATTGTAAGAAAATACTAGAACTTGTTGGAAGAATTTAAATAGATCAGTTAATAAACTTAACAATTTAATAATTAATTACCTACCTGTTTCCAGAATCTCAATTACTTTGCTCTTATCTTCTAACACTTGAGTTGTTTCTAATAATTTATCAGTTAATTCTCTAATGTGATCTTCTGGATCATTAGAACCTAAAATACAAAATATTAATTTTTATGGGACTTTATAGATATGTGGAAATATTTGAGAAGTATTGCAACTCTTTTTAAGGGGGAAATATAAAAATACATTATCATGAAAATTTGTAATGGCTAATTCCAAAGAAAAAAAGGCAGTAGAGTGACTTGGCATGATGATCACTGGTTTATCTGAGACTCTTGGAGAGGACATAGGACACGAACCATTACAAGTGAGTCGGTAGATGAAACAAACACAACACAAACACAAAGATTTCATAAACACCAACATTGGATAACACTTGAGTTAATAAAAAGACGCACACTCAAAAAAACGATGTTCCCCTGACAGGAATACTGTCAGAGGAACAGCGTCCCTTCGATAAATCGAGAAATCCAAAGAGCCCGCAGAAGAGATAAAAATGATTACATCAAAAAAACTTGTCGAGAACTCCAGTCACACGCTAATTCAAACAACATCAAAGACCGCTATAAAGCTAAATAAACAACAAGAAAATATACACCACGTACATGGATAATGCAGAATGCCCAAGGAAAAAATACAGATCTAGATAGCATTTTAACCGAATGGAAACACTATTGCAGCAAGCTCTTCCAAGATGGGTATATACCTAATTTGGAAAGACATGAAACTACTATTTTAAAAACAGAAATAAGACGGATTTGCTTTATGTAGTCTAAAAAATGATAATACCCCAGGTTTGGATCGGGTCATCACAAAAGTAATTAAAGCATTAGATGAAGTAGGGGTAGACATGTTTAATAACATCTGCCAGAAGGTGTGGGACACTGGATTGTAGTCAGAACATTGGTCGACCTCAGCATTTATACCTCTACACAAAAAAAGAGTCTAGAGAAAAATGCAAAATCTCTCATTCCTCATCAGGATGAAGTACACCTAAGCTGATATTCAACATTCAACAAATAATCGAGAAAATCACAGAAGTACCTCTGCTTCCTTGATCACTGGAAGGCTTTTGACAGCCTTAAATAAGAGTAATTATGACAAATTCTGCAGAAAATGGAAGATCTGGTCACCTGATTGACTTAATTTGTCATTTATATGAAAAAAACAGAACATTGCTGAAAATTGAAGATT
Source organism: Cosmopolites sordidus (assembly GCA_031761425.1). Taxonomy (NCBI): domain Eukaryota; kingdom Metazoa; phylum Arthropoda; class Insecta; order Coleoptera; family Curculionidae; genus Cosmopolites; species Cosmopolites sordidus. Next base: position 281,857 of record JARFXV010000437.1, on the reverse strand, counting down.
GAATATATGATGAATTTTGCGTCAATAAAGCAACCAGACAAGGATGCATCCTATCGCCAAACTCAAAAAGATTTACCACTAAACCCAAATCACTTTTTCTCGACAAACGTTTCGCTAATCATATTAGCATCATAGATTATTTGAAGTTTACTGACACTTACATTAATAATTGAAAAAGTTGCCTGAACGGAATAGGTCCTTTATCCCGGTTCATAGTTTTCTTGCATTTTTTTATTTGAATGCTTTCATATGCATCCAAAGCCCTATTGTTATTTACACTTTTATTCAGTCTTAAATTGTGGTCATGTTCGATTGCATGATGGACAACACAAGATTTTTCCTTTTTCCCACGATTCCTAGGTAGTAGGTTAGCAATTAGGGTTCTCATATAAATAGAACATAGTTTGCATAGAACATAGTACGTCGAGAACTTAAAAAAAAAGTTATTCGGTGTTTAGTGGTAAATCTCTTTTTTTTTTAGTTTTTAGAGTTTAGTGTTTCACACTGAAGGTTCCAATAGAAGAATTGACCCTACCGCCAATTCTATTCAACATTTATGATGAATATATCATGCATAGAGCTCTCGAGGATTGGACGGGTGGTAAATATGCCGATGGTATTATACTTCTTGCGAGATGGACCGAGGCCCTAGTTATTAAAAAAAATAAAGGATGAAAGCCGTTTTTACGAACTAGAAATGAACGAGAAGAAAACAAAAATAATGTTTTTCGACCGTCAAAACGAAATATGCCCAACGTCAGTCAAATAGAGCAATTTAAGGTAGTAAACCAATTCGTCTATCTTGGTGTTTTGATGCAGATGAACGTGCTAAATGGCAAGAAATACAATGCGAAATTTGTAGAAAATCTGGAGGGATAGGAACATAACACAGAACAAAAAGAAACATATAGTAAATACCTTAATTTTTTCAGTATTGCTATATCCTGCTGAAACATGGACAATAAAAAACAAGACCTCAAGCCATTGATTCTTTTGAATTTTGGTGATAGAGACGGGTCCTTTGCATTCCGTGGACTGGCAGACAAGCAAACGTATCTATTATTCAAGAAATTAATTGAATCCTCAAGGTTATCCTCAAATTACCCATGAATAAATACAAAGTCTTCGGCCACATTGAACATAGGGATGGCAATAACTTAGAAAGATATGGACAATGGAGGATGGTAGAGGGAGATATGGAAGATTCTAGATCACGCGGCAGACCTCTAAAGAGATGGACAGGCCAAATTAAAGTCCTAACTAGTACATCTCTCCAATATACAAACAAGGAAGTCAAAAATGGAGAACGCTGGCGAGTAGTTTGAAAAGTACGTAAACGGAATGAGTTTTCATAGATTACGACTTTTCTGTAAAGAAGAATAAGAAGGAGAAGAGAAATATAATAAAAGTTTACCGCATGTATACGAGCGTAGATAAAATGTAAATACATTTTATACTTTCTATGGAAAGAAGAACACAGTAAACAGAAGTAAACACAGTAACCAAAAGTGGTATGCAGAGGAACACTTCTAACATTATATTCAACAATAATTGAACATTCTCCATTATTATAGATTGTAATATAAGACTTTCTACCTTTGCTACTTCCAGTTGACTCAATCATCTTCAGTTGCAGATTGCCTTTTTCATCTTCCAGTTCAGCAATTTTTTCATTTAATTTTGTAACTTCATTTTGTAATTGTCCTATTAAAGCATTAGCATCACTCATTTTCTTAAATTGGTCTAATTTTTTATTCAGTTCCTTTATTTTACCCTTTTGCATAGCTCGCATTTTTATCATGTTCTTGTTGCTTTCTTCTAACTGTTTTTTCAATTTCGCAATCTCATTATTTTCTAAAATATATAAGTAGATTTTGCAATTTTCTATACAATTCATTCATCACATATTATGTATGTTATTGGTACAATTTTATGAAATTACAATATAACTTTAAAAAAGTTGTGGAATTTTGGACTTTAACCGCAAATTTAGAGGGAAACTGTTGTATATTTTTATAATCATACAGTTAACAATCTTTTGAATATAACTAAAATTATATCTTGATGGTAAAAGATCGGACTTACGTGGTGTGGCGTATGACGAGATCGTTGGTGCTTCGTATCCTTCAAGATACGCATTCACCCGTATAAGATTTACGCATGCACCCGTACAAGATTCAATTAGTGCAAGAATTGAAACCGAAGGACCCACGTGATAGACTTTTATTCACTAACGAAATGATTAACCTATTTTTAGCAGTCCACAACATTTTATTTTCCGATGAGGCACATTTCCACTTTAACAGCCATGTCAATAATCAAAATAGTTACTACTGGTGTGGAGAACCTAAAAAGAAACATGAAAGGCCTGTGCACAGCCCGAAGGTCACAGTTTGGGCTGCAATGTCGGCACCCGGAATAATCGGTACATTTTTTTTCGAAGACCACCAAGGCCGCACATGTCGACATGCTTCAAACTTTTTTCACTCCTGCTCTTCAAGAATTTCAAGGATACACTCAGGACATCTGGTTCTAACCGAACGGAGCCACCTGTCACACTTCCAATCTCTTTGCCCGTCGTTCAGGCGCTTTTTCCGCGAAAATTGATTTCTCGAAGAGGAGACATTCAGTGTTACCTCGCAACACTTCTACATAGGGCCGGGCGGTGGTGTTACTGTTTATAAGGTAAAGATTTCCTACTCTACCGTGCTTAAGTGTTTAGTATCTTCTCTTTATTAAGCCTAGTATTCTTTCTCAGCTATAATATCGACTTGTTGGCTGGCTTAAAAATTGCACTTCAAATTTGCTATCGTCGGAAAAAATTATTTTCTTCCAAAAATCTAGAGAGTTATTTTCTTCGTCTATAAATTTTATTGAGGAAATACTTTTTTACAGGTCGCCTACGTCAAACAAATTTGTTATGGGACATATTGTCTTAGATGTGTTCTCCCTCGAACATGTGTCAAAATTATTAGCAAGCTGTTGACAATAAGGCGTCTTTGATAATTTTTCGTCGCTCCGTTACAATGAACTCGAAAACGGCTTGATCGGAGTTTGTTTTCAATTGTCCCCGTCGTTTCTTTTTTGACGTTTTTCATGTTTAAATGATTTCGAGTTAGCGTCATATTTTTTTCGTGTCTTAAACATGTCGAGATTCGATCCAAATAAAACGCATTTGTGGCACGTACTGCTTTTCTTATTCAATTAAAAGAAAAACGCGAGTGAAAACCATCATATACTTGTGGAAACTTACGGTGGCAATGTTCCAACTCAAAACGCTTGTGGGCGTTGGTTTAGACGATTCAAAAGTGGTGATTTCGACTTGAAAGACAAAGAACGCCCAGGTCAAGACGATATGCAAACTCAACAACAAACAGCAGAGCGGTTAAATGTTGGTCGCCGAACCATTTGTGATCGTCTGCATGCCATGGGAAAGATCCAAAAGGCAGGAAAATGGGTACTACATCAGCTGAACCTATAGGCAGATGGAAAAGCGAAAAACGGTTGCGAAGTTTTGCTTTCTCAAACATGGATATATTTCGAGAATCCAAAACGTAGAAAATCATGGATTGACCCAGGATAACCATCAACATCGACCGCAAGACCAAATCGCTTTGGAAAGAAGACAATGCTGTACATTTGGTGGGATCAGAAGGGTGAAGGCCGAGTACCATGAGCTTCTGAAAGCAGGTGAAACAGTTAATACTGTTCGCTACCGTCAACAAATGATCAATTTGAGCCATGCATTAATCGAAAAGTTACCAGAATTGATTACAAGACACGGAAAAGTGATTTTGCAGCACGACAATACTCAGTCACACACAGCAAAAACGGTCGGAGACACAATTTCTGCACTTGTCTGAGAATCTTGGTCCACCCGCCGTCCATCATTCATCGATGTCTCACGCACTTTGCATGAAACACTCCAACAATTACGGAGATGTCGAAAAATGGTTTGATGACTGGACCATCTCAAGAGATGTACAGTTTTCCTGGGCGGGTATTTATATACGCATACTTTGAATAAAATATTTTTTACCTTTCCCCCAAATTAAACATACTTTTTTAAGAAAAAATATAAGAATCGTTAACCGCCACACCTGTTAAGTACAAAAGGCTACTCTAATTCTAACAGTGCCTATGTTTACATTGAATCAATCTCTATGCTAAATGTGCAAATACTTTTCTTGCAATTCAAAATAACATTGTTTGAGAACTCTGTTTTTATGTCATGTACCTTACCTTCCTGTTATGTTTACAAATTAAAAAAAAAGTTTAATTTCGCCATAATCGTTGATAAATCCTTAAAAATCAGGGTGGGAAATACTTTTTTGCCTACTGTATGTCATCAAATTTATGATAAATCATAGAAATAACATGTAAGGGGACTCTATCTGTTTCAGCTTATAAAAAAGAATTCATCGACATTAATGCTATCAAGCAGTACACTAACTTCATTTCCCCAAGTTAACCAAATAAAGTCATCACACTTTTCACCCAATTCTACACAATTCATACAATTTAATACAAAATATTGAAACTTTGATGATTGAAACTTTTAATTATATTAAACACATTTAGATCTCAGTACATGATCCAACATATTGATGGAATTTTATTTCCAGTATATGAAGGATACAACTGAAACAAAATATAAAAAATCAAAATCATATTTTTTTACCATCTAGATTTATATGTCCACCAGCACCCAGTCCAGTACTTTTTAATAGGTTTAGGTCAGATATGGCTTCTTCCAATTTTTTTTCCAGTTCTTCAATTCTCAAGATATTGTTGGAGTTTTCTTGCACCAGTCTCTCGTTTTCATTAACTAATTTGTAATCATCTGGTTTCTTACTATTAACTTCCAGTTTCTCGTGCAGTAAATCCTTATTACTTTCCGTCAAATCCTTTAATTGCTTTTGAAGTTCTGAAATTCTTAATAAATTGTTTTCATTTTCTTCAACCGTTTTCTGATAATGCTCTTCACTGGCAGAGTTAATCGGCGTTTCTAACTCACTTATCTTTTCAAGTAATATTTGATTTTTTGTTTCAACGTCTCTAAGAGAAGTCTGTAGTGCTTCCAACTCTAACAGATTTGTGTTTTTACTTGACTTTGTTACCCTATTAAGAAAAATATCTATCAAAATGTTAATTCTTAAAATATCATTTACATACAAAATACGATGAAACACGATGGAACAAAGAGCTAATATTAAATATTGGTTTGGGCTCGTTAAAACTTTTACAGAAATATTTGTTGATGAAAATGTTTACGGTTCAAGTAGTACAAGGGATTCCAGGATGGTCTGAAGGATTTAAACAAACGAAAAGTCTGTGTTTGATTTGTTCCTCACGTCTTAAATATTCGAAGAGCAAGAAAAAACAAGTATGTGTGCTCAACATGCTCCGTATTCATCTGATTTATCTCCGTGTGACTATTTCCTGTTCCCGATTCCTGTCCGAACTCAAACAGGCCCTGAAACGAGGGTTTTAGGAGCTATGGGAGGATCACTGATCCCTTCCGTATCGAATAAAGTATTTTGAATACAAAGAAATGTTCGCAAAATAACTTTTTTTTTTACTTAAAAAGTTCCATTATTTTTCCGACAGAGTGTGGTAATAATAGCACAATATAAATAAGAAAAGTAATTTAAAAATTAGACCCCCCGCATTGCAAAGTTCATCAAATAACAAATATTTCAAAAGCAAATGACAAATCTTTGTATTAAATTGATATCTTTAGTTCATGTAATGCCTAAACATCAAATATTTTTTAGGTAGTTAATCTGTTTTTAAATGATTTTATAAGTTTTTTTTAATAATCTGGACTCCCTGAAAACTCATGTGTGATCAGTAATATTCAATGTTCCTAATTTATCATTAGCATCATTTAATTGACCAGAGAATGGTTTTTGTTAAGCGGAACAAAATCACTAAATTACGAGGGTTGTATGAAAAGCACCTGACCTTGAAAAGAAAAAAACATTTTTGTGTTTAAATTTATTTTATTTTTTCAATGTAATCACCTTTCAGTTCGATACACTTAGGCCAACGTTTTTCTATTTCTTGTATCCCATCTTAAAAATTCGATTGCTACAACCCTTCAAATTCCTTCGGAAAACCTACTGTTTGGACTGCTCTTTGGTCTGCTGTGATGAATCCATGTTTCGTCAACAGTTATATTATAGTCACGACATCGTGGATTTTTTCAATAATTTCTCAAGTGATAATCTCATTTGGACGACCTGGACGCTCTTCATTAAAAATGTTTGGACGCCCACGTTTGAATTCAGCTGTCTAATACTTTATGGTTTATAACGAAGGTGCAGGGTCTCCGTAAACTTCACTGAGCTCCGTTTTAATCTCATCATTTGTTTTCTTTTTTACAAACAAGTACTTTATCCCTGCTCCATATACAATTTTTTTCATTGTTGTAACATCACAAAAGTTGTTCTATTTAAATAGTTGCTATCCAGAAAACCAAACTACGCAGCAACTTGACAGTTTGACACTATTGTTGTGAAAGGTTATATTTACAAAAAATATCACTTTTTAAAGAATAGCAGCAGCATCTATGGCCTAGGCCAGGTACTTATCATGCAGCCCTCGTATGATATGTGTGTTTTGATAGTGGACCATTACCATACATCATTAACTTTTCATGGGCAGTGCAGCTCTTTTACCTTTACAGAAATACAAAAGTGAAAGATAACAAAATTTCTTTTTCTTGTGGTTTTACATTCCTATTGAACCATGATTTCCATTAATTTCTATCTCCACCTAGAATGATTTCTTGCTTCTGTTTGCCAGAATCTTATCTTTAACAGTTCTCGCGCATCGTCCTGGACGTTATGTTGCCATTTTTCTTCTTGGCTTGCCTATGATCCTATTTCTGATCACTTATCCTTTTAGTAGCCTTTTTGTGGCTTTGCCAGTCTTCTTAATCTCTCTATTTTAATGAAGTTCAATATGTTTCCTTCACCACACGTGATGAGAGTTTGTAGTTGTATCTGATGCGCCACCCTGCCTCCTCTTGGACTTGGCCCATATACTTCTCTAGATATATAGTTATCTTTCACCATTTTTGACATGTTTAGACTTGAGTGTTCTATTTAAGGTATATAAAGTTCTACTAGCTTTAGATATTCTGTTTTATTATTTACTTTCTCATCATCCACCGTCCAGTTTTGCCTTATCCCTCTCATTTCTGTAATCATTCCCTTCTTTTTTTCAGTGTTAATTTCCAAGCCTACATTGAGTGTTTTTTCTATCATTGTTTCATAGGGATCCTTCACTGCTTGCACATATTTTCCTACTATATTGACGTCATCTGCATCCACCATTAGTTGCATTTTTTTCTAGTTATAATAGTACTTCTGTTGTTGATTTGCATTTCTAATCGTACTTTATATAATGCGACATTAAATATAATAGGCCAGTCCATCTCCTTGCCGAAAATCGTGTGTAATGTTAAAATCGTCATGTAACGTTTGTTGTATTTTGACCCTTTCCAATTAATAAATTTCATTGGGATTCCATCTCCATCATGGCTTCAAACAGAGCGTCTGAGTTGACGCTATCGCTATCGTATGTAATGCGACATTAAATAGGATAGGCCAGTCCATCTCCTTGCCGAAAATCTTGTGTAATGTTAAAATCGTCATTTAACGTTTGTTGTACTTTGACCCTTCCCAACTAATACAATTCATTGGGATTCCATCTCCATCATGGCTTCAAACATGACGTCTGTATTAATTCTATTGTAGGTTTGCTTGAAGTCCGCAAATTGTTGATCAGTGGTAGAGTTTCTAAATTCTAAATTCCCCTTGATAGTCGCCTATGTTTTCTTCCACATAAGTAATTATCCTTTGCTTTAATGTCTATGAGGATTTTATGTGTGCACAGGAGCGATATAATTTTAAACTTTTCGCATTTCGTTTTTTTCCCCTTTTGTGTATATAGAACAAATAACTGCTATTTCCCACTTACTCGGTATTTTTTCAGTTACCTATATGATAACAAAACTACTCATTTTAATTTTTCATATTTGAAATAACTTCAAATAAACATAACTCAATAAAAAGTCTGCTTAAATTCAACGTTCTTCATAAAACTAACAAAAAAATTACCAAGAAAAACCATTATTAAACAATTAAAGAAAACGGAAAACGTACTTATCAGATTCTATTCCCTCTATTGTTTTTCCTAATTCGAATTTTTCAGTTTCTAATTGGTGAACCATTTCTTTTAAGTCGCTAATCTCAAAATTTTTCAACTTTAAATCATTCAGCAAGGTTAACTGCCTATTTTTCATCTCACTTTCCAAAGATATAAAATTTTCTTGCATTTTCCTCATTTGCTCTTTAGTTTCCTCTAAAGCATCTAAAGTAGTTTTTCTTTTATTGCTTAGATTATCTGTCATTAGAGTTATAGCTTTTGTCCTGGCATCTATTACAGAATCTTTTTCTTTTAAATTTTCTTGTAAATCTAAAATAGTGCCTTCAAGCTTTTGACTTTTATTGTAGAGCTCAGTAATTTTCCTTTCTTTCGTCAGTAAAATATTGTATAAATCTTTTTGGGGTGTGTTTTCATTGTAATCAAAACTTTTAGGCTCTTGTAATGACACATTTAATGGGGCTGAATTTATAAAAGATTGAGAATCTTTTAACTGAGCTTGAAACTGAGTAACCATTTCCTCAATACCCTTTTGACTCTTTCCCCTTTCAGCTAATCTTGCTCTAAAAAGGATATGACATATGTTATTCAAATATTAAATAACTTATAAATTAAACAAATGGATTTATCAATAAATACAAATCACTTTACTAAACTTGACGCGAGTTTCGCTAACCATTTTAGCATCATCCGGAGATGATTTAATTTAATGCGAAAACTAAATTATATTCTATTTATATGACAACTGTAACTAATTAAGCCTGTAAAAATCCTGAACTGCGAATTTAACTTAAGCTTCATTAATAATGGAACTTGATAATTGAAAGAGTTGACTAAATAGAATTGTGCATTGTGCTGGAATTGGCACAATGGTCATGCTAGACTCCATCTAACATATACATTGTAAAGTTTGACATTGTTGATTGTATACGCATTCAGAACGTTTTGTCATACGGACGCTATTAGTGTTGTTTAGTGATTGAATTTAATCTCAGTTAAAAAATGGGATTCAATCGTGAGAATTTTCGTGCGATGATTTATTACGACTTTCGACGTAAGTACCATCTAACACCACTGTATATCAGTGGTTTAGTGGATTCAATCGTGGCCGTCGTTCGCTCATGGACGAATTTAAGGAAGGTCGTCCAAAATCGATTGTTGTGCCAGAAAACATCGATACTGTGCGAGAATTGATAAAGCAAGTTTGTCATGTGACATACCGTGAGATTGAAGCATCCCTGAACATTAGTATCACAAACATACACAAGATTTTACATGAACATTTAGCAGTGAAAAAGATTTGTGCGCATTTGATTCCGCATAATTTGACAATAGCTCAAAAAAAGGCTCGTGTCGATTGGTGCAAATAAATGCTCAAAAAATACAATCGTAGTGCCTCAAAAGCTGTGTATAATATTTATATAGATCACGAATCTTGGATATATGCGTATAAGCCAGAAAGTAAACAGCAGTCGGCTGTATGGATCTTTCAAAATGAGCCAAACCAAATAAAAGTTGTCCGCGCAAGAAGCTCTTCGAAATAAATGGTCGTCTGTTTTTTTGGGATAAATAGGCATGTGGCTACAGTGGCAGTAGAGAATCGTAGAATGGTCAATTCCGAATTCTGAAAACATAACCATTTGTTTGTCAAAAGTCTTTGAAGAAATAAGAAAAAACAACCAGTAACGCTGGATCATTCTTCACCGCCACATCGAACCGAACAACTCAATATTTGACCGGTTAAAACATCGAATTGATGAACCATCCGCCGTAGCGTCCTGATTTAGCACCCAATGCTTTTCGACGCCAGAAGAAGCGGTTGATGCGTTCAAAATGCATGTTTAGAAGACACCTCAATCGAAATGGGAAAAGTGCTATGAAAATTTGTTCAAACGTATGCAAAAGTCTATCGATCATCGCGGAGAATATTTTGAAAAACATTAAAACCATTTTCAATGATAAATATTTGTTTTTATTTATTATTCCGCATACATAAATAGTATACCCTTGTATAACCATTCACTTTAGACACCTCCCAAATTAATTTTAATTCTTTGTTATTGGAGAATTGATTCATCTGTTTACCATAAAATTTAAACTAGCCATCTTATTTTGGGAGCTATGATTCGAATAGTTAGGAATGTATCTCGAAGTGTAATGTATTTCAAATAAAAGTCAAAACTTATTTTGACTTTTATTTGAAATATTTGACTTATCAAATATTTCCAAGATTGTCAAACGTTTGCGAGAGGATTGTTTTTACTTAAAAGTAGATCGGGGAAATAAGGTTGAAGTAATGGATAAATCTGATTATATAGGAATCAATTGTCAAAAATAGTTAATGAAGTCAGAGCTACATAGAATTCTTGTAACAGTCTTATTTCTCCTTTTCTGAAAATCAAACTGCATATTTCAAATCCAAGTGTCAAAATTACATACTTTACCAAAAATTCATAAACAGGGAAAATCAATGAGACCAATTGTATCAACTATTGTTTCTCCAATATACAACTTGGCAAAATTGTTAACAAAGGAATTTGAAAAGCTACTGAACTAACTGCATTCCTGTTCTGTGAAAAAAAAACATATCTGCACGAGGTGGTATCTTGGTGTACTTTGACGTATCATCATTGTTCCTGAATGTACCGATTCCGCATACCTTGAAATGCCTGATGAAATTACACGAGTTAAATGGTTTCAATAACAAGATTTTTCTGAGTACATCTCCCTAACGAGATTATGTATGAATCAAAATTGTTTTCAGATAAATAATAGGTTATATGCACAACAAGAGGGAACAGCAAAGGTCAATCATCTGTCACCATTCTTAGCCAACTTATTCATGAGCAAATTTGAAACCGAGGGAAAGGATGAATTCAGTTGCCTTCCAAGGGTATGACTAAAGTATGTAGATGTGGAAAAAATAAATTAATAGCTTAAATAGTAAATCCGAAACCGTAGCATTGACTTATGAACTGGAAAACAATGAAATATCATTTTTGTATGTTTTAGTCGGTAGGAACAATAAAAATAGGTTAGATTTTTATATTTTTTATAAAAAATAGCATTACTTTGCGATACATTCCTAACGAAGCAGGTAACGCAAGTTAAAATTTTATGGTAAATGGATTAATCAATTTTCCTTTAAACAAAGATAATTATAACAAAGAATTTAAATAAATTAGGGAGGTGTCTGAAGTAATTGATTATATTAAGCATATTGTATAGATAGATTAATTAAAAAACATAAGGTTAGAGAATTATTGAAATATTTGATTTTTTCAGAATTAATTGAACAAAAATAAATTCATGGTAATTCCGTTTGATGTTGAGTCCACATAATAAATTAAGAGAAGTCCTGGGTAATCCAAAGGATAAGTCAGCTCAGCATAAAATCAGAGATATATGAAATTAGTTAAGATTGTGATCGAAGGCATATTGGGCAAACTAAAAGATCCATATTAGCTAAGCATAAAGAACACATTTAGATATGGGAGAAATGAAAATCTTGTGTTGTTTGTAATAGATATTTGTAATTTAAGACTTGTTAAAAGTGTAAATAATAATAGGGCTTTGCTTGCATATGAAAGCATTCAAATAGAACAATGTAATAAAACCATGAACTGGGATGAAGAACCTATTCTATTGTCAACTTTTTCAATTACTAATAACACTTAACTTCACAGTCTATGATTTTTACATGCTTTATTAGGTATGGTTATCATATAAATAGAACATAGTTTAGTTTTAGATCTAGATTAAATCATCTACCGGTGATGCTAATATGGTTAGCGAAACAACCATCTAGAGGCTTAAAAAAAAGTAATATGGTGTTTAGTGGTAAATCTCTTCAAGTTTAATGTTTCACTCAAAGGTTCCAATAGAAGACTTGAACTTATAAGTTAGTTTAATATAAATTTACAATATATAACAACTTACTTATTCTCCTCAAGTTGTTGCCTTAGCAAATTAATTCTTTCCTTTTTATTGACATCAATGCTTGCTGAACTTGTACTAGCTTTTGAACTTAATCCAGAATCATCTTTTTTTTGTTTAGATCTTTTTGCTTTCACTTTATTCAGTGTATTTACATATTCTTCAACCTAAACATATTGTTATTATTTCTAAATATCTGGTTATCCTTATAAGTCATATTGAAATCATTAAAATTGCAACTACCTACCTTTTCTTGTGTTACAGTACTTTGCTCTTTCCTCAACATTTCCTTTAACTGTGCTATTAATACAAGCTGTTGCTCATTTTGATCTCTTAGTTCATTTAATTCCAGAGATGACGGTTTGGCATTTTTCTGATGTCCTCCTGGATCTGGATCTGGGTCACCCCACATATTGGCTACCTTAAAATACAAAATTACATCGGTTCTCTCAAAGTCTTGCGTTCCAAATATTTTAAATGCCGATTTGCATACCTATTTCTTAAAAAATAAAAATTAAACAACTCAAATGTCATAGATTCTGTTGATATTTTGACAAATCTCCACGTATACTAATCGCCCTGTTATTTCTGAATAACATTCTCTTCTTCCTTAATACTTTGGCACGTAAACAGAATATGAGGCAGTCCTACAGCATATGATAAATACATATTTAGTTAACTGTATAAGAAAATAACGCTGTAAAGAACATAACCAAATTATTAATAAAGATTTTATAGGATCTGATTTATTATAGAATGGGAGTTATTTTATACCTAGATAGAAAACCTCTCCTAATTATTAAACAAGAAGTCAGCTATACATCTTATGAAATTATTAATAAAAATGAAGATATTTAGTTATAAAATGAGTATAAATATTATATCACCCGAAATCTCGATAAAGTTTTGGGTCAGTTAGTATTAGTGATAAGGAGTAATTGTGGAAATGGAATCCAAAGAAGTCAGCCACGTTAAAGACGGTCTCATTGATTTTACAGCAGGATGTTTAGGTAAAGTAATATGCATGAATACAATTGCTTTAATGCTGATAAATTCAACATATAATTAATTGTTTTTAATAATCAATTTAAAAATATCAGACTGTACCAATAGATGTTCTACCTTCATCCCATTATAATCATTAGATCATGATTTATTTAAACATACTTTTAATTATGCATATTCAATAACATCCTCATATTTCAATCCAAATAAAAGTATTTAAATAATCCATGTCTATTAGGAATATAAATTCTAATAAATAATTAATAAAATTGCTAATATTGTCTATTTAAGAAGAACGTTGTAAATTTAATCAGTACAATTGGGTTTTTATGAAAAAATTAACAAAACTATAACTATTGAAATTTATCATAAATTTAAAAATTAAAATTCCAAAAATGTAATTCATATTAATTACATTGCGTAATATATATGTGATATTTCTTAATTATTTTCTTAACAATATTTAATCTCAATATAGAGTGGCCTTTCTTCTATAACTATAACTCTCTAATACTCCGTTTTATTAACATTTTCTTGATGAATAAAAAATAATTGAAAGTAATACATAGATTTTTTATAATACATATATATTATATTAAGTATTGTATATAAAGTATGAGTTTTGTATTTCTAATAATTTATTAGAATCCATTTTCAGGCCTTTTAATCTTCTCTTTATTATTTGAGAATTTATAATTGGCCACTAGTTTCTGTTTTCGGCAGTTTTCGAAATTTCTGCAATTGCTAAATTGATGGGAATCGTAAATTGACCAACATATCCATTCAGAGGTCTTCCTGTTTATCGTTCAACTTTCCTTGAATGAACAGTCCCGCCCGAAATATACGTTTTTGAATTGTTGGTAGAAGTACAGTGTGATATATTGTAAAAAATAGAAATGAGAACGTCCTTGAGTCCTCACAGAACGCCCAATAGGTTGCTAATGACTTTGAGGAATGCTCGGGGAAGAATAAATATACAACTATTTAAATTTTTGGAAGCTAATTATTTTTTCTGATGAGACCAAATTTGGGGTTTTTAACCCAGCTAATATTTTAACTTTATGGCAAATAAAGAATACTAGGCATAATAAAGAGAATATACTAAATACCGATAAGCACTGTGGTGGTAATGTTATGTGTGGAAGTACTCCTATGTGTGGCAAAATCACTACTGGTACTAGGCGGTATGCAAATATATTTTTGCAGTTTTAAACGTTGTTTAAAATTGTTAATTTTTTTTTTGTTATTTTTTATTTTTTAGATTTTTTACTTTTCACCTTGATTTGGGATAAACCCCTAATAATTAGGATGTACAAATACGTTTTTATCTGCTGTAGAGTATATCATTTTTATGTAATTTTTAGGAAATTAATGATTATTTCTATATTTCTAGGTGGTATTGCATTGGTTTATGTAGGACAACCCTTAGATACCATAAAAGTAAAATTACAGACATTCCCTTTTCTCTACAATGGTATGGTTGATTGCTTAAAGAAAACATATCTTCAGGATGGCATTGTAAGGGGTCTTTATGCTGGAACTGTCCCTGCCTTAGCTACAAATGTTGTAGAGAATGCCGTTTTGTTTGTGTGCTATGGTTTTTGTCAAAAAATAATTATTAAAGCTACAGGTAGAGTTATTTAGCATCTATAAGTTTATTTCATAAGTTTTATTGTTTTGAAAACATTTTTGTGTATGTTTCTTAATGGATACACTACAATATCTTATTTATTTTAGGTGCATCATCTGCGGAAGATTTAAGTGTATTTTCAAATGCTACTGCTGGATTTTTAGCCTCTTTCTTTTCATCAGTTGCAATCACTCCAACAGAATTAATAAAGTGTAAGTTACAAGCAATGCACGAGACTCGCAAAATACCAGATAATATTATGTCAGAAAAAGTCAAACATATAGGTCCATTGAAACTCACTCAACATATATTTAAAAATGAAGGCATTCCAGGATTATTTAGAGGATTGGTGCCAACTTTGGCCAGAGAAATGCCAGGATATTTTTTCTTTTTTGGGGGTTATGAAGGTACAATGATAAACTTATATTTGAATCTTAGTTTATATTACTTCATGATTATTGTAGGTACAAGGGAATTACTTCGAAAGCCAGGACAGAAGAAGGAAGACATTGGTTTATTGAAAACTATGCTGGCTGGTGGGGTAGGTGGAGGCATTTTCTGGACTACAACATTCCCATTTGATGTTGCTAAGTCGCGTATTCAAGTAAATAGTTTAAATGACAGTTTAGCGACTACAATAGCAAATATTGTAAAGTACGAAGGAGTAAGAGCATTATATACAGGCTTAGCGCCAACTTTACTAAGAACAATTCCGGCTACCGCGACGTTGTTTGCAACAGTTGAATATTCCAAAAAGTTTTTCCATTACATTTTCAAAGATTTTTAACCATGTAGTAAAAAAAAGATGAAATGTATAATCAAATGACGTTAATAAAGTAAAATCTTAATAGTATAGCACACACTATGCCAAAATCATAGACCACACTATGATTTTTTTTTGTTTAATCATTCTAAATTCAACCAAAAAAATGTTTATTAGCATTTGAACAATAATTAAAAAAACAGCCAAAAAGAACAAACGATAATCTTATGAAAAAATTACTTTATTTCAAATTATCTAAAAAAGTTTTTTTTTCTTTCTTTAAAACAAAAAAAATTAAAAAACCTCTCAATATGCCGTAAAACCTCCGTATTCTCCAATAAAGTATATTTTGTTTTACCTGTTTTTGGTCAAACTTTTCCCATTCTTCCATTAATGTGCTTGAACTCCCGAATATTGTTGAACACTCTCCCACCAGCATAAACTGCTTGGATAAACTACCTCTAACAGTTTTCAATTATATTTAAATCTAAAGTAAATATATTTTTTGTTTATGTTAATGATACTTACATTGAAATAATTGTCAATGTAAGTATCATCGATATACACAAAAAATATATTTACTTCCTATCTTTTCAGAATTTATAGAAATTAATATAATTTATTTTTAGATTCGTTTTGAAAACGGGAGAATTCTTCCCAAAACGTTAATGTTAAAAGTTTGTATATTTTTTTATAACATTTTTATATTTTTAAAATTTTGTTCGTTAGGCAAATTTATTACAAAAAAGAATCACTGGGAAATTTGTCTCCGTTTGATTTTTTGGTTCTACCCAGTGATTCTTTAGTTACATAAGAACAGATATTTTTGAGGTTTAGATCGTGGCGAAAAACCCAAATAAAGAAAAATTATATGAACACGCCACAATCATTCAGACATTACTTTGAATATGAATTATTCTGCCGAAAAATTAAATGACTTGTTAATGTTCATTTTCCAACGATTGATCGCCTTATTATATCAATGTATATTTTTTGAAATAAATTTTATATCAGTTTCCCCGTAACACCCTGTGGTTGCCCAAATCATAATGTTCCTCCGCCCATCTAACGTCGACTTAAATTGATTTCATCTTTCATAAACGCATGGAAATAATAATGAAAACCGTCAGAGTTTAATCAGAGCTGTTCTGATTAAACCGTTTTTCAACACGGAAGATAATTTTTCGCAATATCTTTTTCCAGTCCCCATGATCTGAAAAACATTTTCATTTCGTGGAAAGAGGCGGTGTTTTCTTGAAGCTCTTTGAAGAATACTTAGAACATTACTTATGTAATTTGTACATTACATTGTTTACTTCCGCTCTTTCTGCAATTACCCTTGCAGTGTCCCAGAAAGTCCTACAAAGAATACCTTTTTTTCTTCCAACCCACTTGATTTCCGGAAAAACGTTTGCTGTATGATTTGTGCTTCTTGGAAGGAGCGATTTTTTTTGAGCTGGATTCGTTTCAAAATGGAAGCTTTTTGAAGAATACATTGAACGTTACTTACGTTATTAGTACATTACGTTGTTTACTTCTGCTTTTTCTACAATTTTCCTTGCGGTGTCACTTGAATTGGAAGCCTGAAGAAGAGTAGCCCTTCAGTCTCGACTTGTAGCCATTGGTCGATCTATTCCTTTTTTCTACGTACTGATCGCTCGGTCTTAAATAATTTCTTATAATGCTCTTACTTCGGTTGAAACTTCTGGCTGTTTTTGAAACATCCCAATTTTTTCACCCAAAGTCTTAATCACCGAATTTTACTTTCAGTAATGTGGAATGTGTTACAATGATATTCAGTAATGTGGAATCCCCTTAGGAATTCTCAATCTATAAGACGAATTACTTAAGTAGTTTTTTTTTTGAAGAATGGTTTCCACCAAGCTCTGAAGTCATAAAAAGCATCATATGTCACCAAATGCACCTTAAACTTGGACGGATTTTGCAGAAGGGTTGAGAATTAATCTCATAAATTATTCGATGATCTATCTATTTACGTAAGCTTTTTCTTTATCTAAAAGAAATCCCGACTGCAGAACGAAACGAGTAGCCTCTCATTATGTAAATTAACTCAGCTGTTTCAAACTTGCCAACCTTCACAAGTGGCATTATGAACTTAATAACAGAGTGATTTTTCTCACTTTCTTGATGTTGGATTCACATAAAATGTAGGAGTTGAAACAACTACAGGCTTCTGTATGACTTTCACCATCATCGCCTTCGTGGCATATATAACATGCCATAATTTTGGTTTTCAAATTATGAATTTCAAAATGTTTTTTTTTTTCAAAAGTGAGTTTCCTATAGTAATACAGATCTTGATCTGCTATAATCCGTAAAAAACTTGAGCTATGATATCAATCGTAATGGCTGAAGTATTTTCGACTTTATCCTGGGAACTCCTCCCGGGGGCTTTCGCCACTGTGTCGAAACCGCAGTTGGCGCAGTAGTTGGTTCGATTCCAGCGCTCGGATGGTTTGTACTGTTGCCTACCCCACCCACGCACACACACATACCCACACATACCCACACATACCCACACTTAAATGTTTGTGATTGTTTCCAGGCAAGAGAGTAAAATTCGACTTTTCCCTTTAGGCATTTTTGTTCGGTAATTAAATTATTAATAGTCAATATTTAAATAAATAAAACCGACACTGCCAATGACTAATTGATTCTCGCCAGACAAAATTTAACTGAAAATTGAGAGGTGGTCTATGCTTTTGTCACACGTAAATATTTACATTTATAAAAAAAACAGGAAATATATAATTAAAAAAAAACGAATGGTAGGTTATTCTAACGTATACCAACATTTAAATTGGGATTAAGTGTGATAAATAGAAAACATTTGCAAAATAATGGTTTTGCTAAAATGGCGGTGGCCTATAGTTTACCGGAAAACCAAATGTTTAGTGTAGAAACGGTAACGTGCCGTCTGCGAGACTGACATATTTTGACAGCAATAAAAATTATATATTATAAAAAAACAAATTTCAAATTCTATATAGGCTCAAGTTAGATATTTATTTTGATTGTGTGAATAGTAAAAAACAACTATTTAAAAAATATATATCAAATAAAGATTTAAACGTTATGAATATAAAAACTGCATAAGTAAAGTATTAGTTTAAACATACAAAACCTAAGTGGTATATTAAACTTATGATAACAATGTAACTGACATTGAAAAAATACATAAAAATTAAGCCATCTCTAGGGAAAAAGTAGAATAAATAAAAGTAAAGTTTTAAATATCAGTGACATTTACGACACTGTCACACTTAGGTTTGAAACATTGCAGACCTATGGGCTTCATGCGCTCCACATACATAAATATTGTACCATTCTGTGTTGTCGCATGGCACAAAGAACATGCCTTCCGTTTTCCTAGCACCAGAGTTTCTTTTACTGGAGGAACGTTTTCTTGCTGTCTTTCCAGTATCCTATTGATAATAAAGTGTAGGTCGCTTGGTAGATGGGAGTTTTGAATTCGCCTTTTCATATGGGCCTGTACTAGTTGAACAGCTAGTTTTTTTTTGCAAATAAGGATTTCCCATAAATTTCTTCATTTTTCTTATTGCAATGGTATAAAATATAGAAATTTTCAACCGAAATACCCATAATATGAAAATAAATAACCAACGGCCATCTACGAGTGCGGCGACTTTTTGAACACTACTCATTAAGACAATTTACTCCACCTTTGTTAGCATTATAATATGCTGAAATTTCTGGTATTTGAGTCTGGATGCGTAAAAGCTGTTGTGTCAAGCAGATGATATAAGTATGGAGCCTTGTTCTGTTTTCCTACATATGGTAAAAAACTATGGCAGACTCCTCACGAAAAACATATAATGCTGATTCCACTTGTCTTGTTTTGTTGGACAAAAAAGACGGAGGTATTTCCCTTTTATTTTTCTTCATTATATTAACTTGAGTAACATTGTTCTTCAGTATTGAATCGAATTCTACTGAGGTAAACCAATTGGTTATCAGCGGTTGCAGATAATTATTAGCGGTTACAGATAATTATCAGCGATTACATTCCGATTGCTCCCAAAGATAGACTCCGCGAGACTTAAAATAGACTGTGTTGGTTTTAAAATCGTTTATATTACGCACCCAATTCCGTCAGAATCTTTGCCAGTGTAAATGTAAGCATTGGAGATAGCTGCTTGCATTTATCAAAGCTGCATCAATTTTAATGCCGGATTTGTAGGTTTTCATAGGCATATACATTTTATAACGGCATTTGTCTTGGCAATATTTCATCATACAGATTGACCAATTCCATACATGCTTTTAATATTTTTAGAAGCCGTTAAAAATTAAAGAAATAGGCGCTGTAGGATCCCCCTTTCTTTTTTCATCTCTCTCTTCCGGATTGTCAAATCTTAATGCAGCCTAAAGTATTTCGAAGCGCTTCGAACTCATGACAGCCCGAAATATATCTCGACCGGTTCCATCGGTGGTAAAAAGTGTCTCGATACTTTCGTGGTTTGAGTTGAATACCGAGGTATAAATTAGAAGTCTTATAAAAGCTTTGAGTTAAATCAAATCAGTGTAATTCAGATTGCTAGTTTGCAATTTGTATTTTGATTTCATTGCATTTAGTTTGTAATTTGTACATTCAACAATGTGTGACAACATATCATAGCAACTGTCAAACGGATATTGGATTACGCCAAGATTGTAAACATTTCCTATCAAAACCGTCACTTTAATAATCATATTGTTTCCTTGCACAGAAGTTTTCTTGTGAAGATGGTCTCATTTCTGATGTACACCACCAATAACGATTTTTTCCGTACAGATATTTGCCTTCATCTAAATGTTCTTCTTTGTCGCTACTTTCTGATAGTTCGCTTTCGCTGTTATGCCCAGATTCAAAATACTCATCCTCACTAGCACCATTTATATCATTTTCTGCCTCTTCATACCACTGCGTAATACTCTTTGAACTCGTCATCACCATAAGGCATTCGTTTTGACGGTTCCGCCAAAACGAATATTTCTGAAATTTCGTAATGTAGCAAGAACTGTATCATCTAACTGACTGCGTCGACCTGAACGTTTCTGAAAATCGGGTGACCGAGTGGGGGAGTGGGGACCAATAGTTTGAAAATTAGATGAGGTAACACGATTGAAACGTTTGTTTTCAAATTATCGTACTACCTAAAAGCCAGACAGTCTCAGGGACGGCACGTTTCCGATTAAGAGTTAAATAAACAAACTAAGATTTATATTTAATTTCGAAATCTTAGATTGTAAAAATTGATGTAGTTGGATACCATAATAATAATTGTTTTATATTTTGTCATTCAAATTCTCGAAATTATTCAACCATTTACATTGCTAAGTTTATTTTGATACACTGTAATATACAAAAGTTTTATGTTTATGTGGAAACTACGGAGTTGTATATTCCGCAAATAGTAATACATATACATATTGAAGCTTTACGCTGGATCCACATCAGTACAAATTTGCGTTGTGCGGTTTGTATGTTATATGTGGTGTGCCTACGAGCGAATATAGACGCTCTAACTCAAATTGTTCCAGTAAATTCAACATACACGCAAAATTTTATTGGTATGGACCCAGCTTTAGATATTCTGTAAATTTAATCTAAGGGGTTTTAATGGGTTAATGGGTTTATATTTGAGGGATAGTATATCTTATTCATTCCTTGTCATCGCGGGGGCATTTCGTTTTCTTTTTTACAAAAACAATTTTCGTTTTACAATAAACATATGAATTTCAAGAATCTCTTTATATTAGTATGTTTATACAGTTTTCACATCATTGTTCTAATATTGGCACTTATAATTCTGAACAGTACTGTTGCATAATTTTCTATGGATTAGTTCATTTGGGTAAACATTATGGTATGAGGCGAGTAGTTCACCATTAATCTTCAGCAGATGAAACCTGACAGCCCAACAACAATATCAGCAGGAGTCTTAATTCTTTTCAGATTTTAGTTATTTTTTACTGGTAGCCGCGCGTTCAACATCCATACTAGATTTAATCTTCTTTATACTATATGCACTCGAATAGTTTTTTGTTCATTGTTTCATGTAAAATATCAGTTGCCTTTCATCATCATAACCTGGAATTCTATACTTCACGATAAAATTGTTACATTTATTTCATTAACATTTATTCGCTATAACAGTGTTTCTGAAGATCGGTGTTTTTAAAATATTTAAGCTACTTTGGAATTTGCGGTAAATTTATCACCTCGATCAAAAAGTTTCCTGAATTCATTCAGAAAATACAAAATACAAGTTTATTCATAGAAATTGATATTGTGCCTTCCAAAGTACTTTCCATGGACTATAAAGCATTTTTGCCAGCGCTTGATTCAATCCTCGAAACATTTTTTATACTCGGTGTTGGCCATCAGAGCCGTCTTCGATTTGTCTATAATCCCCTCTCGGCTGCCAAAACGCATTCCCCGGCTCTAAAATGTCGCGTATAATGATGGCATTGTGCGATGGTGTATTTCTTTTTTAGCGAATTGCTTCATGCAAACGCTACATAACGGCCAAATAATACTCCTTGTTGACCGTTTGACCTTCCGGAAGGAATTCATGATGCACAACACCGTTATAGTCTATGAAAACCGGGAGCATTGCCTTCTTTTTCGATTGAAAATGACGTGTTTTTTTCGGTCTTGACTCATTAGGTGCACGCTATTCACACGCTCTCCTCTCCTGTAATAATGCGTTTGATAAATATTGGGTCGGATTCAACATTGGTAATCATGTCTTTAGCGATATCAACGCTGTCCCCTTTTTTGCATGAAATTCAGGTATTTTGGCACCAACTTTGTGGCAACACGGCGGAAACCCAAATCATTGACCAAAATGTCTTGAACAGATCCATAAACAATATTCAAGTCCCCTCCTAGCTCTCTGGCCGTTAATTTGCCGTTATTGACTACCATTTGTTTCAGTTTATCGATGTTTTCGATGTTGACCGCTGCTGCCACTGCGTTCGTCATCATCGAGGAACTCACGACCACTTCTGAAGCATTCGTGCCACTGATAAACGACTGTTTTCTTTAGAATATCGTTGCCGAAACACTTTCCAATATTTTCAAGGTCCTCGCACCATTGAATCCGTTTTTAATACAAACTTGCTGCAAACGCAATTCCATTTGTAATAGTGTAAAAATGGAAAACACGCATAGGGGTAGATGTACTCAAGACAGAGTAACTTTTACAAGTGTGGTGGGAATGTCAACGACAGATATGGTAACCTAAAAACAGAACTAATAAGGTGACTGAGAGCGGCACACGGTTGTCATTCCGGTAACTTTTTGATCAAGGTGGTATATTCAGAACTGATGTAATCATGTATCGATTAATACTGAACTATACATTTCTTTAGATACATACCTCCTGTTATATGCATTGCATTTTAATTTTTGTTTGAATGGTACATTTTGGTAAGCAACATTTCATTGACTATTTTAATAGGTAATTGTGACGTTTTGAGTACATTAATGTGCATTTGTATTTTAGACAATTATATTATTTGTTATTTTTATTTAAATTTTGGAGTTAGAGTGGAATCTTGTACTTTGGTTTGCTAACCTGTTTTTAGGACAATATTCTTACAGTGGGTTATTATTAGTAGTATGTTATGTAGTTATTCAAATAAGTTGTTAAATTATTCTCAGGGCTAAAATGTTCCAATGTTCCTTATAAAATTATTGAATATATATATATATATATATATATATATATATATATATATATATATATATATATATATATATATATATATATATATATATATATATATATATATATATATATATATATATGGTGTAATGTTTAAATAAATATTTTGTGTAAATAAATTAGTGTTTTTATTTGTATGTTTCTTTAATAATTAAGTCATTTCTCATTTTTTCAATTTTTATTCAAAATCTATGACAAACTTATATGAAAATATGGGCTAACATCTGTTTAGGAAGGATAACATTTGTTTTTTGATTAATATGTTCTTGGTATTCGATTTCAATTCCTTCATTTAATCTCAGAAGGGGATCAAATCTTTACTTAATTCCCCAGAGCCTTCATGTAATTTCAAAATCCACGTGACTTATAAATATGGACAATCGCCAAATCGACAAATTTTGCAGCGACACCACTTGTTAAAGTCTCGGCAAAAAAAAAAAAAATTGCAGTTTGACGGTTATCCACAAGGTCAATTTGTTTTAAACATTTGGTTTTCACCGTTTGCCTAATTTACCTTGTCTCAGGATTATTTCCCTGACTGAAGAGACGAACCTAAGTCGAAATAAGTAACAATAAAGATAACAGATTTTCAAAGAATCTGGCTTCACTTCGAAGCACGCTCAAAGCGCTGGGAAACACGGCTTAAACGCAGAATTTTGCGAATTCTGAGCTTTGTAAATCTTCCAGTTTGCCGGGTTTGTGCATAGTTGTGATCAGCCTCCTCTGGGTTTCATCTTAACCCTGTGATAAATAGAAAATATGGAGTTTGTTGCTTTCGAACTTTTGGGTCTCATCAGTTGAGCGAAGTAGCTCAAGCGCTTGGAATTTTAGGTATAACATTAGATTTTAATTACAAGCTTCGGAATGGCGCCTTTCAACTGAGTCAAAACCGAAAAAACCATAAGGACGTTGGATGTTGACTGTTCTCTTTGATTATGGCGGTGTTGTGTACTCGGAATTCTTGCCAGAAGGTCAGACGGTATATAAAGAATGTTATGTGAGCGTTATGCGGCGTTTAAGAGAGAAAATTCGCCGAAAAGGCAAGATTTGTGGAAAGAAAACTTTTGGATTTTGCATCACGGCAACGCACCATCTCAGAAGCCTTTCATTGTAATCGAATTTGAATCATTGTGAACGAATTTCTTCAAAAACTCAACAAACACCATCGAACAATCACCGTATTCACCTAATATGGCTCCGGGCGACTTCTTTCTCTTTCCAAAACTCAAATTACCACTTCGATGCACCCGTTTTCAGTCGATAGGAGACAAAAGAGAATTCGCGGCGAGAACTGAAGTCGATTTTAGAAAATGCGTTTAAAAATGTTTTGACGGATTATTCGTTGGCATAATTGTATTATTTCGGAAGGAGCCTAGTTTGATGACGATACAATAAATTTGGATAAATAATAAACATTTTATATTTTATTGACAAATTCCCGGTACTTTTTTGACAGAATGTATATTTGCAAAAATATGTAGGTTAAATTTGAAATTAAAATTCAGAGAATTGACCGAGTTACAGTCATTTCATATAAGCGGCCTATAGACTTGCAACTTGGTTGCCAACGGCGTGGTCAACTTCTTTGCAACATACCATGTATTCTTATCAGCAACATCAGTTTATCAAAAGAAGTTGTATAAACTAGTTTGCGTGTGTACGATTGAGATTCCAATTATTTTACTACTTATTAGGGTTTCAAAATGACACAGACACTTCAACATGGTTGCCAACATAGGCTCTTTTTACTAAAAATTAAAACTTTTGATTCCTTTGCACCCGTCGATGCATGCAACATGGTATTACAACTGCAACCTGCCCACAGAGGTTCCCGTTTTTTCCGACTTTACAGTATATTTACTATTTGTAATGAATTCTATACCTAGAAATTTGATTGTTTGAGGGTCGCTCTTCAAGTTGCTTACTGCACAAACGTTTTTATATCCTGCCTATTAATATTGAAAGTAATCTTGTGATTTGCGAAAAATGGATAGTAAAAGTAATAAATGCGTTAGAACAAGAGCTTTACAAAACGAAAGAAAATGAAATCGACCTCGTAATAGATTTGAGACTGAAAAAGGTAAAGGTCTCAAACGCCGTAGAAGTACTTCGAAAAGAAAAATATCCAATAACATTGACTGTGGTCCGGGACTCTATAGTTTAATGTAAATGTAAGTATTTTACAAAATACATAACTATATCAAGAAAAATATTAAAAACATTTTAAACGCATTTTTCAGGAAACGACTTTTCTTGACCTTGTGCAACGAATACTCGAAAACTTATTGGTCTATTTTCAATTTTTTGTTGTAATATTTACAGTGGCTACGTCTGTACATAGCGGATTTCAAAAATTTTAGTAATTACTATTTTTATAAACTGCTTGATTTAAAAAAAGAGCCTCAAAAATTAAAAAAAAACGTGTGTGTACTTATGTACGCCAGTAAGAAGTTATACTTTGGGGTAATTAATAAAAAAACAAGTCTTGAGAAATGGCGAAGGTATGATTATTTTAAAAAGAAAATAATAAATTATGTTACATCGGCGCGCGCAACTTTGCCCCTCCGCTGCTAAAAATACACTTTGTTCTGTTTTCCCATAGGCGTCATAAGAAATATAACTTCAAAAAATTCAATCCGTCGCCATTTTGTGAATAATCAAAAAAATAAAACACGGCTACTCATAACGATAGCTACATTCATTTTAATTCTGATAAATTGTTTTTTTTTTTTATTTTCAGATAACTCTTCACCGAGATATCAATGCAACAATGGAGGCGGATGTTGTTTATCAGTCGTTAAGTCTAGGTTCATATTTTTGTAAATTTTTATATAAAAATTTATATAAAAGAAGTTTAATGTACACTTAATAAAATAACAACAGTCCAATCTCTTCTAATGATAACTACTTAACAGTAGTTATCTGTGAAAAAAAATTCTTGAAAATAGGTAATTTTTTTGGTCGTCACAGTGACTTTCTCCCTTAAATACGATGTACTTTTTTGTTTTTTTTTCAGTTATTAATAATAATAATATTTGTCTTTGAATTATCTATACAGTTTCGTACAGTAAGACTCCGTTTAAGACTGTTGCTATTGCGCGGTAGTATTGGAATTCTCCGAAATCGAACGATGTACTCCCAGGATTCCTAGAAATTGGGCACGATTTTGTTGCTTTGATACTCGCATACAATATCGCTTCGCGTATCATAGCTATACGAACGCATGTTTGCTGCATCACAGTTGATTTATTATCGGTCATTAACGTTATTGTGTGTATAAAGGTATAAACATAATATTTCATTTTATTCTGATAAATACGGCAAATTTTATTTTTTATAATGGGTGAGAAAAAGAAAGTAGAGAGATAAGAAAAATCATTTCGCTGGAAACTAAAATGCAGTTGCTCAGACGATTAGGTGCAGGATGCCGATATCAGATGCAATCTGATACCGGCACTGCATTAAATTTATCAATTTCAACAATACGGACAGTTAAAAAAAATGTTTTATAAAATTATAAACATTGTGTTGTCCGGGTACGTTTTATATTTATTGACAAATTTCACCTATGCCTTGTTCCTCTTCAACTCAAGCTAAGTTTTTTAATGGAGATTTCACTTTAAACTCGTTTTATTCTGTTTTGGCTTATTTGTTTCTTTCTGTTACGTGGACTGACTGAGGTGGCGTTTCTTCAGTTTTCTTGGAATTAATCTCACTTTTTTGGCCTCTATCTTCTCTCTTTCTACCTCTTTTGCTTTAATTTGCTCTTCACTTATTTCGTCTCACCTATTTCGATGCCTGCGCTTTTTACTGTTTAGCGTCAACATGAATCGTTTCAGCAGTTGTATCAGTCTTTTCGTCTAGTTTAGTTTCTGGTTCAAAATCATTGTCCACTTCCAAAGTTTCATCTTCAGCTTTCACCTCTTTTTCAACCCTTTCTCTGCTCCTACAGTTTCTTTTCGGTTTGGGCAATTCAACTTTATTTCTACAAATGGTATTTCTTTTTCATATCCAACATGACAATTCTCTTCCAACTTGATGTATGCTACCCCTGGTTTCTCAGTAAAACTACGTCCAATGATATAATAATATCGATTTCTGGGCATTATCAGGTACAATTACACCTCCACCATTTCGTCTACATCGTCAACCTTCAGAGAAACATCAGCCATTGCCCTGCTGGTAATAGATGGAAATCTTTATTGTACCTGCTTAGATCCTACTACAGAGAGGTTTAATTTCTGGGCAATTTTCTCCTGTACTGTGCATGCTGCACTCCCTGGATCGATGATTGCTGTTCTAGCTACTCCAGTTTGTTGATTTTTCTTTAAGGTATTTTCTATAAGTAATATCTAGGTTGATGTGTTCTTCTTCTTGACTGTTTGTCTTTATATGTTTTGTTTCTTCCGGTACTATTAACTGCATGCTGGAAGATGACTCTCTATTTTCTGGACAATTGCTTGCAATATGGCGTTCATTTCTGCAAGTGTAACAGACTGCTCTCGTCTGCTCCGGGGTGTACGTTCTTCTGTCTCGCAATATTTTGCTACATGACCATATTTCTTGCAGCTAAAGCGCAAAGGTTTTCCCTCTCAATTTCTATCTGGCGCTCTTTCTGTTTTGGATGAGCTTGCTGAGGTACTATTAATTTTTGGCTCTTTCTTGGCTCTTTCTTAATTGCCTTATTATTGGTTGACACAATAGTTTGTCTAACCTGGCTCTTTCTACTCTGTCATACTCTCGCACATCAGCTAGCAATTCATGCATCATAATTATGGTTTTTGGACAGCAACGATGTGCTCAGTCAAAGTTGAGATCATACAATTCAATATTAAAATTAAGGTCTAACTTACTGCAGAGATTGCATTTTTCATGGAAATATTTATTAATATCTTCTCCTTTTCTTTGGATTCTTTCATTAATCCTTTTCCACTTACTGGGTAATTCTTTCAATTTTAAAAAGGTTTTTCTAAAAACAGTTTCAAAATCCTGAAAGCAGTGGATGTGGTTTTGTCTTGCTAAATACCATTGCTGTGCTCCAACAGTTAAATTAGACCGTGCTGTTTCTAAAACATAAGTATCTGGCCATTGATGTAGTGTTTTCATACTTACAACTTTTTCTAGCCACATCTTAGGATATTCCTTTACATTCCCACTAAATATATGTACATTTTTGGTTAAATCTGGCAGTACGTAATAACCATTCGACGTTTCTGCTCTATTTGTATCCATTTTGGTTAGCTTGTTGATTACAATTCATTCAAACATCTCATCTCACCGTTGATTTTCCACAATAAACACTTGTAGCATACATACAAGGGTGATTTCGTATCACCATACGAATCACCATACACCTATGGCCAGCTGGCAAGGTTGGAGAAATAGTATCCCTTCGGGCGTCATCCAATTCTTCTCTACCCATTTTTGGTGGAGATTTATTGTCAATAATAGGTTAGGTCAGTGTTCGTCACTTGTGAAAGCTCTTCTTCTGTAACTTTTTAGTCACAGGTGTTCGTTGCCAAATATTTGTTCTTTTTTGTCTCGCTTTTTAAAGACTTTAGTCTGCTAACTTCACACCGACGCTTCTGAATATGGTGTCAACCGAATAAAGTTGCTTAATCGTCACTATTTTTCTTATTGTGTCTACGGCTTTCGATTTTCAATTATTCGTCCTTATCGTCTCTTCACTATTTCACTTATCATTTTCCGAAACTGAAAGTTTATTATATGTATCTTTATATGTATCTGTTTGTACTTATCCCACTTCTGAATTTGTCTATTTTTGTAATATAGAGATCACTAAAAT
The DNA here is from genome assembly GCA_031761425.1 of Cosmopolites sordidus. Classification (NCBI taxonomy): domain Eukaryota; kingdom Metazoa; phylum Arthropoda; class Insecta; order Coleoptera; family Curculionidae; genus Cosmopolites; species Cosmopolites sordidus. Next base: position 252,785 of record JARFXV010000437.1, on the reverse strand, counting down.
TTTGTCACGTACATTTAACGGGTTTAATATGGGTTTCTCTTCGCACGTGGACACGTGAATCTATGGCTTCACTGGTCGGCTCTTCAATCTCTTCTCAGTACTGTTTCGATGATGGTCTTCGAGTCTCTTCTTTTGCCTCTCTAGGCGACGTTGATCCCCACTTTTAGTGTCGTTTCCATTTCCTAATCCTAATTGATGGTTGCTTATCCATACTAAAATGTATGAACAGAAACAAAGATTGTTTAAAACAGGAGTATGGAAGAATGTATGGCCGGAGCTAAGCAAGGATGTTGACACAAGAGAATCCATTGTTGATGTCGAAGAAATTGTTAAGCTAGCATGTTCGAATTCATTTACCTTCGAAATAATTAGTAAAAGGTAAGTATGGAAATGTGACATATGAAAATATAATGAAATATGTAAATTATCAAGTTCCTTTTGTTGTTTATGCAGATTTTGAATGCAATTTAAAACTTTTAGAGAACATCGATGTTGATGTAAATCCAAAAAGTTCACAAATCGTATAGCAATTTGAGCGTATTCGATATACTTATGCATATTATATTAAATGTTTTTTTGATGATAAATACTCCAAATTTGAAAGACATAGAGATTTGAATAGTGACCAAATGTTCGCATAAATTCTTTAGAAAAAGATGTATTCAATTTATATGACCAATTTCTAAAGATTCTTAAAAAAAAGAATTCTTTGACCGAATTAGAAAAAATTACACACAACTATGCCACAAACTGTCATATTTATGATAAAACTCTTTTGAGTGATAAAGTGGCTGATCATTGTCATATTACTGACAATTATACAGGACCTGCTCACTCATTATGCAATATCAATGAATTTATTCCTAATTTTATTCCAGTGGTGCACAACCTCAGGTATTTGTAATTTCACTCGTCAAAAAGGTGTGTTTCCTTACACTTACATTGATGATTTTAAAAAATTAGAGGAAATAATTTCACCTGAAAAATAGAAAATTTTTAATATGCTAGTTTAACAGTTGATTACATTATTGATTAAGGATATAAAATAGCATCAAAAATTTGGCAATTGTTTAAGTGTAAATGTATTGGTCATTATTCAGATATTTATTTACTTTCTAACATTACTTTTGCCTGATATTGAAAATTTTCGAAACAAAATTTTTTTTACGTTAGTTAGTCTACATAACTATCATAATGAAACTGATCATAATGATATATGGCAAAACTATCGAAAATGTTAATTGAATTGATATCAGACTTGTTACAGAATGGGAAAAAACAGAAGAAAAGAGGGAGCTGAAAATTTGCATACAAAAAATATTTAGTTGCATATAATAAACCAATATATATAGGATTTTATATTTTATATATATTTAACTGTAATATCTGATTTCTTCTACAATTTTTTAAAACCTCTATATCAAGAAAATGTTTCACTGCTTTATACAGACATATATTCTTTTATTTTTGAAATCATTACAGAAAATGTTTATTATGATACCTCGAATTATGTACCTAATAATATTTATGACATACCTGTAACAAAATCAGTTGTTGGCAAACTTTAAGATGAGTATGCCGATGAATCGATTACAGCTTTCTATGGTACCGGAGCAAAAGCCGATTGCATCCGAAACCGAAAACGGTTTGTTGAGAGAAGCAAAAGGTATTAAGAAAAAAGCTGTTATGATTCTATACACTATAAAGATGTAGAAAATAATTCGAAAATCTATTGTTCCATGTAGTATATGTGTTTCGTTCGTTTTACAGAACTGAAAATAAAATAGCTTTAAATTCTGAAGATGATAAAGGATATAAAATTCCATATAATTTTAAAACACTTACTTGAGGTGATCATGATAATCCGTTCTATCAGTGGAACACTGTTCAACCACAACTAGATGCGTTTTTTAAGCTATTAATGTATTTAAAGTACAAGCTTTCGAAGTATATTGCATTTGTAATTTCGATAAGTGTTTAGAAAGTTTAGCCAATGATATTGATGATGTTTCTAAAACTTATGAAAAACGACTTTTTACTTTCAAGAAAGAAAGGTTGAAACGTGAAATTTTGGCAAGACCAGGATTTTATTATATTTTAAATAGAGATGTTTGCATATGTTACTATTGTGGAATTGAAAGTTTTGATTGGTTATATGATGATTGTGAGAATTCATGGTATAATAAATACTAAGGTAAGATATTGCGCATGATAGGCGGAGCTTTGTTGGCGGAAATACGTCACCCATTGAGTAAAATTCGAACAACATCATAGTTTTGACATATAACAAGTTTACTAGGAGTTTATGTACGGCGTTTCTGTGGTATTCATCTAAAATATTCAATAATAACAATACGTTGTGCTGTGTTTGGGTGTACCTCAAATCAGTCGAAAAAGAACCTTTGTGATTTGAAGATTTTTCATTTTCCAAGAATGAAGTTGCGTGTAAGAAGTGGATCCATGCCACAAAAAGACCGCATAAGTTTAACCTGAAAAGGGCTTTTATTTGTTCGTACACAACACTTTTTAAATAGAACAAAACCTTTTAATAACACCAAAAAGTTACCGAGGATTGAAGAATTATGTAGTACCGACTCAAAATCTAGCATTCAGTTCTAAAAAACCAGTATCGAATGAACAATCTGCAAGAATTAAAAAAAGCGAGAGAAAACAAGTCGTCGCCCAGTTGTTGACCAGGTAATTATCACAAGAGAAAAATAATTGAAATAGAAATAAAATTAAAAAACATTGAATCATGTTTATAAATTTGTTGCTTTAAAAAGAATGGTGTTTTATTTATTTATGCTTGATTAGATGTTGGGATGGTGGTAGAAATAGTAATGATGGTGATGGTAGTAATATTTCTAATATTCCATGTTTATACCCCAGATTTGCCAATAAGTGGTTCAATGATCAAGTAATTCGACTCCAAAAATGATCCACTTATGTTGAACAGTGCTCATGAAGGAGATATTGACGAGAATCTGCATAAACTTGAATATGATGGGCTCGACAATTTAGCTGGATATATATGTTTCAAGTTAAACGATTCCAGTTTAGAAAGACACAGCAGGTCCAAATATACCTGGACTGATCATTTAAGTGAATGATGTATTCACAAACCTTATGAAGATTTTCTTTCACAAATGAAACAGCTTGAACAAATTTTTAGTAGCCACATTGAATGCCCAGAAAAAGCAAAAAAAAACTATTCTTTCGGTTTCGAATGTAAGTGTAAAATTAGGTAGAAGAAAGAAGATTAAAACTATTACATAATTACACTTATTGGTAATTCACAATGGACATAAGCTTAAGAAATATGTAAAATTTTAAATTTAGAAAACATAATGTTGTCATTTTTAATACCAATATAAAATATGGCTAGATGTGTGTTGAATAATTAATATTTTATTTGTGACAAAAATATCGTATTTAGCTGGATATTACATTTAAAAACCAATATTTATAAAACTATCAATTTGCATACTGTAATTTTATATAACCAATGTATATTATTTTTTACATACATTTTTAAACTGAGAAACAAAATGATTTGTTTATATACATTTCAGATATTCGTAATAAATAATATTAATCTATAAAATGAATGTTGTGTCAATGTCAATCAAATGTGTGTTGTTCTGTAAATAGTTTCTTAAATTCAAATAAAATTGTGTACGTGTCTGTTATATACAATTTTGTAGTCTGTTGCCCACACTGATAAAGTATTTGTACCCAATATAAAGCCTTAGTTCCAATTACAATGCATTTAAATTGTATTTCAAAGTCTAGCAACGAAGATATTTGAATTTTACTCAACAAGTGACGCCATGCGCAAACCGGGCGCATTTTGGTATACGGGAATATCAGGCCCTAGTGAGCATTAAAAATTTGCTCAAATATGTAATTTAAATTAATGTTTATGGTTAAATAAAAACAAAAAGGATATTAATCAAATATTCATAAAACCAATACAAATTTTTGGAAATATAAAATGTTAATTATTTTATTATCGATTACTGTATTTCTTATTGTAAATATGTATTTAAGTAGGTTTGCAATGTTAATGTGCAATCTTCTAGGTTGGAAATAAATTTCATAATTTATAAATAAATATTGTAAATATTTATTTTGTTTTAATGGCTTCTTAAACCCATTTTTCCTCCTTTATTTTATTTTCCAAAACATTATTTATGTTCATCACCCTCCTGTAGTAACATATGGTAAAATACGTTTTTCGAATGAAACAGACATCACACTTAATGAACATTGTCAGTTTTAGAAAGTCGGTTTAACCAATAATAATACAATTAGTTTTATACAACAAATAAATAAAGCAAATAATGCTAGTAAGTTTTCTAAAATGCATCATTATCCCAACCAAACTATTTTGGGTAATAATTGGATCGAAATGTCTAAATTAACAAATATTCATTTACAAACTAAGGGACGGTTCTACAATGCAGGTATAAGCTATACTTGGTATATTCTTGCATTGTAGAACCGGCCCTAAATCACCCAACATCACTCAGTCCGATTTTGAAGAATACAACATATGTTACATTTCTAATGTTGTTAATGTTGTATTAACTTCTGCAATGTTCTTATTACAATTTTTATTAAAATTTTATTTAAAATATATATATATATATATATATATATATATATATATATATATACCGATATATATATATATATATATATATATATATATATATATATATATATATATATATATATATATATATATATATATATATATATATATATATACCGATATATACCTTTCCACCGAGCTTGGTCCATCTGTGATCCCATCGCCTCGCTATATGGCTAGCCCATTTCCAATTCAATCGTTTTACTTTTTCAATGATGTCACAGACTTTCGTTTGTTCCCTGATTCATGCGCAGGACTTTGTGTGTGTCTCGTCTTGTAACACCAAGCATACGTCTTTCCATTCCCCTCTGTGCTACCCGAAGTTTTTAAATTGATTGGGATGTGAGTGTCCAGGTTTCACTTCCGTATGTCATAACGGGTAGAACGCACTGATTGAAGACTTTTTTTCAGGCAAAGTGGGAGTCTGCTCTTAAACACATTGTTGAACCTGCCAAATGCCTGCCAGCCATATTTAACACGCCGTTCCACTTCCCGGGCGGTATTCCCCTCCATTGAAATTCTCTGCCCAAGATATATAAAGCTGTCCACAATCTCCAAATCCCTTCCTAAAACTGAAATTCTTCTGTCCGGAGCGAAGTTATTGAACATAACCTGACTCTTTTTCAGGTTTATTTTCAAGCCAAATGGTTCGCCACCCCTTTGCAGTTCTTGTATGCGTCTTTGCAACTCCTCTGGGTCTTGTGAAATGAGAATAATATCATCTGCAAATCTAAGATGGTTTAAGTTTGCACCATTGATCTTTACACCATCCTGTTCCCAATCCAGTTTACGGAATACTTCTTCAAGGCCAGCCGAGAAAAGAATAGGCGATATTGCGTCATTATGCCGTACACCTCGTTCTACATTAATTCCCATTTCAAGATCACCAAGATGAATTGTGGCTGAAACTTCATCATATATCGATTCTAATAGGTTTACATATGCTTTATCTACCCCTTGGCTAAGCAGTGCATCCATTATCGCATGCTTTGAGATGGAGTCAAATGCTTTTTCGTATTCGATAAAGGCCAAGCACAGTGGCATGGTGTATTCGTTGTGCCTTTTTATGGCCTGCTGTACAACCTGGATGTGATCCATTGTACTGAATCCACTTCTGAATCCTGCTTGTTCTCTTAGTTGTGCGTCATTCAGTTGTTTTAATATTCTTTTAGAAATTATCTTAGTGAAAACTTTGTACATTATTGATAGGATTGGACGGTAGTTCTTTAAGTCAGGTACTTTTTATTGTTTGAGGCATTTTGAGTATAATTTTGCCAGTGTTTTATGTAACGTATGACCACCATCTTTTAGCATTTCGACAGTTACACTGTCTTTTCCTGGAGCCTTGCTCATTTTCATCGATTCTATAGCATTTGTTACTTCCTCCACTAGGATATCTGGCATTTGTTCTTCCGTGGGTATTGTTGTCTTTGATTGGGTCTGATCTTCATATAACTGGGAATAAAATTTTCTGACAACCTCTAACATTTGCGTACGCGCCCTGCATACTGTGCCACCCTCATGCCTTAAGGCATATATTTGCGTTCATTTCTTTCTCAGCTTCTTTTTAGCCTTGTTAATTCCTTTGATTTCTTCTAGGGTTTTTTGCACTAGCTGCATGTTGAATCGGCGCGTGTCCTCTCTGATACGTTTTCTTATAGTTTTGCAGAGCTCAGGGTACTGGACCCTGCCAAAAGGACTACCTGCATTTCTCATTGCCCGCCGTTTCTTCGTTAAATCAATGGTCTCACTGGAGATTTTTTCTGTTTGAGACACTTTTCTTCTGGTGCTATTGAAGCAGCCGTTTGAAGCACATTGTTGGCGATTTCTTCATACTGAACTGATAGTTCCACTTCCTCCGGATCTTGTAACACAGCAAACCGGTATGATAAAGCAATCTCAAAATCGCTTGCTGTCTCCAGCAGTTTCCCAGAATCCACTTTGCCCTTCTTTTTGATCTTACCATTCTTTCGCGTTCTCTTCGACAGTTGATCCTAACTTTTGCTCGTACCATTCGGTGGTCACTTCCACTGGACTGTACAATTACAAAATATTATTTTATTGTTGGTCATGATGTAGTCAATTTCACTTGTGAGTCCAGATGGACTTTTCCATGCCCATTTTCTGGTGATATTTTTCTTATAAAACGAATTCAAAATATATAGCTTTTTGTCCTTCAGCAAAATCAACCAATCTGTCACCTCTATTATCTCGCTCACCAGTTCCATATTGGCCAGTTACATTTTCGTCAGTTCATGTTGTTCCAATTCTGGCATTAAAATCACCCATCAGGATTTTGTATCTATATTTCTCCTTGTATAAAAGTTGGGCGACATCATCATAAAATTCCTCAATTTCTTCATCTCTATGGCTGATAGTTGGCACATAAACTTGGACGATTTGAAACCTAAACTTTTTATTCGGCGAAATGACGCATATATATATATATATATATATATATATATATATATATATATATATATATATATATATATATATATATATATATATATATTTCATCAAATTAATATTTTATGTTATTGAATCATTTTCTGATGATGGTAACATGGTTAGCGAAACGCACGTCCTGAAGTTGATAAGACATTTGGTGTTTATTAGTAAATCTATTTGTGTTTTAAATTAATATGTGTATTTTATTAAAATTTTTAATAAGAAATAAAGTTATTCCAAAACCTCACGTACAAATGTAATAAAATTACCAAAAACGCGAATGATATAATTCATTCAAATTGAAGTGGCATGATCTGTGCAAATCCGGGTACATCTGTGCAGATTCAATATCTCTTAAACAAATTCGGACTTTATTCTTTCTTGAGTGTTGGACTGTTACGTCGAAGATAATAAGATATCTTTAATTTGATTTATTTAATTCTGGTTATCTTAAGGTCATATTGCTGATATTTTTCTTGTTTTTTTTTCTTGTTTATTTATATTACAGTATTAATATCCGCTAGAAGCGCGACCTTAAACATACTGTTGTCAAACTATCATTTAACCCTTTTTCTCTCCCATCACTCTTTCTTTCTTAAACCGCTCTCGCTTACCTCGTTCCCTTTCACTCTCTCTCAGTTTTTCGATTAGTGCGATATGAGCTGGACTTCACCTCCTCTTAACCTTTCTTTTCTATCTCTACCCAGGTTTACAGTTTTAATTCCACAACTGCAGAATTCGCATCGTAGCCTTTTGACGCATTTTTTCCCTTAACTCGTGGCGATATTTGTTTTTTGGTCGACCTAGCTTTGGGTCGTATTCCAAAGATTAAACTTGAAGAGATTTACCACTAAACACCAAATCACTTTTTTCAAACTGCTCGACGCACGTTTCGCTAACCATGCTAGAATCATCAGGCGATGATTTAATTTAATTCTAAAACTAACTTATTTATATGAAAACCCTGTCTAATGGAGCGTGTAAAAATCAAGAACCGTGAAGTTTACTAAGTATTACATTAAACTTCACGGTTTATGGTTTTTTTCTATACGGATTTTCATATAAATAGAACATAGTTTGGTTTGGAATTAGATTAAATCATCTCCTGATGATGCCACATGGTTAGCAAAACGTGCGTCGAGAAGTTCAAAAAAGTCTTTTCGTGTTTAGTGGTAAATTTCTTCAAGTTTAGTGTTTCACACCAAAGGTTCCAATAGAAGAATTGACGTATTCCAAAGCCTCACGAGAGTCCCGGAATTACTTATTACACGTATACGAGATAAGTAATCATCACCATCAACTTTTCATCAATTCAAATGTTTCTGTTAAAGTTTTACCGAGCTTGAAACGAAATGTAATATTAGCTCTTTGTTCCATCCTGTTTTTGGGACGAGGTTATAAAAGCTACTGTCGCTTTAAGAGCTATAACTTGACAATCCACTGATCAATTCTAATGGTGGCGGTCTCGTTTCATATAGGAGACATACAGCTTTCAGATTCTAAAATATTTCTATTTCTATTCTGGGACTAATATTGTATGTCTATATAGTAATGATATAACTAGTTTCATACCAAAGGTTCCAATAGAAGAATTGACGTATTCCAAAGCCTCACGTCCGTCTCGGAATTACTTATTACACGTGTACGAGATAAGTAATCATCACCATCAACTTTTCATCAATTCAAATGTTTCTGTTAAAGTTTTACCGAGCTTGAAACGAAATGTAATATTAACTCTTTGATTCATCCTGTTTTTGGGACGAGGTTATAAAAGCTACTGTTACTTTAAGGGCTATAACTTGACAATCTGTCAATTCTAATGTCAATCAATTCTAATGGTGGTGGTCTCATTTTATAGAGAAGACATACAGCTTTCAGATTCTAATTTTTTTTTTTTCATCTATTCTGGGACTAATATTGTATGTCTATATAGTAATGATATATCTAGTTTCACACCAAAGGTTCCAATAGAATCATTTCTTTCACGTGTACGGGATAAGCAATCATCACCATCAACTTTTCATCAATTCAAATGTTTCTGTTAAAGTTTTACCGAGCTTGAAACAAAATTTAATATTAGCTCTTTGTTCCATCCTGTTTTTGTGACGAGGTTATAAAAGCTACTGTCACTTTAAGGGCCATAACTTAACAATCCGTTGATCAATTCTAATGGTGGCGGCCTCGTTTTATAGAGCAGACATACAGCTTTCAGATTCTAAAATATTTATTTTTTTTCATCTATTCTGGGACTAATATTGTATGTCTCTATAGTAATGAGATATCTAGTTTCACACCAAAGGTCCCAATAGAAGAATTGACGTATTCCAAAGCCTCACGACCTCGGAATCACTTCTTTCACGTTGTTACCCGTTTTGGGGCTTCAAAAAAAAGTACCCTTCAAAAAAATACAATATATATTAATATGGTGAATATTTCCCAGGGCTAATTACTGCTCAGAGAACATGAGATTCTCAGGCGATAAAAGAAAACATTATTCGGTACTTAAACATTTATTATCATAATTTAAAAAAATATCGTGGAAGCCAAAGAATAGGAGAGGGATTTTTGGTTATAATCAGAAATTAACTATGTTAGTAAAATACAGGCACTTTAGTAAAAATGTCTTATAGATAAGAAACATTAATAAACCTAATATAATATGACTAGTAAGATGATAACTTATCTTTGGTCAGTCAATCCACGAAACTCCCCGATGAGTGTCGCACGGGTCACGTGAGGCGGAACGTTGGTCTGTCTACCCCGTACGGTTTCCGATATCCCGTGGGTCTGCTCCTGTGGGTCGTGAGGACTTCGAGGACAGCCAAAGATGTGCGTGGAAAGAAGCCAAAGATTCACCCGGATTAACCACGTGTACAGGAAAATATGAAATTAGGGAATCAATCCACTACCAAAAAAAAAATTGAGAGAGGTTTTATAAATATTGTGACAAATATTTTAATTAGGTTAAAATTATTCTTACCCCTATCTGGGTTAAAAAAGAATTATTCGTCGGACGACAAATAATCGTACGGCCACGAGGATTCTCTAACTACGATGGTCCAAAATATACCTCGATAGGTTTCGGGGCAGCTCGCCGTGCGTTAGCAATTAAAATCCAGCAAAGCTGACAAATAAACTCGGCACTATTCCCAAAATATCCCGAACTCCAAGATTCTAATCAGCGGAAATTCTGCACTGGGTCAAGGCCTATTGCTGCACTGTCGACTGCGCTCGAAGATGGTCGGAAGGAGAAGAGATAGGAGAAGACCAAAAATGGTTCCTTCCAAAATCAAGCCCGCGAAGTAATTTTGTAGCTCTCCGCTAGAATACTGCCAATCAACCAAACTACCAGTACCGGACTGAGATGAATGAAAGTGAGTGAAAAGTGTTTTGTAGTGATTCCAGGAAGATAAACTAAACTAAAATAAAGAGAAACTAACGAAACATGGTACCGACCCTCTGCCAAAGCCTAATCAAATATGAGCAAGAAAATACGTAATCAATTCTTACAAATTCTCGATACGGTCGCAACACAGTACGGCCCTGTATATAACCACGCACCAGGCTCGACTCAAGATGTACCCCATTTCCTTTTCAGTACCTTCGCCAAAATGGCAAAATATGGAAAGTCTAAGTAACTGAAATTCCAACACAATACAACCAAACCTGGTAAGCAAATATAACCGTAACATTCATTACCCCTTCCTTCAGAAAAAAAAAATGAAGAAGTACCAACAATAATATCCTAAAATTATCCTAATATTTATACAATTTTTACTTATCTTATATAACTAACTAACATCTAAATAAGGCTTTATATCTTTTATATTCCATTTTCCTTTTGAAATATCCTGCTCGTCCTCCAATTTATAAACATTTATGCCAAGTTTTGTCTTTACTCTATATGGACCCGTAAATTTTTTTCCCAACTTTGCTGCATAGTTCTTATTCCAAACGATAAATTATCTGCTGTTTCAATCGAGTTTACTTTTAGGAAATTATGTTGTTCCGTTTTGCTAAAATACCACTGTCCGTCCCTTAAATCAGGTACTATCCCCATTTTTATCCAAAATTCAGTCCCAATAATTAAACTATGTCGTAGGTGGGGTATCACAAACACATCAAAAACAATAGTCTTATTATTCAAAGAAATAGGTACTGTAACATACCCAGAACAGTGTAAATTATCCTCATTGGCTAATGTACAATTTATATTATTTACTGCATGCAATTTAACCCCTAGACTCCGTAATATTTGCATTGAATTATTATTAATAAATATCTTATTTGCCCCTGAATCTAACAAACCACTGATTTCCCAGTCATAAACTAAAACATTTAAATATGGGCATTTACCATCTTTTGCTTGAGCCAACAAATAGTTCAAAATATGTTTATTTATATCATTAAAATTTTCTATTTCCCTTGGATTGCCATAAGAGTTCTGAATATTATTACCGACCGATTGGCGATCAGGAACATTGGCTCGGTCTACACCTTGTTCCTGTAATCGTTTCCCTGACACCTTGGACAAGAGGTTTTTTTGAAGCCTTGCAAACCACACTTAAAGCATTTTAAGTTTGTGCTTTTACAATGTCTAGCTATATGATTGAACTCGTTACACCTATAACATCTAATATTACTTGATGGAAATGACTTGGGTCCATGTTCTTGGCGAGAATAAAAGTTATCCAATCTACTTCGTCTCGTAGAAGAACTTTGTGCAATTTTGTCTTTATAATTATCCCTGTTAAAATTTCTGTTGTTGTCATACCTGTTCCCACTCCTATCAAATCCATCTCTACTCCTATCATATCTATTTACGCTTCGATTTTCATTTCTATCCCTACTTCTACCGAAATTATTCCTGTTATCCCGATATCTATCTCTACTTCTATCAAATCTATTGTTAATTCTATCATACCTATTCCTGTCATATCTATCTCTACTATTATTATATCCATCCATATTTATCCCTGATTTAGAATCCTTGCTAAAATTCTGTTTGTTTCCATTTCTCTCATTGTAATATGAGAGTTCTCTATCCCTACTCAAACTTCTCCCTTTTGAATTATCCTTATTTCCTTTTGAGATTCTTTTACTGCTTTTTGAATTTTCTGTAAAACTCACTTGTTTTTCAAGCTCTATATTATTAATTTTTTTCTTTGCATTTTTATCTATTTTGTACGACAAGTCTGGTTCTATTGAATTTTTATCACAAACTGGTGGTTTAAAATTAAGTAAATTACTTTGATTATCTTCTAATTTCCTACAAAGATCAATTAATTCTTCCGTTGAAGCAATATCTATAAGACCCAAATGATTTTGATAAAAGGGAAGAATATTTTTCCTTAAAATTCTTAATTTAACGGATTCATCAACAGTGATAGTTAATCCATTAAAAAGATTTGTCATATAAGCTACATAAATTGCAATTGATTCATGTTCCCCTTGTGTTCTTGACTTAATTTGTTCCCAAAGTCTATCATTATAATTTCTAGGTAAAAATTCGTCTTTAAAGTATTGACATAAGGTATCCCAATCATTAATCTTATGCTTTAAGGATCTGTAATAAACTAAAGCGTTTCCCTCAAATAATTCTACTGCACTCTTAAATAAATATTGCTTAGAGACATTGTTCGCCTCACGTAATTCCTACACTCTTTCTAAAAAAGCATTTAACCCTAAAAAGTCAGAATCCCCATTAAATGTTAAACCCCAAGAAGATATTTTAACTTTTGGATCTAGACTCAAATTATTCATTTGGTTTGACAAATTATCATTAGCGTTCTGGACAGGTGTGCTTATCTGAGGTGATGAACAACCACCTATTGACTGACTAGAAGAGTTTAAACTTTGTTGAAAAGACACATCCAAAGGTTCGTTAATTCTAAGTTTAAAATCCGATTATTTTTTCTCCTTTATTTGGGTTTTTTCGCCACTGTCTAAAACTCAAAAAATATCAAAAATACCTGTTCTTATTTAAAGAAAGAATCACTGGGTAAAAACAAAAAACCAAACGGAGACAAATTTCTCAGTGATTCTTTTTTGGAATAAATTTGCCTAACGAACAATATTTATAAAGATATAAAAATGTTATAAAAAATTTACAAACTTTTAACGTTAACGTTTCGGAGGGTAATCTCTCCCCGTTTTCAAAACTGAACTAAAAAATAAATTATTAAAACTGAACAAAAAAAAAATTTTGGCGAAAAACTCAAATAAAGGAGAAAAAATATATGAACACGCCACAATCATTCAGACATTACTTAAAATCCGATTGTTTGCTTTTAAATTTTTGTATATATTGCAATGTTAAGGAAAGTAAATCAGATTTTAACTTGGCTTGTTCATCATTTATAGGGTTTATTCTCGTTATCCTGTTTAAAATATGACCTAACTTTGATTGAAGTTTTCTTATCAAGCTATGATGAATGGGCTATTTAAAAATACGTCAATATCTTTTAGTTTAGTAGAACAAATACTAAGTTCAGTAGTATTATCAAAATTACTCTTATGTTCAAAAGTTTGACCATCAATTTCAAGAGCAAAACAACTTCTTAAAGTTTTTATTAATTCCTTCACTGTCCCTTGAGACGTAATACCACGAACATTAAGCTCGTATTCAAGTTCATCCTTAGTTAAACGGTCTGGTTCGATTTTAAACATTTTTTTAAAATATAATATAAAAAATAAATATTTCGAAAAATAACAAATATATGCAGCAAAGTGTGAGCAGAATAAATAGATAAATGCAATAAACAACCAATAATATTTATATATATTTTACTTTTACCAGTCGATGACTTGATGAAATTCTAATGATCGGGTTAGCGATACTACTGGAGTAGATAACCAGGACTTCTTAATGAGGCGTTGTGTCGATGGGCAGCAGAGTACTCCAAAGGATACTGGAAATTACGTTGGGTGCCAAAATGTTACCCGTTTTGGGGCTTCAAAAAAAAAGTACCCTTCAAAAAAAGTACAATATATATTAATATGGTGAATATTTCCCAGGGCTAATTACTGCTCAAAGAACATGAGATTCTCAGGCGATAAAAGAAAACATTATTCGGTACTTAGACATTTATTATCATCATTTAAAAAAATATCGTGGAAGCCAAAGAATAGGAGAGGGATTTTTGGTTATAAAAAAAACTGCGCCCTGGCTACGCCCGTGATATAGAATACAATATGAGTCCCAGAATAGATGAAAAAAATAGAAATATTTTAGAATCTGAAAGCTGTATGTCTCCTCTATGAAACGAGACCGCCACCATTAGAATTGATCAGTGGATTGTCAAGTTATAGCTCTTAAAGTGACAGTAGCTTTTATAACCTCGTCATAAAAACAGGATGGAACAAAGAGCTAATATTAAATTTTGTTTCAAGCGCGGTAAAACTTTAACAGAAACATTTGAATTGATGAAAAGTTGATGGTGATGATTGCTTATCCCGTACACGTTGTTACGGTTATATTTGCTTACCAGGTTTGGTTGTATTGTGTTGGAATTTCAGTTACTTGGACTTTCCATATTTTGCCATTTTGGCGAAGGTACTGAAAAGGAAATGGAGTATATTTTGCGTCGAGCCTGGTGCGTGGTTATTTTGCATATCCGGTACTGCGTAGTAAGTCGGGATACAGGGCCGTACTGTGTTGCGACCGTATCGAGAATTTGTAAGAATTGATTACGTATTTTCTTGCTCATATTTGATTAGGCTTTGGCAGAGGGTCGGTACCATGTTTCGTTAGTTTCTCTTTATTTTAGTTTAGTTTATCTTCCTGGAATCACTACAAAACACTTTTCACTCACTTTCATTCATCTCAGTCCGGTACTGGTAGTTTGGTTGATTGGCAGTATTCTAGCGGAGAGCTACAAAATTACTTCGCGGGCTTGATTTTGGAAGGAACCATTTTTGGTCTTCTCCTATCTCTTCTCCTTCCGACCATCTTCGAGCGCAGTCGACAGTGCAGCAATAGGCCTTGACCCAGTGCAGAATTTCCGCTGATTAGAATCTTGGAGTTCGGGATATTTTGGGAATAGTGCCGAGTTTATTTGTCAGCTTTGCTGGATTTTAATTGCTAACGCACTGCGAGCTGCCCCGAAACCTATCGAGGTATATTTTGGACCATCGTAGTTAGAGAATCCTCGTGGCCGTACGATTATTTGTCGTCCGACGAATAATTCTTTTTTAACCCAGATAGGGGTAAGAATAATTTTAACCTAATTAAAATATTTGTCACAATATTTATAAAACCTCTCTCAATTTTTTTTTTGGTAGTGGATTGATTCCCTAATTTCATATTTTCCTGTACACGTGGTTAATCCGGGTGAATCTTTGGCTTCTTTCCACGCACATCTTTGGGTGTCCTCAAAGTCCTCACGACCCACAGGAGCAGACCCACGGGATATCGGAAACCGTACGGGGTAGACAGACCAACGTTCCGCCTCACGTGACCCGTGCGACACTCATCGGGGAGTTTCGTGGATTGACTGACCAAAGATAAGTTATCATCTTACTAGTCATATTATATTAGGTTTATTATTGTTTCTTATCTATAAGACATTTTTACTAAAGTGCCTGTATTTTACTAACATAGTTAATTTCTGATTATAACCAAAAATCCCTCTCCTATTCTTTGGCTTCCACGATATTTTTTTAAATTATGATAATAAATGTTTAAGTACCGAATAATGTTTTCTTTTATCGCCTGAGAATCTCATGTTCTCTGAGCAGTAATTAGCCCTGGGAAATATTCACCATATTAATATATATTGTATTTTTTTGAAGGGTACTTTTTTTGAAGCCCCAAAACGGGTAACAACGTGAAAGAAGTGATTCCGAGACGATCGCGAGGCTTTGGAATACGTCAATTCTTCTATTGGAACCTTTGGTGTGAAACTAGATATCTCATTACTATATAGACATACAATATTAGTCCCAGAATAGATGAAAAAAAATAAATATTTTAGAATCTGAAAGCTGTATGTCTGCTCTATAAAACGAGGCCGCCACCATTAGAATTGATCAACGGATTGTCAAGTTATAGCCCTTAAAGTGACAGTAGCTTTTATAACCTCGTCACAAAAACAGGATGGAACAAAGAGCTAATATTAAATTTTGTTTCAAGCTCGGTAAAACTTTAACAGAAACATTTGAATTGATGAAAAGTTGATGGTGATGATTGCTTATCCCGTACACGTGAAAGAAATGATTCTATTGGAACCTTTGGTGTGAAACTAGATATATCATTACTATATAGACATACAATATTAGTCCCAGAATAGATGAAAAAAAAAATTAGAATCTGAAAGCTGTATGTCTTCTCTATAAAATGAGACCACCACTATTAGAATTGATTGACATTAGAATTGACAGATTGTCAAGTTATAGCCCTTAAAGTGACAGTAGCTTTTATAACCTCGTCCCAAAAACAGGATGAATCAAAGAGTTAATATTACATTTCGTTTCAAGCTCGGTAAAACTTTAACAGAAACATTTGAATTGATGAAAAGTTGATGGTGATGATTGCTTATCCCGTACACGTGTAATAAGTAATTCCGAGACGGACGTGAGGCTTTGGAATACGTCAATTCTTCTATTGGGACCTTTGGTATGAAACTAGATATATCATTACTATATAGACATACAATATTAGTCCCAGAATAGAAATAGAAATATTTTAGAATCTGATAGCTGTATGTCTCCTATATGAAACGAGACCGCCACCATTAGAATTGATCAGTGGATTGTCAAGTTATAGCTCTTAAAGCGACATTAGCTTTTATAACCTCGTCCCAAAAACAGGATGGAACAAAGAGCTAATATTACATTTCGTTTCAAGCTCGGTAAAACTTTAACAGAAACATTTGAATTGATGAAAAGTTGATGGTGATGATTACTTATCTCGTACACGTGTAATAAGTAATTCCGGGACTCTCGTGAGGCTTTGGAATACGTCAATTCTTCTATTGGAACCTTTGGTGTGAAACACTAAACTTGAAGAAATTTACCACTAAACACGAAAAGACTTTTTTGAACTTCTCGACGCACGTTTTGCTAACCATGTGGCATCATCTGGAGATGATT
This sequence comes from Cosmopolites sordidus, assembly GCA_031761425.1. Lineage (NCBI taxonomy): Eukaryota > Metazoa > Arthropoda > Insecta > Coleoptera > Curculionidae > Cosmopolites > Cosmopolites sordidus. The sequence goes on along the minus strand of JARFXV010000437.1, from coordinate 235,585 downwards.
TAATCTAATTCCAAACCAAACTATGTTCTATTTATATGAAAATCCGTATAGAAAAAAACCATAAACCGTGAAGTTTAATGTAAGACTTAGTAAACTTCACGGTTCTTGATTTTTACACGCTCCATTAGACAGGGTTTTCATATAAATAAGTTAGTTTTAGAATTAAATTAAATCATCGCCTGATGATTCTAGTATGGTTAGCGAAACGTGCGTCGAGCAGTTTGAAAAAAGTGATTTGGTGTTTAGTGGTAAATCTCTTCAAGTTTAATCTTTGGAATACGACCCAAAGCTAGGTCGACCAAAAAACAAATATCGCCACGAGTTAAGGGAAAAAATGCGTCAAAAGGCTACGATGCGAATTCTGCAGTTGTGGAATTAAAACTGTAAACCTGGGTAGAGATAAAAAAGAAAGGTTAAGAGGAGATGAAGTCCAGCTCATATCGCACTAATCGAAAAACTGTGAGAGGGTGAAAGGGAACGAGGTAAGCGAGAGCGGGTTAAGAAAGAAAGAGTGATGGGAGAGAAAAAGGGTTAAATGATAGTTTGACAACAGTATGTTTAAGGTCGCGCTTCTAACGGATATTAATACTGTAATATAAATAAACAAGAAAAAAAAAACAAGAAAAATATTAGCAATATGACCTTAAGAAAACCAGAATTAAATAAATCAAATTAAAGATATCTTATTATCTTCGACGTAACAGTCCAACACTCAAGAAAGAATAAAGTCCGAATTTGTTTAAGAGATATTGAATCTGCACAGATGTACCCGGATTTGCACAGATCATGCCACTTCAATTTGAATGAATGACATCATTCGCGTTTTTGGTAATTTTATTACATTTGTACGTGAGGTTTTGGAATAACTTTATTTCTTATTAAAAATTTTAATAAAATACACATATTAATTTAAAACACAAATAGATTTACTAATAAACACCAAATGTCTTATCAACTTCAGGACGTGCGTTTCGCTAACCATGTTACCATCATCAGAAAATGATTCAATAACATAAAATATTAATTTGATGAATATATATATATATATATATATATATATATATATATATATATATATATATATATATATATATATATATATATATATATATATATATATATGCGTCATTTCGCCGAATAAAAAGTTTAGGTTTCAAATCGTCCAAGTTTATGTACCAACTATCAGCCATAGAGATGAGGAAATTGAGGAATTTTATGATGATGTCGCCCAACTTTTATACAAGGAGAAATGTAGATACAAAATCCTGATGGGTGATTTTAATGCCAGAATTGGAACAACAAGAACTGACGAAAACGTAACTGGCCAATATGGAACTGGTGAGCGAGATAATAGAGGTAACAGATTGGTTGATTTTGCTGAAGGACAAAAACTATATATTTTGAATTCGTTTTATAAGAAAAATATCACCAGAAAATGGGCATGGAAAAGTCCATCTGGACTCACAAGTGAAATTGACTACATCATGACCAACAATAAAATAATATTTTGTAATTGTACAGTCCAGTGGAAGTGACCACCGAATGGTACGAGCAAAAGTTAGGATCAACTGTCGAAGAGAACGCGAAAGAATGGTAAGATCAAAAAGAAGGGCAAAGTGGATTCTGGGAAACTGCTGGAGACAGGAAGCGATTTTGAGATTGCTTTATCATACCGGTTTGCTGTGTTACAAGATCCGGAGGAAGTGGAACTATCAGTTCAGTATGAAGAAATCGCCAACAATGTGCTTCAAACGGCTGCTTCAATAGCACCAGAAGAAAAGTGTCTCAAACAGAAAAAATCTCCAGTGAGACCATTGATTTAACGAAGAAACGGCGGGCAATGAGAAATGCAGGTAGTCCTTTTGGCAGGGTCCAGTACCCTGAGCTCTGCAAAACTATAAGAAAACGTATCAGAGAGGACACGCGCCGATTCAACATGCAGCTAGTGCAAAAAACCCTAGAAGAAATCAAAGGAATTAACAAGGCTAAAAAGAAGCTGAGAAAGAAATGAACGCAAATATATGCCTTAAGGCATGAGGGTGGCACAGTATGCAGGGCGCGTACGCAAATGTTAGAGGTTGTCAGAAAATTTTATTCCCAGTTATATGAAGATCAGACCCAATCAAAGACAACAATACCCACGGAAGAACAAATGCCAGATATCCTAGTGGAGGAAGTAACAAATGCTATAGAATCGATGAAAATGAGCAAGGCTCCAGGAAAAGACAGTGTAACTGTCGAAATGCTAAAAGATGGTGGTCATACGTTACATAAAACACAGGCAAAATTATACTCAAAATGCCTCAAACAATAAAAAGTACCTGACTTAAAGAACTACCGTCCAATCCTATCAATAATGTACAAAGTTTTCACTAAGATAATTTCTAAAAGAATATTAAAACAACTGAATGACGCACAACTAAGAGAACAAGCAGGATTCAGAAGTGGATTCAGTACAATGGATCACATCCAGGTTGTACAGCAGGCCATAAAAAGGCACAACGAATACACCATGCCACTGTGCTTGGCCTTTATCGAATACGAAAAAGCATTTGATTCCATCTCAAAGCATGCGATAATGGATGCACTGCTTAGCCAAGGGGTAGATAAAGCATATGTAAACCTATTAGAATCGATATATGATGAAGTTTCAGCCACAATTCATCTTGGTGATCTTGAAATGGGAATTAATGTAGAACGAGGTGTACGGCATAATGACGCAATATCGCCTATTCTTTTCTCGGCTGGCCTTGAAGAAGTATTCCGTAAACTGGATTGGGAACAGGATGGTGTAAAGATCAATGGTGCAAACTTAAACCATCTTAGATTTGCAGATGATATTATTCTCATTTCACAAGACCCAGAGGAGTTGCAAAGACGCATACAAGAACTGCAAAGGGCTGGCGAACCATTTGGCTTGAAAATAAACCTGAAAAAGAGTCAGGTTATGTTCAATAACTTCGCTCCGGACAGAAGAATTTCAGTTTTAGGAAGGGATTTGGAGATTGTGGACAGCTTTATATATCTTGGGCAGAGAATTTCAATGGAGGGGAATACCGCCCGGGAAGTGGAACGGCGTGTTAAATATGGCTGGCAGGCATTTGGCAGGTTCAACAATGTGTTTAAGAGCAGACTCCCACTTTGCCTGAAAAAAAGTCTTCAATCAGTGCGTTCTACCCGTTATGACATACGGAAGTGAAACCTGGACACTCACATCCCAATCAATTTAAAAACTTCGGGTAGCACAGAGGGGAATGGAAAGACGTATGCTTGGTGTTACAAGACGAGACACACACAAAGTCCTGCGCATGAATCAGGGAACAAACGAAAGTCTGTGACATCATTGAAAAAGTAAAACGATTGAATTGGAAATGGGCTAGCCATATAGCGAGGCGATGGGATCACAGATGGACCAAGCTCGGTGGAAAGGTATATATCGGTATATATATATATATATATATATATATATATATATATATATATATATATATATATATATATATATATATATATATATATATATAAACCAACGTCTGAAACCGAAAACAAAAACTTTCTTTGGAACGCTAAATATCAATTCTCTCCTGCGTCCAGGAAAACTACACGAATTGGGGCGAACATTAAATCAGCAAAAAATCAAAATTTTAGCTTTGCAAGAAACTAGATTGACTGATGATAACACCTTGGAATTCGGCAACTACAGACTTTTTAAAAGTAAAACGGACAAAAAAATACTCAAAAATACACCACATCTCGGTGTTGCTTTCGCTGTCTCAAGAAACATCCTTGGTTCTATAACAAATGTCCAGCCAGTAAATAATCGACTTATGACACTATCCCTTAAGTGTGCTAACAAAAACTATACATTAATCAATGCACACCTCCCAGTTAACGAAGAAAATAAATCTAATCCTGAAAAAGTAAATAAGTCCTGGGAAATTCTAGAAAAGACTATCTCTAAAATTCCCTCTAACCATGTAAAAATCCTATTGGGTGATTTCAACGCCCAGCTAGGGAAAGAAAAAAAGTACAGGAAAACAGTCGGCGGTTTTCCCGCTCATAAATGGACTAACCATAATGGTAGAAGATTGGTTGAACTATGTTCGCAGTTTAATCTAAAAATAATGTCAACCCATTTTAAGAAGAAAATATCAAAACAAAAAACCTGGAGGTGCCCAAACACGTACATGGGTGAATTTCAAATTGACCATGTTGCCATTTCGTACCCCAATTATAAAGAGATTTTGAATGTTCAAGTCAGGAAAGGAGCAAATATAGACACGGATCACTACTTGACTAGAATCAAACTTAGCTTAAAACCTCGAAAACTTATTCAAAAGCGGCTGCTAATACCAAAGTTTGACCCAACGAAAATAAAACCAGCCCTAACAGAAGAACTTGATAAACAACCAGCACAGAACTGGCAAGAATTGAAACAAAAAATTATTAAAACAGCCTTAAAGTTGGTCCCTTTACAAAAACGTAGAAAACATCCGTGGTGGGATGAAGTTTGCGAGCAAGCAGTATTAAGCCGAAGTGAAGCATTCAAAGATTGGAATAGTCAAAAAACAGCAATAAACTATAACATATTTTTGGAAGTAAGAAAAGAAACATCGAAGCTAATTAGACAAACTAAAAGAAAATATGAAAACAATCAACTTAATGAAATAGAAAAAGATTTCCAAAAACATAACACTCGAAATTTTTACAAAACATTTAAAACTAAAGTAACAGGCTATCAACCGCAAAGTCTTTGCTTCCAAAAGGAAAACGGACAATTGGCTCTAAATAACCAAGATAATTGCAAAGAACTTGCGAAATATTTTGAACAAATACTAAACTGTCCTGAGCCATTAATCAAATTAGCAACACTAAAGCCTAAACAAACAAACCCAGATTCATTACCACCGAATGAAGATGAAATAATTAGGCAAATCAAGCGGCTTAAAAATAACAAAGCTTCTGGTGAAGATGGAATCACTGCGGAACTTTTGAAATCCGCTGGTCCAGGTATAATCAGGGAAATAACCAAAATTCTACAAGAAGTTTGGCGAACCGAACGGATTCCGGAAGATTGGAAAGATGCTCTAATCCATCCACTACATAAGAAAGGAGATAGAACGGATGTAAACAACTATAGAGGGATATCTCTTCTCCCAGTTTGTTACAAGATTCTATCTCAATGTCTACTAGACAGAGCACAGGGACAGTTAGAACCGAACATTGGTGAATATCAATCAGGTTTTCGACCGGACAGATCCTGCCCTGAACAGATCCTGAATCTGAAGTTGATTCTAAGACATCAAAAACTGTACAATAAAAATCTCGTCTGTACATTTGTGGATTTCAAAAAAGCATATGATTCTATTGACCGCGAATCTTTATTTCGAATCTTGAAAGAACAAGGACTAGATCTGAAAACGCTGGCAATTATTAAAGCAACGTTAACTAACACAAGGTCAAAAGTTAAATTCATGGGTGAGATCTCGGAGCCCTTCGAAATTAAAACTGGAGTGAGACAAGGGGATGGACTCTCGCCACTTTTATTTAACTGTGTTCTAGAAAAAGTAATACAGGAGTGGCGTGAAAAAAAGTCGGCCCTGAATATTGACCAGCCCATTAAACTGGGGAGAACCAACATCAAAATTGATTGTCTGGCATTTGCTGATGATCTAGCAATTTTAGCTCAAGATGTATTAACGGCACAGAAACAGATTGAAATCCTAAAAGAAACAGCCGAAAATGTAGGACTCCAAATTTCCTTTGAAAAGACACAATACATGACCTGCAACAGACTAAGAACGCCATTTCTAAAAACAAAATATGGTAACATCAGACGAGTCTCTCAATTCAAATATTTGGGTGAAATAATCATGGAAAATGGGTTGGAAAAAGCAGCCAATAAGGGTAGATGTCAAAAAATGGAAACGGCATTGAGACTTACACAAAACATTTACAACAAAAAATGCCTATCTAAAAACACAAAACTGAGACATTACAACACAGTTATTAAGCCAGAATGTCTATATGCTGCGGAAACGCTCATTTTGAATAGAAGGAGGGACATCGAGGACATTGAAAGGAAGGAAAGAAAAATCATAAGAAAAATCCTAGGTCCCAAACAAATAAATAGCACAACATACCGACTTCGAGAAAACCAAGAAATCAAACAATACACAGATATACATAGCGATATGAGAAAACGAAGACTTAAGTTTTACGGACACATAAAACGGATGAATCCGAGTAGGTTAACTAGACAAATAGTCGAATTTTATGAAAATAGGAGTAAAGCTAAAGTGGAAATAATTAAATGGATTGCTGCAATTAAAGAGGACCTAAGATCAGCAAATATTACACAAAGTGAAATTCAGGATAGAGGCTGTTTCAGACACAAGGTTAACGTTTGGAAGGTTGGCCAGAGAGAAAAATGTAGGAAGACTGGAACAACTTGGTCTGACGAAAGGAAACAAGCTCATAGCGAAAGAATGAAATCAGTATGGGCACAAAGGAGGGCTAACAACAACAAACGCCTCTAATTGTACTTCGCGTGGTCCACCAGGGCCCATACGTGAATAATAATATATATATATATATATATATATATATATATATATATATATATATATATATTTTAAATAAAATTTTAATAAAAATTGTAATAAGAACATTGCAGAAGTTAATACAACATTAACAACATTAGAAATGTAACATATGTTGTATTCTTCAAAATCGGACTGAGTGATGTTGGGTGATTTAGGGCCGGTTCTACAATGCAAGAATATACCAAGTATAGCTTATACCTGATATATTCTTGCATTGTAGAACCGTCCCTTAGTTTGTAAATGAATATTTGTTAATTTAGACATTTCGATCCAATTATTACCCAAAATAGTTTGGTTGGGATAATGATGCATTTTAGAAAACTTACTAGCATTATTTGCTTTATTTATTTGTTGTATAAAACTAATTGTATTATTATTGGTTAAACCGACTTTCTAAAACTGACAATGTTCATTAAGTGTGATGTCTGTTTCATTCGAAAAACGTATTTTACCATATGTTACTACAGGAGGGTGATGAACATAAATAATGTTTTGGAAAATAAAATAAAGGAGGAAAAATGGGTTTAAGAAGCCATTAAAACAAAATAAATATTTACAATATTTATTTATAAATTATGAAATTTATTTCCAACCTAGAAGATTGCACACTAACATTGCAAACCTACTTAAATACATATTTACAATAAGAAATACAGTAATCGATAATAAAATAATTAACATTTTATATTTCCAAAAATTTGTATTGGTTTTATGAATATTTGATTAATATCCTTTTTGTTTTTATTTAACCATAAACATTAATTTAAATTACATGTTTGAGCAAATTTTTAATGCTCACTAGGGCCTGATATTCCCGTATACCAAAATGCGCCCGGTTTGCGCATGACGTCACTTGCTGAGTAAAATTCAAATATATTCGTTGCTAGACTTTGAAATACAATTTAAATGCATTGTAATTGGAACTAAGGCTTTATATTGGGAACAAATACTTTATCAGTGTGGGCAACAGACTACAAAATTGTATATAACAGACACGTACACAATTTTATTTGAATTTAAGAAACTATTTACAGAACAACACACATTTGATAGTTCCCGTAGTTTATATTTACGACAAAAGCATTTCATTTTATAGATTAATATTATTTATTACGAATATCTGAAATGTATATAAACAAATCATTTTGTTTCTCAGTTTCTCAGTAAAAATGTATGTAAAAAATAATATACATTGGTTTTATAAAATTACAGTATGCAAATTGATAGTTTTATAAATATTGGTTTTTAAATGTAATATCCAGCTAAATACGATATTTTTGTCACAAATAAAATATTAATTATTCAACACACATCTAGCCATATTTTATATTGGTATTAAAAATGACAACATTATGTTTTCTAAATTTAAAATTTTACATATTTCTTAAGCTTATGTCCATTGTGAATTACCAATAAGTGTAATTATGTAATAGTTTTAATCTTCTTTCTTCTACCTAATTTTACACTTACATTCGAAACCGAAAGAATAGTTTTTTTTTGCTTTTTCTGGGCATTCAATGTGGCTACTAAAAATTTGTTCAAGCTGTTTCATTTGTGAAAGAAAATCTTCATAAGGTTTGTGAATACATCATTCACTTAAATGATCAGTCCAGGTATATTTGGACCTGCTGTGTCTTTCTAAACTGGAATCGTTTAACTTGAAACATATATATCCAGCTAAATGGTCGAGCCCATCATATTCAAGTTTATGCAGATTCTCGTCAAATCTCCTTCATGAGCACTGTTCAACATAAGTGGATCATTTTTGGAGTCGAATTACTTGATCATTGGACCACTTATTGGCAAATCTGGGGTATAAACATGGAATATTAGAAATATTACTACCATCACCATCATTACTATTTCTACCACCATCCCAACATCTAATCAAGCATAAATAAATAAAACACCATTCTTTTTAAAGCAACAAATTTATAAACATGATTCAATGTTTTTTAATTTTATTTCTATTTCAATTATTTTTCTCTTGTGATAATTACCTGGTCAACAACTGGGCGACGACTTGTTTTCTCTCCCTTTTTTTAATTCTTGCAGATTGTTCATTCGATACTGGTTTTTTAGAACTGAATGCTAGATTTTGAGTCGGTACTACATAATTCTTCAATCCTCGGTAACTTTTTGGTGTTATTAAAAGGTTTTGTTCTATTTAAAAAGTGTTACGAACAAATAAAAGCCCTTTTCAGGTTAAACTTATGCGGTCTTTTTGTGGCATGGATCCACTTCTTACACGCAACTTCATTCTTGGGAAAATGAAAAATCTTCACATCACAAAGGTTCTTTTTCGACTGATTTGAGGTACACCCAAACACAGCACAACGTATTGTTATTATTGAATATTTTAGATAAATACCACAGAAACGCCGTACATAAACTCCTAGTAAACTTGTTATATGTCAAAACTATGATGTTGTTCGAATTTTACTCAATGGGTGACGTATTTCCGCCAACAAAGCTCCGCCTATCATGCGCAATATCTTACCTTAGTATTTATTATACCATGAATTCTCACAATCATCATATAACCAATCAAAACTTTCAATTCCACAATAGTAACATATGCAAACATCTCTATTTAAAATATAATAAAATCCTGGTCTTGCCAAAATTTCACGTTTCAACCTTTCTTTCTTGAAAGTAAAAAGTCGTTTATCATAAGTTTTATAAACATCATCAATATCATTGGCTAAACTTTCTAAACACTTATCGAAATTACAAATGCAATATACTTCGAAAGCTTGTACTTTAAATACATTAATAGCTTAAAAAACGCATCTAGTTGTGGTTGAACAGTGTTCCACTGATAGAACGGATTATCATGATCACCTCAAGTAAGTGTTTTAAAATTATATGGAATTTTATATCCTTTATCATCTTCAGAATTTAAAGCTATTTTATTTTCAGTTCTGTAAAACGAACGAAACACATATACTACATGGAACAATAGATTTTCGAATTATTTTCTACATCTTTATAGTGTATAGAATCATAACAGCTTTTTTCTTAATACCTTTTGCTTCTCTCAACAAACCGTTTTCGGTTTCGGATGCAATCGGCTTTTGCTCCGGTACCATAGAAAGCTGTAATCGATTCATCGGCATACTCATCTTAAAGTTTGCCAACAACTGATTTTGTTACAGGTATGTCATAAATATTATTAGGTACATTATTACCATAGACGGATCAATTTTTTCAAAAAAATTACAAAGCTCATTTGCCATTCGCAAACCTTCACTCGGGTTTTTAAGTTTAACGTCACCTTATCAGTGCTCGTTGAGGCTTTCTCTTGGGGATTAAGAATTTCTTCCAAGAATCGCAACATGAAGATTTGCTTCATATGACGATCCAAGCGATTGTTGAATGTCACTTGATTTAACTGTTCGAAACCATCTCGTCCTGTGCTACGGATTCTTTTTCATTATCCACAATTAGATCAGGCCAAAGTTTTTTCCAGCAATATTTCAATGTGCTTGGCTTTTTACAGCATTGCTTAACATTCATATCAGGATCACATTCCATGGAGTCCAGTATGATTTTAAAGGTTTGTCTAATGTAATAGTGCTTAAAAGAGTAAGGGCGTTGAGTTAGGAGACAAAAATATCACCATAATATTTGGCAGCATAGCTTCAAGCCCCGGAGGTTCATCTAGAACATTGTCCAAAATTAGAACTGCCTCGAAATCTAAATTATTTTTCGATAAATTAAATAAGTGTCAACTTCAGGAACAAAAGAATTCCGGAACGGGTCACAGAAAATGACTCTTATAACGCACGCCTTCTTGTTTGAAGTGGCTGAATTAAACAATCTCCTGATGCATTAGAACAGAGCAGCAGAGTAACTTTATCTTTTGCTGCCTTAGAACCAGAAGCGACTTTTTTACTTTTAGATATAGAAGTTTTGTTTACCGTTATTCTCCAAAACAAGGCAATTTCGTCTGCATTAAACACTTGTTCAGGTTTGTATCCATTATCAACAATTAACTTTGAAAATTCTTCTGGATATGTTGTTGCTGCAGCTGAAGTATCTGCAGATGCAGCTTCTCCAAGAATTTTGATGTTATGCAGTGATTGTCGCACCTTGAACCTACTAAACCAATCTTTGGTTGATTGAAATCCTCCATAGATATGTTTATCACCAGGTTCTTTACAATGTATAAAAAAGAGGCTTAGCTTTTTTACGGATTATAGCACCTCTTAGAGGCACTCCCTTCTGGCTACAGTTTTCAATCCATTTTAATACAGCTACCATTTTTTTATTTCTGGATGACGAAAAATGTTTGCTGAAACCGAAGTTGTTGCAGCAAAACGTATGTGGAAGTGTATTGATCATCGCATAGAATATTTTGAAAAACACGAAAGCCATCTTCAATGATAAACATTTGTTTTTATTTATTATTAGTTGACCCGACAGACGTTGACCTGTCCAAATTTCAATCAATTTGATTTTGATTGTTATGGCGAAATAAAAGAGATACATGCAATTTACTCGAAGTTATTGCGACGAAAGACAAGTTAAAGCAATAAGATAATGATGAACATATGATTTGACACTGATCGGGTGAAGAACGTTGTCAAAGAATTTTCAGCCAAACAGCAATAAGACTTGTTTATTTACAAATACATTGATACTTGTATGTTTTGAAAGGTAATTGGTTAATAAATACATATTATTCTAAACATAAACACATTATTTTATTATTATTCACGTATGGGCCCTGGTGGACGATGCAAAGTACAGTTAGAAGCGTTTGTTGTTGTTAGCCTTCCTTTGTGTCCATACTGATTTAATTCTTTCGCTATGAGCTTTTTTTCTTTCGCTAGACAAAGTTGTTCCAGTCTTCCTACATTTTTCTCTCTGGTCAACCTCCCAAATGTTAACATTTAATAACATTTAATTATTTCTACTTTAGCTCTACTCCTATTGTCATAAAATTCGACTATTGGTCTAGGTCAATGAGGAGCTACAGATTCAGGTGGAAATTTGGTTAAACGGACCTGTCGAGGCTACTTTTTATGTTATGAGTGATTTTCTAAGTTACAAATCAGGTACACAACTTCAATACATAACGCATCTTTCAAATTGAGCGGTTTTTTTAAATTCTTTACAACTTTCTTAAAAAAAACAGAGATGATGTTGTGAATTGGATAGCTCTAGTCCTGTGACGGCTCGTAGGTTTTTAAAGTGGGAGGGCGTAGAAGAAAATAGTACTGCTGAAGATTTTTTTTGCTTTCCCCTTCCTCCTTTTTACTTTTCGTGCTATTGAAACCCTATACAAAAGGTAAACCAGGAAAATGAGTTAAATGAAAGAAAATGAACGGAGCGCCCTTCCTCACGAGCCGCCACTGATCGAAACCATACCGCAAGTGATTCCTGCAACGATTAAAATCAAACTGGTTGTCAAAATACGGTTGAACTGAGGAGGTTAGGTCCAGTTAACACTGTGATGTTTTTTTGTCTTATTTTTGCTATATATCTATTATTATTATTATTCACGTATGGGCCCTGGTGGACCACGCAAAGTACAATTAGAGGCGCTTGTTGTTGTTAGCCTTCCTTTGCGCCCATACAAATTTCATTCTTTCGCTATGAGCTTTTTTCCTTTCGTCAGACCAAGTTGTTCCAGTCTTCCTACATTTTTCTCTCTGGCCAACCTTCCAAACGTCAACCCGCTGTCTGAAACAGCCTCTATCGGTCCTCTTTCATTGCAGCAATCCATTTAACTATTTCTACTTTAACTCCACTCCTATTTTCATAAAATTCGACTATTGGTCTAGTTAGCCTACGGGGATTTATCCATTTTATGTGTCCGTAAAACGTAAGTCTTTTTTTTCTCATATCGCTATGTATATTTGTGTATTATTTGATTTCTTGGTTTTCTCGAAGTCGGTATGTTGTGCTGTTTATTTGTTTGGGACCGAGGATTTTTCTTATAATTTTTCTTTCGTTTTTTTCAATGTCGCCGATGTCCCTCTTTCTATTCAAAATGAGCGTTTCTGCAGCATATAGATATTCTGTGATATTATTCAGATAGATTGTGTTGTAATGTTTCAGTTTTGGGTTTTTAGATAGGCATTTTTTGTTGTAAATATTTTGTGTAAGTCTCAATGCCGTTTCCATCTTTTGACATCTACTCTTATTGGCCGCTTTTTCCAACCCATTTTCCATAATTATTTCACCTAAATATTTCAATCGAGAGACTCGTCTGATGTTACCATATTTTGTTTTTAGAAATGGTGTTCTTAGTCTGTTGCAGGTCATGTATTGTATCTTTTCAAAGGAAATTTGGAGTCCTACCTTTTCTGCTGTTTCTTTTAGGATTTCAGTCCTAAAGATTTCAATTTTGATGTTGGTTCTCCCCAGTTTAATAGGCTGGACAATATTCAGGACCGACTTTTTTTCACGCCACTCCTGTATTACTTTTTCTAGAACACAGTTAAATAAGAGTGGCGAGAGTCCATCCCCTTGTCTCAATCCAGTTTTAATTTCGAAGGGCTCTGAGATGTCACTCATGAATTTAACTTTTGACCTTGTGTTAGTTAACGTTGCTTTAATAATTGCCAGCGTTTTCAGATCTAGCCCTTGTTCTTTCAAGATTCGGAATAAAGGTTCGCGGTCAATAGAATCATATGCTTTTTTGAAATCCACAAATGTACAGATGAGATTTTTATTGTACAGTTTTTGATGTCTTAGAATCAATTTTAGATTCAGGATCTGTTCAGGGCAGGATCTGCCCGGTCGAAAACCTGCTTGATATTCACCAATGTTAGGTTCTAACTGTCCCTGTGCTCTGTCTAGTAAACATTGAGATAGAATCTTGTAACAAACTTGGAGAAGAGATATCCCTCTATAGTTGTTTACATCCGATCTATCTGCTTTCTTATGTAGTGGATGGATTAGAGCATCTTTCCAATCTTCCGGAATCCGTTCAGTTCGCCAAACTTCTTGCAGAATTTTGGTTATTTCCTTGATTGTACCTGGACCAGCGGATTTCAAAAGTTCAGCAGTGATTCCATCTTCACCAGAAGCTTTGTCATTTTTAAGCCGCTTGATTTGTCTAATTATTTCATTTTTATTCGGTGGTAATGAATCTGGGTTTGTGTGTTTAGGGTTTAGTGTTGCTAATTTGTTTAAGGGCTCAGGACAGTTTAGTATTTGTTCAAAATGGGTTTGGGTTTGGTTTGAACAAATACTAAACTGTCCTGAGCCCTTAAACAAATTAGCAACACTAAACCCTAAACACACAAACCCAGATTCATTACCACCGAATAAAAATGAAATAATTAGACAAATCAAGCGGCTTAAAAATGACAAAGCTTCTGGTGAAGATGGAATCACTGCTGAACTTTTGAAATCCGCTGGTCCAGGTACAATCAAGGAAATAACCAAAATTCTGCAAGAAGTTTGGCGAACTGAACGGATTCCGGAAGATTGGAAAGATGCTCTAATCCATCCACTACATAAGAAAGCAGATAGATCGGATGTAAACAACTATAGAGGGATATCTCTTCTCCAAGTTTGTTACAAGATTCTATCTCAATGTTTACTAGACAGAGCACAGGGACAGTTAGAACCTAACATTGGTGAATATCAAGCAGGTTTTCGACCGGGCAGATCCTGCCCTGAACAGATCCTGAATCTAAAATTGATTCTAAGACATCAAAAACTGTACAATAAAAATCTCATCTGTACATTTGTGGATTTCAAAAAAGCATATGATTCTATTGACCGCGAACCTTTATTCCGAATCTTGAAAGAACAAGGGCTAGATCTGAAAACGCTGGCAATTATTAAAGCAACGTTAACTAACACAAGGTCAAAAGTTAAATTCATGAGTGACATCTCAGAGCCCTTCGAAATTAAAACTGGATTGAGACAAGGGGATGGACTCTCGCCACTCTTATTTAACTGTGTTCTAGAAAAAGTAATACAGGAGTGGCGTGAAAAAAAGTCGGTCCTGAATATTGTCCAGCCTATTAAACTGGGGAGAACCAACATCAAAATTGAAATCTTTAGGACTGAAATCCTAAAAGAAACAGCAGAAAAGGTAGGACTCCAAATTTCCTTTGAAAAGATACAATACATGACCTGCAACAGACTAAGAACACCATTTCTAAAAACAAAATATGGTAACATCAGACGAGTCTCTCGATTGAAATATTTAGGTGAAATAATTATGGAAAATGGGTTGGAAAAAGCGGCCAATAAGAGTAGATGTCAAAAGATGGAAACGGCATTGAGACTTACACAAAATATTTACAACAAAAAATGCCTATCTAAAAACCCAAAACTGAAACATTACAACACAATCTATCTGAATAATATCACAGAATATCTATATGCTGCAGAAACGCTCATTTTGAATAGAAAGAGGGACATCGGCGACATTGAAAAAAACGAAAGAAAAATTATAAGAAAAATCCTCGGTCCCAAACAAATAAACAGCACAACATACCGACTTCGAGAAAACCAAGAAATCAAATAATACACAAATATACATAGCGATATGAGAAAAAAAAGACTTACGTTTTACGGACACATAAAATGGATAAATCCCCGTAGGCTAACTAGACCAATAGTCGAATTTTATGAAAATAGGAGTGGAGTTAAAGTAGAAATAGTTAAATGGATTGCTGCAATGAAAGAGGACCGATAGAGGCTGTTTCAGACAGCGGGTTGACGTTTGGAAGGTTGGCCAGAGAGAAAAATGTAGGAAGACTGGAACAACTTGGTCTGACGAAAGGAAAAAAGCTCATAGCGAAAGAATGAAATTTGTATGGGCGCAAAGGAAGGCTAACAACAACAAGCGCCTCTAATTGTACTTTGCGTGGTCCACCAGGGCCCATACGTGAATAATAATAATAATAGATATATAGCAAAAATAAGACAAAAAAACATCACAGTGTTAACTGGACCTAACCTCCTCAGTTCAACCGTATTTTGACAACCAGTTTGATTTTAATTGTTGCAGGAATCACTTGCGGTATGGTTTCGATCAGTGGCGGCTCGTGAGGAAGGGCGCTCCGTTCATTTTCTTTCATTTAACTCATTTTCCTGGTTTACCTTTTGTATAGGGTTTCAATAGCACGAAAAGTAAAAAGGAGGAAGGGGAAAGCAAAAAAAATCTTCAGCAGTACTATTTTCTTCTACGCCCTCCCACTTTAAAAACCTACGAGCCGTCACAGGACTAGAGCTATCCAATTCACAACATCATCTCTGTTTTTTTTAAGAAAGTTGTAAAGAATTTAAAAAAACCGCTCAATTTGAAAGATGCGTTATGTATTGAAGTTGTGTACCTGATTTGTAACTTAGAAAATCACTCATAACATAAAAAGTAGCCTCGACAGGTCCGTTTAACCAAATTTCCACCTGAATCTGTAGCTCCTCATTGACCTAGACCAATAGTCGAATTTTATGACAATAGGAGTAGAGCTAAAGTAGAAATAATTAAATGTTATTAAATGTTAACATTTGGGAGGTTGACCAGAGAGAAAAATGTAGGAAGACTGGAACAACTTTGTCTAGCGAAAGAAAAAAAGCTCATAGCGAAAGAATTAAATCAGTATGGACACAAAGGAAGGCTAACAACAACAAACGCTTCTAACTGTACTTTGCATCGTCCACCAGGGCCCATACGTGAATAATAATAAAATAATGTGTTTATGTTTAGAATAATATGTATTTATTAACCAATTACCTTTCAAAACATACAAGTATCAATGTATTTGTAAATAAACAAGTCTTATTGCTGTTTGGCTGAAAATTCTTTGACAACGTTCTTCACCCGATCAGTGTCAAATCATATGTTCATCATTATCTTATTGCTTTAACTTGTCTTTCGTCGCAATAACTTCGAGTAAATTGCATGTATCTCTTTTATTTCGCCATAACAATCAAAATCAAATTGATTGAAATTTGGACAGGTCAACGTCTGTCGGGTCAACTAATAATAAATAAAAACAAATGTTTATCATTGAAGATGGCTTTCGTGTTTTTCAAAATATTCTATGCGATGATCAATACACTTCCACATACGTTTTGCTGCAACAACTTCGGTTTCAGCAAACATTTTTCGTCATCCAGAAATAAAAAAATGGTAGCTGTATTAAAATGGATTGAAAACTGTAGCCAGAAGGGAGTGCCTCTAAGAGGTGCTATAATCCGTAAAAAAGCTAAGCCTCTTTTTTATACATTGTAAAGAACCTGGTGATAAACATATCTATGGAGGATTTCAATCAACCAAAGATTGGTTTAGTAGGTTCAAGGTGCGACAATCACTGCATAACATCAAAATTCTTGGAGAAGCTGCATCTGCAGATACTTCAGCTGCAGCAACAACATATCCAGAAGAATTTTCAAAGTTAATTGTTGATAATGGATACAAACCTGAACAAGTGTTTAATGCAGACGAAATTGCCTTGTTTTGGAGAATAACGGTAAACAAAACTTCTATATCTAAAAGTAAAAAAGTCGCTTCTGGTTCTAAGGCAGCAAAAGATAAAGTTACTCTGCTGCTCTGTTCTAATGCATCAGGAGATTGTTTAATTCAGCCACTTCAAACAAGAAGGCGTGCGTTATAAGAGTCATTTTCTGTGACCCGTTCCGGAATTCTTTTGTTCCTGAAGTTGACACTTATTTAATTTATCGAAAAATAATTTAGATTTCGAGGCAGTTCTAATTTTGGACAATGTTCTAGATGAACCTCCGGGGCTTGAAGCTATGCTGCCAAATATTATGGTGATATTTTTGTCTCCTAACTCAACGCCCTTACTCTTTTAAGCACTATTACATTAGACAAACCTTTAAAATCATACTGGACTCAATGGAATGTGATCCTGATATGAATGTTAAGCAATGCTGTAAAAAGCCAAGCACATTGAAATATTGCTGGAAAAAACTTTGGCCTGATCTAATTGTGGATAATGAAAAAGAATCCGTAGCACAGGACGAGATGGTTTCGAACAGTTAAATCAAGTGACATTCAACAATCGCTTGGATCGTCATATGAAGCAAATCTTCATGTTGCGATTCTTGGAAGAAATTCTTAATCCCCAAGAGAAAGCCTCAACGAGCACTGATAAGGTGACGTTAAACTTAAAAACCCGAGTGAAGGTTTGCGAATGGCAAATGAGCTTTGTAATTTTTTTGAAAAAATTGATCCGTCTATGGTAATAATGTTTTTTAACAAATAAATAGTTAATGCCACGGCGGCATATCAATATAAGAAAAAAATACTAAAATCTTTAAACCATTGCCCACGCCCGATAATAATTATTAAACTGAGGATGTTTAGTTTGTTTTTTGTTTTATGAATTTATCTGTTGGATCATTTTTTTTAAATTTCGTAATTTTCTTTCCCTGTAAATTGTAAAGTTTGTATTATATACGAATTTGTTATCACATTTTTGAAATATTTTTTTAAAACACTGAATTTTTGCTGCTTTTTTTGTGCATTATATTTTCTAATTTTTGTTCCATATTAAGAATTTTTGTATTTTTAAGAAACTCAGATTTGCTTACATTTTTACTATGATATTTCTTATTAAAATTTTTAGATGAGTTTTCAATTTGGGGTTTAATTTGTCTTTTGGATTTATCTGTTGGATCTTTGGATCCGTTGAATAAGTGGAAATTAGACAACTTGTTGTAAGCTTGAAACTTATCCCTTATAATCCCGTACAATTTACCATACCGTATTTACGGTTTCTCTATTCTCCCTTTTTTCTGTTCCTCTTTCTTTATATCCTGCGAATAAGGAAGTTTGACTGTACTTTTCTTACTATTAGTTTAATATAGTTCGTATTTGAAAAAGATACAGTGAGTGGAAGCAATTGTAATCTTAAATATAGTGGAACTTTAGATATACGTTTTAATTTGTTTATCTAAAACTTATTACTTTCCGAAAATTATTGGAAAATTCATAAAAAATAGCGTAATATGGAATACTTTATGAATCTACATCGCAAAATTGTAAATAAATTGGACTGGACTGAACTTACCCAACAAGAACCGTAATTAGATTGGTCCCATATTATTTCCATAGATTTGCATGGAGGAAATTTATGACGAAGGTCTAATGACCGAGGCAAAGCTATATTTTCCGGATGGGGTTTGGCTTTTTCTAATTTCCTGGGTCCGTCGTAGGGCAACACATCAGCAACCATCCATCAACCAACCATCCTCTGGACTCGATCCCAGTCCTTGACTTCAAAGTTCCTGCCGGCCTTCCAGGTTTTGGCTTTCTGGTTGATCAGGGCGATGTTTTCATCGGAGAGAGGATGAACGTCCAGACTGGCGGCAGAAGCGAGGACTATGATGCTCAAAGCAATGCATTCTCTCAAACATCCCATAATGTTTCTATCGCCAAAATATGTAACATAAATTGGAGTGAGAACACGCTGGAAAATTTTGCTTCAAAATATAACGACTCTTTTAAAACTGTAAATTTTCTGCATGACTATTTTATAAATCCATGCCTTAAAGTTAATTCGACTGCATGCAACCAGGATTTTTCAGTATCTCGTACTAATGAAACCATCTATTTGATATAAAATCTGTCGGTGATGACAATCTGCCAACGCAATTAAATAAAGATTTTTCAAATTATATACTTAAGCCATTATTTATTGCGAATCTCTGTTTTTCAACTGGTGTATATCCGGAATTATACTTATAAAGCCAATTTATAAGAATATCATTGTTTTCTAACATTAGATATGTTAGATGTAGATTGATTGACTTCTTAGAGAAATATAATATAATTGAGTATAATCAGAATGGTTTTAGGAAAGGGAAATTCACAATAAGGGCTCTATTTCAAGCAATTCCATATATCTCAAATTCACTAAATGATAAAAAAATATTTTAACCATCTGAATAGATTTGTCCAAGGTCTTTGACAGTGTTAACCCAAGATTTTATGTACAAAATTGGACAGTTTTGGTATAAGAGGTAATTCTTTATATTTAATTAAATCGTACTTGGAAAATCATACTCAATAAGTTGTAGATAACGATGCTTGTGGTAAGATTATTTTATCAAAAAAAACTGTTACATTATCATATTGGGCATATTTGTACTTCTAGGGGATATGATATGTACTTCTAGGGGATAGTTTTTTTTATTTGAGATTTGGTTGTTAAGATATGGAATTTTATAGAATTCATCTGATTGACGCAAGGGTTTCTTTGGAATTTTATTTTCACTTTGAAGTAAATTATAATAAAATAATAAATGCAGTCTTTTGTATATTTGTATCCTGTATCTTGGTGTTTTTCTATGGTTTAATGATCATAATTTGTGAATTATCATAATTACATGTATCATAGCTATTTTTCTTTTTTTTTTCTTATTCTATAGTGTTTCCTTATTTGTTTTTGTTTTCTTTTTGTAATATTTTGTTGTTAATTTATTTTTTTGGTTTCTGTTAATTTATATTATATTTAATTTAATTACTTTACAATATTCCATTCTTCTTGGTTCGATAGCGTTATGTAAACAAACTGATTGTAACAAATAAAGACAAGGAAAGAAAGAAATAAAGAAGAGAATTTTTTATCTTAAGTGGAAATATTAAGGGCTACCCTGCATAATTTAATATTAATTTACTAGAGTAAATAAACATTCCTTGTTCAGTATTAAAGCGATTCCAATGTGAAATATTCATTGGACGGTCTAATAAGGCATCATTAAAAAAGCGACTGATACCGCTCGTGAGGTTTGTTAAGTAGTGTAAGAAGGCGCCATGTCAATCCGCGCCACTCAGCTCGGGTTCAAAAGGGAGGGATACATGAGTCTTGAAGATAGGGGAAAGTCAAGTTGTCTACGGTCATAAGAGTACAAGAGTCATAAGAGTCATAAGAGTACATAAGAGAAACTGTGGACATAAGAGAACCTGTAGCTGCAAATACTAGTACAGGAACTTGAGGACTTTCAGGGAAATTAAGAGTATGGGAGACTTATATATATTGCCAAGAACAGGGACAGGAACAGGTGCCAGGAACAGCTTCATAAGTATCAAAGAGAAATATATACGAAAAGGATGGTTTCGGAAGTTCTGAATCCTCCAGATTTACCCCACAGCGATTATTTAAAATAATTCTTATGCTGGTGATGATTTAACCATCATAGTGGCCGAATGGTTGGTAGGATAGAATCATGCGTCATTGATCCGATAGATAAATTAACCTTTCAGAATACTGTGTAATATTTCTTTAGAAATAATCATGTTGAGAATGAGATATGAGATAAAATCTACTCATCTTTCTGAATTTGCAGTGACAGAGATACTAATTCAGAAATAATCGATTGGGGTTTATATACACTTGTGTGATATCGCTGTTGGGGAGCAATGATTTAATTACCATAATTGAAATTTAAGTGGCATGACCACTTCAAATCTGATTACATCGGTGAAGAGTGATAATGAATTTTTGTCTTTTTTTTTGGGTTTTTTCGCCACGATCTAAAACTCAAGAAATCTCAAAAATATCTGTTCTCATGTAAATAAAGAATCACTGGGTTATAAACAATAACAAAACGGAGACAAATTTTTCAATGATTCTTTTTCTGTAATAAATTTGTCTAACGAACAAAGATATAAAAAAAGTTTTGAAACGGGAGGAGAAGACCTCCCGAAACGTTAACGTTCAAAAACTACACGTATATTTAGAACCAGCACGACGAGTATATTTAAAAACAGTTTTAGTCTTTCCGGCACCAAATCCGCTCTAGAACTGTGTTATTAGTCAATATATCTATTAATCTAAGGGCCGGTTCTACAATGCAAGAATATACCAGGTATAAGCTATACTTGGAATAAAATTTGAAACTCCAGTAGCCCGACCGTCCTGTAGAACGGGCGTAACAGGGGTTTATTCCTAGTATAGCTTATACCTGGTATATTCTTGCATTGTAGAACCGGACCTAAGTGTTAGATGAGCTTGTTTATATTTGGGATTTCTTAATCCTCTGAAAATTTGAATAAGGAAAGTCTAGCAATAAAAATTTGATATTTTATTTGCACATTCTGACAGTTATAAGTTAACTGACATTATTAAATTTACATTTTATTAATGCGGAAAAACGATTAGAATAATGGCGCGGCAGCTACAACGTTTCTTTCAATATCGAGATGATTTTCTCCACGGATAATTTTGAAGTAGCCATTATCACCCCAAGCAGAGTTCCAGAAATTGGCGACTAACCAATACGGAGTGCCATCTTCAACGCCCCATCCAAGAACTTTCACCGTATGGGCACCGAGAACATTCATACTGGTAGTTTGATCAACACCTGCAAATAAACAATATTACTTTTGATGATGGTTGCGACATTTTCTTGATGGAAATTCATACTAAATTGTATAAATAAAACAAAGTTGTCTAATTTCCACTTATACTTTTATCTAAAATATAACGCGTTTCGCTACACTGTAGTTTCTTCGGATGATTGACAAAGAAGGAAAATGTATTGTGACAAACAGTAGGTATTAAGTAGTTTTACCTGTTTTTTTCTGGGAATTCCCAGAACCCTTACTCAGGCTGTTTTTTGACATATCTAATAGCGAGTCTATTCGGTTGTTAAGATGGACATCTGTGTATTTGTGGCGGTTTATTTCCAAACATTCTAGTAAATTCAGTTTGGTACTCTTATTTTCTATATGTAATATTTTAAAATAATCTCGACCAAAGAATATATTAATTCTTTAATTTTAATCTTAGGGTAGGCTTCGGAAAGAGCTTTATTTTTCCTTTTTTTATAGACTATTTTATCAACTATTGAAGCTGGATAGCCGTTTTTAACTGCAACTTCTTTAGTTAAATTTAATTCTATTTTGTATTTGTCTGGAGTTAGAAGAACAATGTTTTTTGCTTTGCTGATTAACGCATTGGTTGTGCCAACGTAGCGCCGCTAATCTTTTAATTCTGTTACTTGTGTTATTTGTTTTTGTTGAGTTGTGTTAGTTTCTGTTTGGTTTTGTTAGTGTTTTTGTGACATTTTGTTGATTTGATGATGGCTACACTCTCTAATAAAGAATACGCGGACATTTTGATGATATATGGAGGCGCCAATGGTGTTGGCTTACGCGAAACTGGGAATTTGAATATTAATGAACCAAGAGGGATTGTGACGCGACACAATGTTGACATCGATTAGCAGATTTTGGCCCTGTTCGAGGAAGAACCTACTAGAAGCATCAGAAATGTAGCTTCATAACTCGAAATTTCTATCTGGAAGGTATGGAAAGTACTTCGCTAAAATAAGAAACAAACACACTTACAACCCATACACACTAAAGATGAATTCCCACGGCGCGTGTTATAACTAACCGTCCGTACTTATAGTTTCAAATTAAATAAAAAATTTGACAGTAAAAATTGACAGTAAGTAAAGAAATCTTACGCGTATTTTATTGATTGCAGGTGTTGAAAATAAGGCCTTCGATAACCGTGTTCGATTTTGTCGTTTTTTGCTGCATACAGACGTGGAAGATCTTGACTTTTTAAAAAGTATTGGATGGATGAGTCCAAATTTAGTAAAGAAGGAATTCTTAATTTACACAACCTTCACCACTGGTCGCTGAGAGATGAGAGCCCACGAGTCAAAAGAGAGAGGTAATTTCAGAGAAGATTCAGTATCAATGTTTGGGCAGTAGTAATTGGAAATCATGTAATTGGACCACATTACTTAGTTGATCGTCTCAACGGGGATGATTACCTTTAGTTCCAGCAAAACGTCTTACCCGAATTGTTAGCTGAGGTTCCAATATTTAATGAAGATAGGAGTATTGTGTTTCAAAATGACGTTTGTAATGCACACTGGAGCTTAACAGTCAGGGAATATTTAAATAATGTTTTCCCAAATTCGTGGATTGGAAGGGTTGCCCTATTCCATGGCCTCCACGGTCCCCAGACCTAACTCCGTTGGATTTTTACATCTGGGGATGGGCAAAAGAACTTTTATACGCCACAGAAGTTGAAACTAGAGAAGATTTATTCCAACGCATAGAGGCGGCTTTCGAGATCTTTAAAGAAGAAATTCTTTTACATCCTAGAATACGGTAGAAATGAGGCGAAGATTGCGCGCGTGTCTAATTTTGATTTTCATCAAACCCTACAACATTAGACATTAAAATAAGAAAAATAATTTGGAGGTTATACCAATAGCTTTTTTTTTAATTCAAGTTTCAATGTTGACTTTTGGAATTTTTCAAATAACGAATTAAATAATTAACATAAAAAACCTGGGGTTTTAATTTGCCAAGTAATGCACCAAACACCCTATATTAGTGGAAATTTTGACAAAAAATCTTTCAACACTTGATGTTTCAACAAGTGATGATTTTCCATCAAGTATAAGTCAAGATAATCCCAAAATATTGAAATGTACTACTTACCTGATTTATAACTTGGGAAATCGTCCATAACATAAAAACTGGCCTCGACAGGTCCATTTATCCAAATTTCCACTTGAATCTCTCTTTCCTCGATAAAAGTATGGGGCGTTTGGCCAAAAGTCAAAGATGCTTCGTAATCCAAACACGAGTCGGAGCAAGATTTTTCGCATTTTGGGGTGTCGTAGTTTAAGGAGCAGCACTGTGGTAGGGTGATGGAGTTTACGAAGTGCTCGCAGGGTTGCAGAGTGTAGTCCCTGCATCCTTGGTTGGCCTGGTATAAGCCTCCAGTTACAATACCGCTTCGGGACCAATATTGCCAAGCCATTTCACGAAGGTTTGATTGACCTGATTAGACTGGATGCACATTCGGTCCGACATAGCGGCAGTGGCAGCAATGGCCTTGAAAATAAACCATAGCTTATTATTGGCCGAAGATTATTGGCAAATTCATAAAAAATATAACATATATATATATAGCAAAAATAATTTTTTTTATAGTGTCAGTAATTATGCAGATAAAACAATAGATATTGTTCAAGGCAGTAAATATTGATAGTAATACGAAAAGTAGGAATTAAATTTTTGCTAAATTGTTTATTGTAGTCGCAAGAAAAATTTTTACTCTATTCATGTAGATAAATATCGGATAAAATTGAAAATAACGAAGTTGTCGGAAAATACGACCCTAACCCAGAAACTACAAATGATATAAATTTTTGTAGTAGTACGCGTAAAATTGTAGTGACTGTTAAACGCTTGTTATAACAACAAACAAAAGAATCAACTGATCAAAAAATTATTGTGATTAAAAAGGTTAAAGCCTAAGAGATTAAACCGTTTATAGATTCTTGAACTAATATATATATATATATATATATATATATATATATATATATATATATATATATATATATATATATATATATATATATATATATATATGAGCATTGGTTAGTTGCTTGACCGGGAGGAAGACCCACCCATCCCTTACTTTGGAGGGCACATGTTTCGTCTGTTGGTGGTTAGACTCATCAGGTTACCGACATATGCTCTCTCGCCAAGAATAGGGAGTCCCTCTCCACAATCAAACAACCAATATTTTCGCCGACTTCTCGTCGGATGGCTTATACAAAAGTTTTTTGGCTTCTTTGGACTGCGTGCGATTTTGGTTCTCCATACTGACATGAAGTTCTTCAAGACTTTTATTATTGGCTGATTTATTTTATAGATAGTTAAGATTTTTATAAGCTATTCGTGTGGTACAGAATCGAAAGCCTTCTTATAATAGATATATGCCATATTAATATTTCGTTTTTGGGCATACCCCTGATTGCGAACGACTGAATCAATAACCAATTGTTCTTTGTATCCCATTGCTCCATTAGTACAGGCTCTCTACTACACTGCGATGATATTATTGTGTTCACAATGTACGATCACTAATACAAGCTGTTATGACTTTATATATCGTGGGGAGGCAGTTATGGGGCGATATTGGGTATTCTGATGGTCCTTTGGTAAAAGGTATGTTGTTCCTTGAGTTAGAAATAATGGTGCATTTTGTGGCTCGACTAATATTTCGTTAATGATATTAGTTAGTTTATCATGTGTGGACCATAATTTCTTCAGCCAGTAATTTTGCAGTCGATCAGGCCCTGATGCTTGCCAATTATAAAGTTGTTTAATTACATTGGAAACCTCATCGACTGTAAATGGTTTATCTTTCATTTCTTCGCAGTTTTAATAGGCCCGACGCTCCTGTCTTATCCAGCAAACATTGTTGTGTGAAATCTGTGTACTTAGCTGGTTTTCCCAGCATTCTCCTATATGTTCGCGCCATCTTCTCTTAGCTATGGGGGCAAGCCACAAAATTATTTCCTTTTTTTGTTTATTGAGTTTTTCGAAATGTGTGTTTTTGATGTTTTTTTTTCTTTTAATTTAGGGTCCTTGGACGGAATCGAATTTAGGTGGGCCATACCGCTTTACTGCATAACCAACCTTTGTGGGAAGCCTGACCTGGATATCCATTATTTTTTCTTCTCTCTCGGGGAACATTGACTTATCTCAGATATCTTAGATATCAGAAGAATAAAGCTCTGTTGGTCCTTTCCCTGTTATCGGGCCGCAAAGTAAGGCCAGAATTCTTCGATTTTCTTGAGTTGATTAAGAACTACCGGACGGTTCACGCCGTTCCCGGTGCTGCTTTTTGCATGGGCTTGAAAAGATGCACGTTGCGACCAAATGATTTTCTGTTCTTCAGCAGGCTCTTTGGAAAAACACCCGTTGTTGATATTATTATGGGAACTATTTGTTTCTTCTATTTGAACTATTTGAACTTCATTGTTTCTTTACTTGCTTGCGAAGTTCCTGGTATTTCTGAATCTTTTCTTTTTGTTTCTTTAATATAGTATTGTTATTAGGAATAGCTACATCTAAAAATACAGAACGTTTAGATATTTTATCAAGCGTAATAATATCGGGCTTGTTGCTGGCCAGTTTTCGCTCAGTAAGCACAGTCCGGTCCCAATAGATCTTGTGATTATTGCTGGTAAATTGGAATGGTAAATTTTGCCGCTATAGCAGTGAACGGAGTGAACTACAGCGAATCCTTAGAACATCGTGGGGGATTTCCAGTGGCGTTCATACCCCACCCCTACTCTCCGGTTGATCTGGACTAAGGGGGGGGGGGGGCATAATTTGCAGGCACACTTAACCCTCCGTTCTAGTTAGCACCCGCTCATCGGCGGAGTATACGAGAGTTGCTACTTATGTATCTAGAATATTAAATAAAAACAAATATTTATCATTGAAAATGGTTTTATTATTATTGCAGACGTTTGAACCAATTTTCATAGCTATTTTTCCATTCCGAACAAAAATAAATCATGGGTGCCAAATCAAGACTGTACGGCGGATGACCCATTAATTCGATGTTTTGACCGGTCAAATATTAAGTTGTTCGCTCCGATGTGTGAGAGGCCACGGCAGAGAATGATCCTGCGTCGCGGGTTGTTTTTTTATTATTTCTTCAAAGACAAGAAAGCAAACAAATGTTTGTGTACCATTTAGAATTGACCGCTCTACGATTTTCTAGTGGCATTGTAGTCACATGCTCATATACCAAAAAACAGGCGACCATTTGTTTCCAAGTACTTCTTGCGCGAACAACTTTTGTTGGGTTTGGCTCATTTTGAAATACCCATACAGTCGACTGGTATTTACTTTCGGTCTCATATCCAAGGTTCGTCACCTGTGTAGATGTTATACATAGCTTTTGACACACCATGATTGTTTTCACTGATTGATATACAGTAGTTTTAGATTGTGCTTCATCGCCATAAGTCAAAGTGAGTTAATAAATGCACTGTTGTTGAGATAAACCATGTCGAAAGTTATTTCTTCTTGACACATTCACAACATACTAACGAAGTACGTCGCTGTACGTCGGAACAATAACGAATTGATAAAATGATTTGAATGAAATGGATTTACCCAACAAGAACCACAATGAGATTGGTCCCATATTGTTTGCACAGATTTGCACTGGGGATACTTTTTGACGAGCGTCTAACGACTTAGGCGCAGCAATAATTGGGGGATGAGGTTTAGCTTTTTCTAATTTTCTGGGTCCGTCGTAGGGCAACACACCAGCAACCATTCTCTTGACTCGCTCCCACTCCTCGACTTCAAAATTCCTGCCGGCCTTCCAGGTCTTGGCTTTCTGGTTGATCAGGGCAATGTTTTCATCGGAGAGAGGATGGAGGTCCAGGCTGGCGGCGGAAGTGAGCGCTATCACGCTCAAGGCGATGCATATTGCCAAATACTTCATATCTCTATCACAAAATTGTACGTAAAACAAATTAGAGGATTTTTGGGAAAATTTGACCCCCCACCACCTACAGTAATTATATAACATAGTTTTTAAGTGAGTGAAGAATGGGTTTTAAGACACTGCAAAGACATCGTAGGTATATGATAATTAAAATCGTCTTTTAAGATATTGCTTTAATATTTTTTTAAAACTAATCATTATACCCCTTTTGAGATAATTTTTATACGATGTGAGATAAAATCTACCCACCTTTCTGATCAATAATATAGATACTGATTCAAAAATAATTAACTGTGTATACCTTCATTCCATTCCCCTCTGTGCTACCCGAAGCTTTTAAACTGATTATGATGTGAGTGTCCATGTTTCACTCCCGTATGTCGAAACAGGCAGCACACACTGATTAAAGACCTTTCTCTTCAGATAAAGTGGGAGTTTGCTCTTAAACACTAGATTGAGCCTGCCAAATGCGTGGCAGCCACACTTAACACGCCGTTCCGCTTCCCGGCCAGTATCATCCTCCATTGAAATGCTTTGCCCAAGATATATGCAGTGGTCCGCAACCTCCAAATCGCCTCCTAAAATAGAAATTCTTCTGTTGACAGCAAATTTGTTGAACATAACCTGACTCCTTTTTAGGTTTATTTTCAAACCAAATGGTTTGAAATTTTTTTTGCAGTTCTTGTATGTGTTTTTGTAGCTCATCTGAGTCTTGTGTGAGGAGAACAATATCATCTGCGATGTATGTATATCCAGGTGATGCTGAAAGGCGAGTCAATTTTTGTAACGGGTTTTTAATTGCTGCAGAGGATCATCATCATTTTAAAAATAGTATCAGTTGAACTGACGAATTTACATTTACCTGCAGTGGGCGTAAAACCTTCAAAATTTAAGAACCTGCGCTCATGAGAATCCTCACATAATCCGCCCTATGGCTTTTCAAGAACAGTTAATGTGTGGTACGATGTGATTAACCCGACGCTTTGTGAGTCTCACATTTTTCCACCACTATTTAATGTTTTTTTAAATGACAATTTTTTAGAAATCTATTGACGACAATATGATAAATGGTTAGATATTATAAACGATTGAATGGTAAATGGACAAAAGTATGTTAAATATCACACTTCTAAGAGATCTTAATGACCTAATACAAATAGACAAGAATAAAAACAAGAAATATATAAATATTATAAACTTAAGATAACTCAAGTTGAAGAAATAATATTAAATATCTTTCATAATTGACAAAAGTAATAATAAAACACTCAATAAAGGATAAAGTCTTTATTTGTCTAAGAGATAATCAATCTGAACAAATGGACCCGGATTTGTTGACCAACCACTTCAATGTCAATGAATAATATTTTTGTTCATCATCACTGATATCACACAAGATATATAAAGCTCAGTTAATTATTTTTGAATCAGTATCTATATTACTGATCAGAAAGGTGGGTAGATTTTATCTCACATCGTATAAAAATTATCTCAAAAGGGGTATAATGATTAGTTTTAAAAAAATATTAAAGCAATATCTTAAAAGACGATTTTAATTATCATATACCTACGATGTCTTTGCAGTGTCTTAAAACCCATTCTTCACTCACTTAAAAATTATGTTATATAATTACTGTAGGTGGTGGGGGGTCAAATTTTCCCAAAAATCCTCTAATTTGTTTTACGTACAATTTTGTGATAGAGATATGAAGTATTTGGCAATATGCATCGCCTTGAGCGTGATAGCGCTCACTTCCGCCGCCAGCCTGGACCTCCATCCTCTCTCCGATGAAAACATTGCCCTGATCAACCAGAAAGCCAAAACCTGGAAGGCCGGCAGGAATTTTGAAGTCGAGGAGTGGGAGCGAGTCAAGAGAATGGTTGCTGGTGTGTTGCCCTACGACGGACCCAGAAAATTAGAAAAAGCTAAACCTCATCCCCCAAATATTGCTGCGCCTAAGTCGTTAGACGCTCGTCAAAAAGTATCCCCAGTGCAAATCTGTGCAAACAATATGGGACCAATCTCATTGTGGTTCTTGTTGGGTAAATCCATTTCATTCAAATCATTTTATCAATTCGTTATTGTTCCGACGTACAGCGACGTACTTCGTTAGTATGTTGTGAATGTGTCAAGAAGAAATAACTTTCGACATGGTTTATCTCAATAACAGTGCATTTATTAACTCACTTTGACTTATGGCGATGAAGCACAATCTAAAACTACTGTATATCAATCAGTGAAAACAATCATGGACATGGACACTCACATCATAATCAGTTCAAAAGCTTCGGGTAGCACAGAGGGGAATGGAATGAAGGTATATGCTTGGTATTATAAAGCGCGACCGAAAGATCTGCATATGGATCAGAGAACAAACGAGGGTTTGTGACATTATTGGAAGGGTGAAGGAATTCAAATGGAAGTGGGCAGGCCATATAGCGAGACGATGGGACGAGAGATGGACCAAAGCAATCCTGGAATGGATATCGCTTGATCATAAACGCCCACGGAGAAGACCCAAAACACGATGGACGGATGACATCGTCAAGTATATTAGACCCGAGTGGTCGAGGAAAGTTCAGGACCGCGCGAGTTGGATGGGGAGAAGGCCTATCCATGCTGGGGAGGCCTTCATCCTGCAATGGATGGACAATGGCTGAATGATTATATATAGGAGTGCTGTCAACGAACTGACCGTCATTTAAACAATTTTGATAATTTTTTAAAAAGTAAAATTTCTTTTATTACCTTTATATTGGTACCAATAAATAATAATTAGAATTAGTTATTTTTTTATTTTTTTTTCAAATAAAAAAGGAAATAAAAATCCAATTATTTTCTGAAATAGTTGGATCGTTCTGAGACACCCTATATATATATATATATATATATATATATATATATATATATATATATATATATATATATATATACATATGAAAAACAGAAATTTTTCATCCGTACTTCCACGTACCTCTGCTCGTCTCAAATCACCATGCCGAGACAAGTACCTCCCAGGACCGGTTTCTAGCCTCACAGCCGTCATCAGCTGGGCTCGAGCTCAACGCAGTGAGACAGCTGAAACGAAACGAACAGAGCAAGACCAAGTCAACTGGTCATATCGATGGCGGGTCGCAATCTCAATGAAACTCGCGCCATCCTACGGTGAATGTTCGCGGCAGTCAAAAACTACGCGACACATTCTTAGGTATAACGTTTGCTCAAAAGATAGCGTAGTGGGGTCGTGGAGAGAGATATTTGAAAAACAGAAATTTTTCATCCGTACTTCCACGTACCTCTGCTCGTCTCAAATCAGTCGCCGTCACCATGCCGAGACAAGTATCTCCCAGTACCGGTTTCTAGCCTCACAGCCGTCATCAGCTGGGCTCGAGCTCAACGCATATATATATATATATATATATATATATATATATATATATATATATATATATATATATATATATATATATATATATATATATATATATAGGGTGTATCAGAAGCTGAGAAAGAAAAGAACGCAGATTTTTTACCTTAATGCGTGAGGATGGCACATTGTGCAGGACGCATACGCAAATGTTAGAGGTTGTAAGAAAATTGAATGACGTACAACCAAGAGAATAAGCAGGATTCAGAAGTGGATTCAGTACAATGGATCACATCCAGGTTGTACAGCAGGCCATAAAAAAGCACAACAAATACACCATGCCACTGTGTTTGGTATTTATCGACTATGAACAAACATTTAACTCCATCTCACAGCAGGCCATAATGGATGCACTACTTAGCTAGGAGGTAGACAAAGCATATGTAAACCTATTAGGATCGATATATGAAGGAGCTATAGCAACAATTCACCTTGATGATCTTAAGTGGGAATTTATATTGAGCGAGGTGTACGGCAGGGTGACGCAATATCGCCTATTCTTTTCTCTGTTTGCCTTGAAGAAATATTCCGTAATCTGGATTGGGAACAGGATGGTGTAAAGATCAATGGTGCAGACTTAAAACATCTTAGATTTGCGGATGATATCGTTCTCCTTTCACAAGACCAAGAGGAGCTACAAAGACGCATACAAGAGCTGCAAAGGGCTGGCGAACCATTTAGCTTAAAAATATACCTGAAAAAGAGTCAGATTATGTTCACTAAATTTGCTCAGGACAGAACAATTTCAGTTTTAGGAAGGGATTTGGAGATTGTGAACCACTTTATAATTCTTGGGCAGAAGATTTCAATGGAGCGAGACCGCCCGGAAGGTGGAACGGCGCGTTAAGTGTGGCTGTTAGGCATTTGACAGGCTCGACATAGTTTTTTAGAGCATACTCTCACTTGTCACGAACAGAAAAGTGTTCGATCAGTGCGTTCTGTCCATCATGATATACAGAAGTGAAACTTGGACAGTCACATTGCAATCAATTAAAAAACTTGGCGTAACGTAGAGGGGAATGGAAAGATGTACGCTGGGGATTGCAAGACGGGACAGAAAGCTCTGCACATGGATCAGGGAACAAACGAAAGTGTGTGACGTCATTAGAAGAGTAAAGTAATTGAAATGGAGATGGGCAGGCCATACAGCGAGGCGATAGGACGACAGATGGACCAAGGCAATCTTGGAGTGGTTACCGCTTGATCGTAAACGTCCGCGAAGAAGACCGATTAGCCATATGACAGGACACGCCCACAGCATTGCAATTCTTTTCAATATTTTCCTCTCTCTAGACATTGTCAAGTCCTTTATCCCCTTCTCTCTGAGACCTTCTGTGACATCCTTTCTCCATCGCATCTGATCGTCCTTGCTTTCTTTTACTTTGTGGTCTTCTCCATACAATCTTCCTCACCGTTCTATCTGCTCTCATCTACTCTGTGTGGCCCAGCCGCTGGGCTCTTCTCGTTTCCATTATCATGTTTATTCTTGGTTTCCCTTCCTCATTCATATACAAGCCATCGACCTTTGTTCATTTTGTTCTCCTTCTCATTATTCTACGCTTCCGTCTTAACCCTACAGTTTTTCTTCTTCTTTCTTGTTTAGAACCCATGTTTCGCATCCGTTCAAGTCAGTTGGTTTTAATACTGTCTTATATAGTTTTAAGTTGGTATTTCTAGATATGACTTTCGATTTTAGCGCCTGCACAAAAATTGTTTATTATTTTCGAGACCTTATCTTACTATCATTAATTTGCTTTTCTTTTGATTGATTTTTGTTACTGTTTTCAATTATTTCTGACTTTATTGCCATATCGTCAGAAGTAGGTTTTTGATGACTTTAGACCTTCATTGATCAGAACATCTTCTGTCATTCCTCCTGTTACATTTACATTAGATATGCTCCTATCAATGAATCAGTTACTCCTTCCAACCTCTTTTTGATTAATATCGTCTTTAAGGGAAATAACTTTCATAAATGAACCCACGATTCTGTACATTATTTTGAACAAAAAGTTTCCTTAATAGATGTATCCAAAGCGCAACTATTTCTGTGGAAATAAGGTCAGAACTTTTTGAAATTTTCTTAAAAATTGTCAACATTGTTTACATCTTTGTTTGCTTGCATTGTTTACATCTTGTCTTTGAAGATTGTAATTATAAGATTGCTCTTGATTGAATATTGATATGTTTTAACAGATTGTATTTACTGAAACGGAGTGCTAACTTTCACATTTTCATGAAAAACCTCTTTATTTCGATATCCTGATTTTCACAAATAAGTTGAAATTAAAAAGTTTTGACTTCATTGATGAAGAAGGTGATTACAGCACAGGTATGGGAGCTGAAACAGCTGATTTTATTTTGAGGTGGTTTATATATGGAGTGACGTCTTCGACGTCTCATCCAAGAATTTTCACGGTGCTTTTATTTCAAAAAGTAGCCACCTTCATTATTTCTTTTAGCAATGAAAATTAGCTCTAGTCAAAAACACGTGAATTTAGATATAGAAGGGGAAGAATTCTTCTAGTGGAACCTTTGGTGTGAAACACTAAACTTGATGAGATTTTCAACTAAACACCAAAACACTTTTGAGATTAAATCATCTCCTGATGATGCTAACATGGTTAGCGAAACGTACGTCGAGCAGTTCAAAAAAGTGTTTTGGTGTTTAGTGGTAAATTTCTTCAAGTTAATAGAAGGGGAAGTTCAAAACTAATATTCGTGATATTTTGTTTCACCGCCTTACCGCCAGCCACCTCTATCTAAAAATTTGAAATGGCAACCCTCATCTTGTAACATATCATTTTAAATGTCTTGAAAATCCTAATTAAACTGCGTTTACAAAACTGAAATGGGTTGGTCGGTTCTCGTAATAGAGGAAAAGATACATTCTAAAAAGTATTTAACGGAATGGCAACATAGTGCTTACAATTTTGTTTATTCGTTTTAATTTTTTTAGGCAAATCATTTTTCTTTTCCTAATATAAAAAGTAAGGTAAGAAACTTTTTTTTTAACTCGTCGCTCTTTTGTGTTTTAATGCACACTTTATTCCTCATTGTAGCTAAAACTATCAGAAGTCACGTGGGTCATGCGTAGTCTCCCCAAAATATTAACGTTTGGGAAAACCACTGAAGAAGAAAACCCGGTGTAGGATAAATAAAATTTATATTTTCTGGATCTGGTAGCTGGATCAAATATTTCCTGACCAATGGATAGACAGAAAAGGCGCTGTGGACTGGCCGGAGAGATCTTCAGATATAACGCCACTTTTCTTTCGAGGATTGTTAGTTGTTTATGATTTTAACGATTTCTTTCTTAGGATTGTTAGTTGTTTACAAAACTCTTAAGAAATAGAATTACGCCTACATGCAGATTAATTAATAAGGACAACTTTCAAAACGTTCGAAAAGAATTCGTATGTATTGGATCTTGAACTAAGATATGATGTATCGAAATTGAAGTGGTGTGAAAGTCTGATTATCTCTGAAATAAAAACAAGTTTTATTTCTTTCTAAGTTTTAGAATTTGACGTTTCCGATATCATCAAATATATTTTTTGTTTCGATTTATTTAATTTTAAATATTTTAAATCCATTATCTCTCTGTGTTTCTTCGTTCTCTTCTCGTTTACTTCAACCGCTAATATCTTCATGAGTCATGATTTTATTAATAATCTTATTTTATTAATAAAGATGCAATAAATAGGAAATTTATTTATTTTAACATTTCTATTTTAACAAGTAAGTTGAAATGATAAAGTTGGTATTTTAAACATGAAAAAAATGTTTTCTAGGCTGGCAAAGAGGCTATAGCACCTGATTCAATACCAAGGTGGTTTTTTCCACGGATGAATTTCACGTAACCATTATCACCCCAGTCGCTGTTCCAGGAATTGGCGATCAACCAGTATGGAGTACCGTCTTCAACACCCCATCCTAGAATTTTCACGGCATGACCCCCGATTCCTTTGTTGCTGGTGGCTTGATAAACTCCTGCAAGTAAACATTATTAGAAAATATTTACACTTCTAATCCAGCCATCACGGTTTTCTCAAAGAAAAACAGAAAGGTTTATTATTTCGTACTGGATAGGGTTCTGGAATCTAGGGACACACAAAGAGATGAAACGGAAATTTGTTTCATAATATATTTAGGATACAGTTTGATTGGGATGAATTTTAGTCAAAGCTCTTTATTCGCGTTTTCAGTCTTCGCGGATAAAAAAAAAACATTGTGACCGCTTCCTGTATTCGCGGCTGAAAATGTCTATATTCGCTGATCCCAAACTTATGATACATATTGTATTTTTAGAATAAAATGTATTTATTTACTAGTTACCTTTCAAAACAAACAAGTTTCAAAGTATTTATAAACAAACAAGTCTTATTGCCGCTTGACCGAGAACTCTGACAAATAAGTCGCCGCCGAGTTACGCGTGACGCCGCGGCGGATAAAAACCGCGTTTGCACGATGGGCGCCGAATATTTTGTTTTATTACTTCAACTTGTCATTTGTCGCAATAATTTCGAGTGTATAGTACTTGTCTCTTCTACTTTGTTGGCTATTTATGATGTTCAGTAAAAGCAAAGAAAAACTAGTTCCAATCTGGAAAATATAGAAACACAAGACCGTTTACGCCTTGGCGAGTAGTTTGTATCCATATCACGTTTTTCTAATGTCAATGTTCGAAAAATTGTTCGTGATCCAATAGTTAAAAAAATGGAAGCTGGATTAACATTAGGGTTTGAAAACTGTAGCCAGAAGGGAGTGCCTCTAAGTGGAGCTATAATCCGTGAGAGAGTCGGTTTATCCACATTTTAAAGAACCTGGTGATGAACATACGGATGGAGGATTTCAAGCATCGGAAGGCTGGTTCAATAATCATCAACGTTGTTGGAGAAGCTGCATCTGCAGACATTTCAGCAGCAGCAACATATCCAGAAGAATTTTCAAAATGAATTGCTGATGGTGGATATAAACCTGAACAAGTAGACGAACGTGCTCTGTTTTCGAAAATAATACCAAACAAAACTTTTATATCCAAAAGTGAGTGAGTATATCCAAAAGTCCGCCTCTGGTTTAAGAGAGCAAAAGATAGAGTTGCACTGCTACATCAGGAGATTTTTTAATTAAGCCGCTTATGCTTTACAGATCGCTAAATCCTCGTGCTTTGAAAAAAAAAACAAGGACAACCTACCAATGTTTTGGCGTTCAAACAAGAAACGGTGGATTACAAGTATCATTTTCTGTGACTAGTTCCGGGATTGTTTTGTTCCAGAAATTGAAACTTATTTAATGAAAAATAATTTAGATTTCAAAGCAGTTCTAATTTTGGTCAATACTCCAGATCATCCTTGTGAGTTTGAAACTTTTGAAGCATCCAAATATAAAGGTGATATTTTTGCCTCCTAACACGAGGGCCTTACTCCAACCTATGGACCAAGGAATAATCCAGGCCTTTAAGCTCTATACATTTGACAAACCTTTAAAATCATACTGGACACCATGGATTGTGATCCTAATATAAATGTTATACAATGCTTGAAAAACTTTGACATAGTAGAGTGCATGGTTAATATAAAAGGATCATTGCAGGAGCTGAAACCCATACACATTGCTGTAAAAAACTGTGACCTGGTCTAACTGTCGGTAATGATAAGAAATCCGAGCGAATTCAAACATTAACTGAAAACTCTGCTCAAGTTGCGAATGCAATAGGACGAGATGGTTTCAAATAGATAGAATCAAGTGACATTCAAGAATTGCTCGAATCGCAAGATGAAGATTTAACCAAAGCCGATTTGGAGGAAATACTTAACTCCCCATTTCATTGAAGAAGAAGTCTCAACGACAATACATGATGTTTTAGTGACATTAAGCATAAAAAATTGAAAGATTTACTATTGGCAAATGAGTTTTGTGATTTCTTCATAAAAATTGATTCGTCTAGGGAAATAAGTCTGGTTTTTAAAAGGCAAATTCTTAATAATTTTTATGAATTCCGCAGCTGGTTTCTTGTTCTATACATTTAAAAATACTAGTAAGTATACAGGTAATTATTTTTATTTTGTTTTTTAGCGTCTAGTCTAATTATTCTAAATATCGATTGGTAGCCCCGGCTATTCAATTACAATATGATCTTATCGATTACCGGGGTGTTTTGGAAATTTTGCTGGTCATTCGTGGTTATTATATGACTGTTACTTAAGGTTTTTTTCCAATATTTCTAGTAGGTCTAATTTTTTAAATTATAATTATGGTTATTAAAAAGTTCGAATTTTAGGCCATTTGAATTCCATAAACAAAAATATAAATTTAATGATGAAATTAACTTCTTAGACATAAAGATAAAAAACATATCTTATGAATTACAATTTGATATTTACAGAAAACCGACTACAACAAACACGGTTATACACTTTAGTTTTAAACAATCTTGGCAAGTCAAGTTATCTTCTTTTCATGATCTAATACATAGATTTAGTTAGTTTTCTTCTAAATAAAGATAATTTT
Organism: Cosmopolites sordidus; assembly: GCA_031761425.1. Classification (NCBI taxonomy): domain Eukaryota; kingdom Metazoa; phylum Arthropoda; class Insecta; order Coleoptera; family Curculionidae; genus Cosmopolites; species Cosmopolites sordidus. Next base: position 197,794 of record JARFXV010000437.1, on the reverse strand, counting down.
AATTAAAAGCTCTATAGTATTAAACAGATAGTAAAAATCAACGGTTACAAAGAAGGATTAATTAACAGAATATTAATTTGCAATCTTGGAACATCCTGTATAATATCGTATAAAATACCATTCCGTATTTGCGGCATATTTATGAAAAGTATTCGGCGCTTTGACTATATTGCTTGTATTCAGCTTTGACTATATTGAAATTGTATAAGTACCTGATTTGTAATTGGGGAAATCATCCATCACTTGAAAACTGGTTTCAACGGGTCCATTTTTTAAAATTTCCAATTGAATCACCGATTCATCTAGAAAAATAATGACCTTTTGCCCAAACGTTAAAGATGACCCGTAATCCAAAGACGTGTTGGAGCAAGACTTTACGCATTCGGGAGTGTCGTAGTTGAAAGAACTACACTGAGGTCTGGCGTTGGAGTCCACATGGTGCTCGCAGGGTTGAAGTGTGTAATCCTTGCATCCTTGATTCGCTTGGTACAAGCCTCCAGATACGATACCCATTTCACGCCAGTAACTCCAAGCCATTAAAGGCATGCCACCATGACAACCACTGCCGCATTCATAGCAGCAGGAATTTAAGTCTTCTGCTGAAACGAAGGTTTGTTTGGTTTGATTGGAGTGAATGCAGATTCGATCCGACATGGCAGCAGCAGCAGCAACAGCCTGGAAAATACACCAAAATTCTTAGCAAATTCATAAAGAATATACAGAGCAATTTCGAATAATTTGCAATTTTCACTGTGTCTAATTTTATTCGAAGTTAGTATTACCACAATTTCTAGAATATGATGTTTTGTTTCCTAATGGTAAAGAAGATTCACGAAAAACCTGAAACAATCTAGATGAATGACATGTAACACATCGGTCAATAAATCCCTAATAAAATAATAAATAAATAATAATAATAGTAATAATAAAATCGATCGATGTGTTAACGCCACTGCAACTGAAAGAAAATCTGGTTCAAAGCTATGCGAAAACCGATCAAGAAAAGTTTCAATCATGGAGAGAAAAATCCCTGCATGGGAGACATCAGAATGAGGTCAACCAAAAACAAGTCGACTTATTAGCGTCGAACTACTGGCTGACTGCAGGACAGATGTTCCCCGAGACAGAGGGATTTATAGTGGCAATCCAAGATCAGGTTATTGCCACTAGAAATTACCTTAAATATATTGTTCGAGATGCTGGAGTTGTTGACGATCAGTGTCGATACGGATGTCCGACCTCCGAAACCATTCAACACATTACTGGGGGATATACGATGTTTGCGGCTATCGATTATAAAGATAGGCACGATTCAGTCGCAAAGCTTCTGCACCAGGAACTTGCACTAAAGCTGCAGCTGTTCCTATTCTTGAAAGCAATAATAAAAAGATCTATTGGGACCATATTGTACTCACTGAGCGAAGATTGGATCACAACAGGCCCGATATTATTACTGTGGATAAATTATGTGTGGATTAATTACTGTGGATAATTTATCGATGTGGCATTTCCAAATAACAATAATATATTAAAAAAACAAAGGGAAAACATTCAGAAATACCAGGAACTTCAAGAGCAAGTTAAAAAACAATGGGACATGAAAAGTGTAGAAATAATTTCCATAATAATATCAACAACGGGTGTTATTCCAAAGAGCCTGCTGAAGAACATAAAAGCATTGGGTCCCAACGAGCAACTTTTCAAGCTACGGGCGTAGCCAGGGGGGGGGGGGTTGGGGGTTCAACCCCCCCTCCGAAATAAGCCAAATATTACCTAATACTATACCGAAAAAATACGAGGAGTGAAGAGAGTTAAATTATTACATTTGACTTATTGAATTTATTTGAATTATTACAATTGAATTATTATTTTTTACAAGTATCTTGCCTACCCCGAAATCTAGTTTGGAATGCCTAGATATGTGCGATAAAAACCTTTATCCTATTATTTGCACATTACTACAAATCTTGGCTACCATTCCTGTATCCACTGCTACCCCAGAAAGGTCTTTCTCGAGCCTAAGGAGACTGAAAAATATTTACGAAACACTACAAGTGAAAACAGACTTAATGGTTTGGCTCTCATGAACATTCACTATGGAACAGAAATTCATGCAGATGAAGTAGTGGATATATTTAAAAGAAAAAGCCGAAGATTTCTTCTTTAATGGTTTTAGATTTAGCGCAGTGGAACGAAATTAATTTAACCTTTTCAACTAAAGTTAAGAACTTTATAAATATGTCGTAATTTTTCCGATGAATATATAGATATTAAATTTCATGTAAGTATATTTTTGTTGTTTTATTTACTTCAAACTAAACCCCCCAAAACTAAATCCTGGTTACTCCCGTGTTTCAAGCCCATGCAGAAAACAGCACTATTGGGAACTGCGAGAACCGTTCGAAAGTTCTTGAACAACTCAGGAACGTCAAAAAATTCTAGCGTCACTTTGCGGCGCGATAACAGGAAAAGGGCCGCGTTTCTCTAACATTTCTACACCTTTTTGTATCGAACGATTTCTCTTTCCCTTCAAAATATTCTTCGTTTTCGGCAATTGCCTCTTTATCGGAGTGGAATTTCTTTACAGCGAGCATTTTTTTTGAGGTCTGAGAACAGGAAATAGTCTCCGGGGGTGAGATCTTGACAATAAGGTGGATGTGGAAGCGATTCATGCAATTTTGCCATCATTTATGACACGGTGCATTGTCTTGTTGAAAAACCAGTTTTTTTGTTCATTTGGAACTTTTTTTTGTAATCTCGTCCTTCAAACGCACCAATATTCGCTATTGATGGTTTTACCTTTCTCCAGATAACCGATGACCAATATCCTATGCCCATCCCAAAATACAGAGGCCATAATCTAGCCTGCCGATGTTTGTATTTTTGGTTTGGTTGGCTTTGACCGGCTGGGGTCCACTCAGCTGACTACCGATTTGACTCCGGAGTGGTCCGGGAGCATTTCATCCATTGTCATATACAGCATGAAAGCAATCACAAGCGGTTTCAAACATTGCTCAGAATCATCAATACGTTGTTGTTTTAGGTCCGCTGTGAGTAAACGCGGTATGCAAATGTCACCATACAAAATGGTGTAAACACTTTCTTTCGATATCTTCATGATATTAGCTATCCCCTGCAGCTTTACTTTACGGTTTTGCGAATTTTTCTGATGTTGTCTGGTGTAACCACATCATTTGGACGCCCAGAACGTCTAGCATTATCGGTGCTTGTAGGCCACGTTTGAATTCAGCATACCAACGAATTATTGTTAATTTTCCTGAATTTTCCATTGCTTTGCTTCAACGGTATTTGTCTTCATCAAAAAGCAGTGCCTAATCAACACACGAAATAATTTTTTTCCATTGTTTTGGAAATAACAAAAGTAAGGTCCCTTGAAGCACAACAACTCAAAAACTATGAAGGATTATCATGAAATGATAATCACATGACGTTTGAAAGTTGGCACAATCGACCACTGGTAAGGATTTTTCGTTTGTTGCCACCTATATATCAGATCGGCGATTTATTAACAGATGTGTTATATATAGATTTTAAATAATAAGAAGATGAACTGAAATATTATCATCTATGATATAAAATGGAAATGCACATGGCAAGATTGTCACTACATGATTGAATTGAACCGAACTTACCCAGCAAGAACCGCAATCAGATTGGTCCCATATTGTTTGCAAAGATATGCACTGAGGCCAAGCTTCACGAGCATCAAATGAGTTAGGAATAGCTTGATCTCTGATGCGATGTTTGGCTTTTTCTAATTTTTTGGGTCCGTCGTAGGGCAACACCCCGGCAACCATCCTTTTTACTCGATCCCAATCCTTGACCTCAAAGTTTCTGCCGGCCTTCCAGGTCTTGGCTTTCTGGTTAATAAGGGCGATGTTTTCATCGGAGAGAGGATGGAGGTCTAGGCTCGCAGCTGAAGTGAGCGCTATGATTCCCAATGTGATGCATACTCCCAAACACTTCATAATATCTCTATCATATTTTTTTTAGTATATATATTTGATATATATGTTTCTAAATCATTCCGGGTGTCGATCCGTTGATTCTGTGAAGAGTCACGACGTTTCGCCAAAATCGCATTTGGCATTTTCAAGTGTTGCCCGCTTCGGCTGAAGAGTCCAACTGACGTGCACGCTTTTATAGCCGGCCGGCGACTGCGCAAATTATATCGGGTAGTTCGGGACTATTTGCGGCGCTCGGTAACGCTGTCGGGCGTCCGTTTATTGATTTTTCTACCTCGCCACCACGTTGCCGCGTTTCTTCTTTTTTCAGAATGGATTTCCATACTTTTGGAATGTTGCGAGCGTCGTTTCGCGTATTTAGCTCACCCCTTTCTTCTATTTCAAGGGCTTCTCTGATTGTTCGGACCTTGTAGGTTTCAATATTCGCTATTTATTTGGCTCCTTCAAAACTGATTTTATGTCCTATTTGTAGGTGGTGCTGGAACAAAGCGGAAGTGGTTTGTTTGTTTTTTAAGTCGTTTTTATGTTCTTGTATTCTGGGCGATACTTGTCTGTTTGTTTCGTCTCTGTCTCGTCTCTGTTGAAACGTCGTGACTCTTCACAGAATCAACGGATCGACACCCGGAATGATTTAGAAACATTATCTACCATCCGTGAAAATATTAGATGTAACATTTAATATATATATATATATATATATATATATATATATATATATATATATATATATATATATATATATATATATATATATATATATATATTTATATATATTTATATATATATATATATATATATATATATATATATATATATATATATATATATATATATATATATATATATATATATATATATATATGAACATTTTTGTTAGGTGCTTGACCGGGAATGAGCCCCACCCATCATTGCAATTGGAGGGCACAACCACCAAGCCAACAACCCATGTTTTCGCCGACCTCCCGTCGGATGACGTATATATGTAGTTTTAAATTTCCTTGGACTACGTCCAATGATACAACAGTAGCTGAGTGTCATCATACACCCAACTGTTGGGTGCCACAATATCATGTGGAACACACAACAACCTGCGTCTCCGCCTAAATTAACATTTTTGTTGATTGTTTGATTGAGAACGAGCCCAGATCCCCAACCAATCAACAAAAATGTTTATTTATGCGGAGACACAGGTTGTTGTGTGTTCCACATGAGATTGCGGAACCCAACAGTTGGGTGTATGATAACACTCAGCTACTGTTGTCTCACTGGACGCAGTCCAAGGAAATATAAAACTACATATATTATACAAATTTTGTACCTTTATATTTTTTATTTTTTATTATAACCTTACATTTTTGGATTTTTCCACTTGTAATAATTTATTATTTAATGATGTCATTATATATACAACTTAAATTATCAGTATCATTTCTGAAATTAATGGCATTATTTTTTTTATATATAAATCATTTCTTTTTTATGTTGTTTTTTAAAATCTAATTTTTATATTATTAAAATTAAAGTTGTGGTCATTATCTATGGCCACAATTTTAACACAATAAGATTTTTTTAAATTTTTTACTCAACCGGAAAAAAGTTGACCAAATAAGACCAAATAAGTTTTTGTTTAACAATTCTTTTTAGAATGAATTTTTCAAAAAAAAAAAACATTCTAATTAATAATTTTTCGAAAAAAAAACATTAATATTTCAAAGTTCTCCATTTTTATTATTTTTCTTCTTTCTTAACTTCCATTCTTTTTACGTCTGGTGTCGCAAGTCCCATTGTGGGTCAACTTTTTTGCCTATGTTTTTATATTATTTTGTTACAAAAACAAAATTATATTAACAAAATTATAAAAACAAAAAAAAACAATAAAAAAAATAGAAAGAAAAGTTGGCTTGCGGCATTAGACGTAAAATGAATGGAAGTATTTTTGGGAAAAAGAAGGAAAACATTAAAAATGCCGAACTTTTAAAAATTTATGATTTTTTCCGAAAAACTTTAAAAATGTATAGAAAATTAATTCAAATATTTTTTTTGTAATTTTTTTTCGAAAAGTTTATTGAAAAATGAATATTTAAAAAAAATCGGCCTATTTCGTCAATTGTCGTCAAGCCAAATGCGAATGCCAAGAATGACCTGACGAATCATATGAGATACAATCTATTTACCTTTCTAATTTGACAATAACACAAACAGCACCTCCACAAATAATTGATTTGGCTTTATATATTGTGAGAATAATTCGATATCATCAATGGTGAATAAAGATAGCGATTATTAAAAGTGTGTTATTGAACGTGTTATCATCTAGGCGCATCCGCTTGAGTCTGAATAGATTGATTATGTTTTAAAACAAAGATTTGTATGTTCTTTCTGGAGTGCTAAAATATTGCGCTGTTCATATTGAGATATACTGAATTTGGTCCATTAAATTTCTTATTATTTTAAAACCATAATTTTTACTTGTGCTCTTAGCAACAACTTAACTGTTCTCTCTCTCTCTCTCTCTATGTTGGCCTGATCTTTATTTTTGTTTTCGTTTTATTTCTTGTCTTCAATACAACACACGTAAACTTAAAGAAATTTATCACAAGACATGAAATTACTTGTTTTTAATATGTCAACGCGTGTTTCGAAGGTTTATATGGTATGGTAAGGTAAATATGTCAACGCGTGTTCATAAGCATCATAGCATCATCAGGAGACGATTCAATCGAATTATAGCGATAAACACAGTATTTGTGACTTTCGATGTTGACAGTGCAATTTGATACGTTGGAAACAAATCTGTAAACATATTTTTTCTACCATCCATCACACTGACCAAGAATATAAATCTTTCGAGCTTAAAAATCGCTGATTTGTATCACCGGCGTAGCAGGGGGGGGGGGTTCAACCCCCCCGAAATAAGCCAAATATTATCTAATATTATACCGAAAAAATACGAGCAGTGAAGAGAGTTAAATTATTACGTTATCATTTAAAGTTAAGAACTTTATAAATATGTCGTAATTTTTCCGATGAATATATAGATATAAAATTTCATGTAACTATATTTTTGTTGTTTTATTTACTTCAAACTAACACCCCCCCACCCCCCAAAACTAAATCCTGGCTACGCCCGTGATTTGTATGTAATTCTACCTGCTGAATTCAATAATCACTATAAAAATGACCGATTGGCTCGTGCTTTGAAGATACAATCAGATGTCGTTTTTTTTTTAGTACGTAATTTTTGTTGTGTATTTTACTATGGTTGTGATTAATTTTAAATTCAGTGCCTCAGCAGGGCCTAAATAGTGCCAAAAGTTTTTGATATGTTTGCTAAGAACCCAAAAAAAACAAAAGTAATTTTTAATAAAAATAATAAAAAAACTAAAAGGTTTAATTTTCTAAAACTGTTTAGTCTATATATTTACCGAAGCTTAGTAATTTGTAGCATGCTACCAAGCAAAACTATTACTTTTTAATATTATTATTACTTTATTATATTTATTATTATATATTCTTATTACTTAATTTTTGAAAAGCCAAAAAATATGTCAACTAAACAATAAGAAAAAATAACATATTTAAAAAAAAGCTTAACTAATAATTTATAATAAATAGTATAACATAAATATAGTATATGAAAATGTTATAAAAAGCTATTATGAAGATGGTTAAAAAAAATAACCGAAAAGTAAACAAAATAAATATATATATATATATATATATATATATATATATATATATATATATATATATATATATATATATATATATATATATTATAAGTGGTGTCTAAGGCGTCAGCCTAACGTTACGGCAGTTAATGGGGAGCGGGTTCGAATCGAATCGTACTAGACAAAAAAGTTTTTTTTTTAATTCTTGTGAATGTTTCTAGGTAAGAGTGTAAAATCTGACAAGGAATCACCCCTCAGTCACGCCAGTTCGAGGCTGGGTAAGGCCGGATGCCTTCTGAGAGGTTTTCTACGTTGTTCACTCGCCAGTCGGTAGGCTTCACGAGATACATTCGGTTAAGCACAAAACTAAGGGTTGATAGCCGGGGGGGTGCTGACCGGGGTTTTCAGTAGCTGATGACCATGGTTCGGAGCTCACGTTAAGCTGTAGGTCCAGTCGCTAAATAGCCTTCTCAGTTGCTGATGCGCCTTTAACCCCAAACTTTACTTTACTTTATATATATATATATATATATATATATATATATATATATATATATATATATATATATATATATATATATTATTATATTATTTTATTATTATTCACGTATGGGCCCTGGTGGACCACGCGAAGTACAATTAGAGGCGTTTGTTGTTGTTAGCCTTCCTTTGCGCCCATTCTAATTTCATTCTTTCGCTATGAGCTTTTTTCCTTTCGTCAGGCCAAGTTGTTCCAGTATTCCTACATTTTTCTCTCTGGCCAACTTTCCAAACGTTAACCTTGGGTCTGAAACAGCCTCTATCCTGAATTTCACTTTGTGTAATATTTGCTGATCTTAGGTCCTCTTTAATTGCAGCAATCCATTTAATTATTTCTACTTTAACTCTACTCCTATTTTCATAAAATCCGACTATTTGTCTAGTTAGCCTACTCGGATTCATCCGTTTTATGTGTACGTAAAACTTAAGTCTTCTTTTTCTCATATCGCTATGTATATCTGTGTATTGTTTGATTTCTTGGTTTTCTCGAAGTCGGTATGTTGTGCTATTTATTTGTTTGGGGCCTAGGAGTTTTTTATGATTTTTCTTTCCTTCTTTTCAATGTCTGCAATGTCCCTCTTTCTATTCGAAATAAACGTTTCTGCAGCATATAGACATTCTGGCTTAATAACTGTGTTGTAATGTCTCAGTTTTGTGTTTTTAGATAGGCATGTCTTATTGTAAATATTTTGTGTAAGTCTCAATGCCGTTTCCATTTTTTGACATCTACCCGTATTCTTCGCTTTTTCCAACCCATTTTCCATGATTATTTCACCCAAATATTTGAATTGAGGGACTCGTCTGATGTTACCATATTTTGTATCTTGAGCTAAAATTGCTAGATCATCAGCAAACGCCAGACAACCAATTTTGATGTTGGTTCTCCCCGGTTTAATGGACTGGTCAATATTCAGGGCCGACTTTTTTTCACGCCACTCCTATATTACTTTTTCTAGAACACAGTTAAATAAGAGTGGCGAGAGTCCATCCCCTTGTCTCACTCCAGTTTTAATTTCGAAGTGCTCTGAGATGTCACCCATGAATTTACCTTTTGACCTTGTGTTAGTTAATGTTGTTTTAATAATTGCCAGCGTTTTCAGATCTAGTCCTTGTTCTTTCAAGATTCGGAATAAAGATTCGCGGTCAATAGAATCATATCCTTTTTTGAAATCCGTAAATGTACAGACGAGATTTTTATTGTAGTTTTTAATGTCTTACAATCAACTTCAGATTCAGGATCTGTTCTGGGCAGGATCTGCCCGGTCGAAAACCTGCTTGATATTCACCAATGTTGGGTTTTAACTGTCCCTTTGCTCTGTCTAGTAGACATTGAGATAGAATCTTGTAACAAACTGGGAGAAGAGATATCCCTCTATAGTTGTTTACATCCGTTCTATCTCCTTTCTTATGTAGTGGATGGATTAGAGCATCTTTCCAATCTTTCGGAATCCATTCGGTTCGCCAAACTTCTTGTGGAATTTTGGTTATTTCCTTGATTGCACCTGGACCAGCAATGATACAAATATATATATATATATATATATATATATATATATATATATATATATATATATATATATATATATATATATATATACATACTTCTTAGTCTTCAGACAAACATTGAGAATGCCAAGTGTGACCTTGGCGAAACGTCTGAACGTTCCTAACAAACGGGAAGAGAGAGGATAAACCAGAGTTTTTTTAAAGAATTCGAAGATCATGATCGCTTTTAGTTTTTTTTAAATATGCAATTCAAAATTGAGCTTTAAATTTATTTTTACTTCTTCCAAAAACTTTGCGAGTCTATAAAAAATTTTGATTTTCATAGAAACCTACAGCATTAAACATTAAAATAGAAAAATAATTCTCAGGCTATACCAATAACTTTTTTTTTAATTCAAGTTTCAGTGCTGACTTTTGGAATTTTTCATATAAAGAATTAAATAATTAACATAAAAATAATATTGTTAAAAGAGTTTACATTATTGTAGATTACAAGGAGGGCACCAGTTTGAGAATTTGTTAAAAAAAATAATTATTGATTAGTTTATAAGAGTTATTTTTTATTGTTATTTTAAACTAGTTTCTTTTAGCAAAAAAAGTTGTGTGTTGTTGACACAAATGTGTCACAAATGTGACATAACATTTCTTATTTCTAATTTTAATATTTTTCATATTATGTTTAAAAATACGGTGTTGCCATTTTTTAAAAAAATATTACTTTAGTTGCTATTGAAGAAATCTGGCAACACCAGAAATCATTATTTATAATTTTTTCTTAGTCAAGTTTCTTGTTTATTTTCATTAGACCATTAAGGTTCCATATAGTAAAATACTCTCGGTTTAGTTCATTTTTGTTTGTTTATTCTTCCTCTATTTGATGTCGATGGTTATTAACATGTTAGATAATATTTTATTAATAAAGAGGCAACAAATTAAGATAAATAAAAGCCCGAACATTCACATTATTTATTTCAACATTCTGATTTGTACAAATAAGTTCAATTTATAAAGTTGGTATTTTAAGTAATTGTGAAAAAAAGTGCCTTCTAAGCTGGCAAAGCAGCTACAACACTTGATTCAATAGCAAGATGGTCTTTTCCACGAAGGAACTTAACACAACCGTTATCACCCCAGTCAGTGTTCCAAGAGTTGGCGATCAACCAGTATGGAGTACCGTCTTTAACACCCCATCCAAGAAATTTCACGGCATGACCACCCATGTATTTGGTGCTGGTAGCTTGATAAACTCCTGCAAGAAAAAATCATTATATTGTTAATATTTTTAGTCTCCACGCAATCGACATTCAAGTTTCTTTACTCAAGATATTCGTAGTATTCTTCTGAAGAACCACATATCAAAAGCTTCTGGTCTTTTGATCATATATTTATTAAGGGTGGAAGCTTTACAATTCATTTTCCATTGTTATATAGCATTAGAAAGTTTTCATCTCGCAGAACGTGTTGCGAATTGTATCGGTCCTGCTTTTATTTTATCTTTGAATTAAAATTCTTCTTTGAATTTAAATTGGACTTCTGTCTATCCAATCGATTAAAATTATTGATTTTTATTCTTAACTGGTTTAAATCCTGCATTCCGAAACTTGGCAGAATTACAACAGCTTTATGTGCATTGTTTCAATGAAATATTTATTGATCGAACTGTGTAAATGAGCGAAATAAAATCCAACTAAAAATCCACCTGTGATAGATAATCCGACGGTAAAATTTCCGTACCGAGCTTTGTAACATGACGACAAATCAATAAAGAGCAACACGTCCGGCATGTCGTGTTGTGTTATGTGGATGGCCGCAGATGCGAAATAAATATTGCGAATCCATTTTATCAGATGTGTATTGTATTGGATATGTATAACATGTGCCCAGTAAATTAGGGCCTCTACACATGAAAAGTTGCAGAATGGGCCAGAGGAGGAAAAGGAAAAATTGAGAAATGCGCATCTCCTTTCACGCATAGTAAAATAGTATAATCGCCCCATATTTATATCCAGAATGACGCAAGTTTTACGCTCTACAATTATCTCTCCTCAGAATATGTCTATATGTCCCAGGATGAGCCGTAGAACTTTTTGAATGTAAGATCTGCCCTTTTGAAAAACATTTAAATAAGCGCATCTCATTCCAGGCCTAGTAAAATAGTAAAATGATCATTTTTTATACTCAAAATAACGCAAATTTCTCGCTGTAATATTATCTCTCTTTAGAATATGTCTATATGTCCCTGAATGAGCGGTAGAACTTTTTGAATGTAAGACCCGCCTTTTTGGAAAAAATCAAAAAAAGCGCATCTCATGCCACGCCTAGTAAATTAGTGTAATGATCATTTTTGTATACTCAAAATGACGTAAATTTCACACTCTACAATTATCTCTGCTCAAAATATGTCTATATGGCCCTAAATGAGCCGTAGAACTCTTTGAATGTAAGACCTGCCATTTTGGAAAAAATCAAAAAACGCACATCTCATGCCACGCCTAGTACGAGTATACAAAAATGATCTAACGATCATTTTTGTATACTCAAAATGATGTATATTTCGCGCTCTACAATTATCTCTGCTCAGAATATGTCTATATGGCCCTGAATGAGCCGTAGAACTCTTTGAAAGTAAGACCTGCCATTTTGGAAAAAATCAAAAAACGCGCATCTCATGCCACGCCTAGTAAAACAGTCTAACGATCATTTTTGTATACTCAAAATGATGTAAATTTCGCGCTCTACAATTATCTATGCTCAGAATAGGTCTATATGAATCTGAATGAGCCGTAGAATTTTCCGAATGTAAAACCTGGTCTTTAAAAAAAATATATATATATATATATATATATATATATATATATATATATATATATATATATATATATATATATATATATATATATATATATATATATATATATAATATATAATTGATCATAATTAGAATGGTTTTAGGAAAGGGAAATTCATAATAAGGGCTCTATTCAAGCAATTCCATATATCTCAAATTCACTAAATGATAAAAAATATTTTAACCATCTGAATAGATTTGTCCAAGGTCTTTGAAAGTATTAACCCAAGATTTTATGTACAAAATTGGATAGTTCTGGTATAAGAGGTAATTCCTTATATTTAATTAAATCGTACTTGGAAAATTATACTCAAAAAGTTGTAGATAACGATGCTTGTGGCAGGATTATTTTATCAAAAAAAAAACTGTTACATTATCATATTGGATATATTTGTACTTCTAGGGGATATGAGTTTTTTTTATTTGAAATTTAGTTGTTTTGGAATTTATAGAATTCACCTGATTGACGCAAGGGTTTCTTTGGAATTTTATTTTCATATTTAAGTAAATTATAATAAAATAATAAATGCAGTCTTTTGTATATTTGTATCCTGTATCTTGGTGTTTTTCTATGGTTTAATGATCATCATTTGTGAATTATCATAATTACATGTATCATGGGTATTTTTCTTTTTTTTTCCCTTATTCTATAGTGTTTTTTAGTTGATTTCTTTATTTTTTGTTTTCTTTTTGTAATATTTTGTTCTTAATTTTATTTTTTGGTTTCTGTTAATTTATTTTAAGTTTAATTTAATTACTTTACAATGTTTCATTCTTCTTGATTCGGAAGCGTTATGTATACATACGGATTGTAACAAATAAAGACAAGGAAAGAAAGAAACAAAGAAGAGAATGTTTTATCTTAAGTGGGAATATTAAGGGCTACCCTGCATAATTTAATATTCATTTACTAGAGTAAATAAACATTGCTTGTTCAGTATTGAAGCGATTCTAATGTGAAATATTCATTGGACGGTCTAATAAGGCATCATTAAAAAAAGCTCCAAAGCGACTGATACCGCTCGTGAGGTTTGCAAGGTGGTGTAAGAAGTGCCATGCCAATCCGCGCCACTCAGCTCGGGTTCAAAAGGGAGGGAGACATGAGTCTTGGAAATAGGGGAAGGTCAGGTCGTCTACGGTCTCTCGATGCCGACATAAGGGAAACTGTGGACATAAGAGAACCTGTGGCTGCAAATACTAGTACAGGAACTTGGGGACTTTCAGGGAAATAGATAAAGTGCTAAGAACAGGGACAGGGACAGGAACAGGTGCCTGGTTTCGGAAGTTCTGAATCCTCCAGATTTACCCCACAGCGATTATTTAAAATAATTCTTATGCTGGTGATGATTTAAACATTATAGTGATCGAATGGTTGGTAGGATAGAGTCATGCGTCATTGATCCGATAGATAAATTAGCCTTTCAGAATATTGTGTAATATTTCTTTAGAAATAATCATGTTGACAATGAGATATGAGATAAAATCTACTCACCTTTCTGAATTTACAGTGACAGAGATACTAATTCAGAAATAATCGATTGGGGTTTATATGCACTTGTGTGATATCGTTGTTGGGGAACAATGATTTAATTACCATAATTGAAATTAAAGTGGAATGACCACTTCAAATCTGATTATATCGGTGAAGTCTCATAATATGTTTTTCTTTTTTTTTTGGGGCCACGAATTTTTTTCGCCACGATCTAACACTAAAAAAATATCAAACATATCTGTTCTTATGTGAATAAAGAATCACTGGGTTATAAACAATAGCAAAACGGAGACAAATTTTTCTGTGATTCATTTTCTGTAATAAATTTGCCTTACGAACTAAAATTTAAAAAATACAAAAATTTTCTAAAATAAATACAAACTTTTAAACGTTAGCGTTTCAAAGTGAATCTAAAAAATAAATTATATTAATTTCTATATACAGGGAAAACATGTAAAAACTATTATCTCCCTCATACACAGTAGAATTGCAACATCTCTCTTTCATTAGGTAAACGGAAAACCAGCTCAAAAAACCCGCGCCGTGGTTTCAGTTTTTTTACTCGAGATTTGACTGTCTTTGCAGATTAATGCATTTGATTGTTTTTGTTGTGTTAGTTTTGTTAGTGTTTTTGTGACATTTTGTTGATTTGATGATGGCTGCATTCTCTAATGAAGAATACGCGGATATTTTGATGACATATGGAAGCGCCAATGGTGTTGTACCAGAAGCGCAAAGAATCTATCAAGAACTCTTTCCTAATAGACGCTTTCCTTCCCCCCACACGTTCCAAAACACTTACCGACGCTTACACGATATTATGTGTAAGAAACCCTATGTAAGAAACAGATAGCAGCCAGATTTCACTGCGCAAGAGTGAGATAGCATTTTCTACCTACTTAGCGTATGTAATTTACGCAAATAAGTAATATCGAATATCAGCCTAATGCGTCCCGATACATAAAGTTAGCAAACGTGAAGTTAGTAAAACGTTTTTATAACATGAATGCATTCCGTCAGAAAGAGGATAAACCAAAGATTTTTTCTAAATAATTCGAAGACCATGATGACTCATAGTTTTTTTTAATAGGCAATTCAATATTGAGCTTTAAATTTATTTTAACTTCTACCAAAAACTTTCGAGTCTATAAAAAAAAGTAGATGTCCCTTGCATCTAATTTTGATTTTCATACAACCCTACAGCATTACACCATAAAATAAAAAAAGTATTTGGTGGCTATACCAATAATTTTTTTTTAAATTCAAGTTTCAATGCGGACTTTTGTGACATTTTTCAAATAAAAAATTAAATAATTAACATAAAAAATCAGTAGGCCCAATAATGTTTTATGGAGACTGAGGAGATAGCAAAAGACCCCTCCTATCGGCCATTTTAATTTGGTAAACGATGCACCAAACACCCTATATATTAAAAAGACAGGAAAGAAATAAATATAATTGTCAATGTCAGTCAATTCCTCGACACTAATAATAAAACAAAGCAACACATTAAAAACTACAGTTTACAGAAAGCCAACAAACACAGATATGTATCTAAATTTCTTTTCACATCACTCAAAATCGGTCAAAATAGGAGTAATTAAAAGTTTATATGACAGAGCAAAACTTGTTTGTACCGACAGTGATACTCTACAAAAGAAACAAATCACATAAAATATATTTTAATAAAAAACAATTACTCAAAAAATTTTATAGATAAATCGCTTAAAAATGTTGATACTAGACAAAACAGACAAGTTATTAATAACAATAATAATAACTCCCAAACAATTAACCTCACAATTCCTTATATCCGCGGTATTTCTGACACAATTAAAAGAGTAGGAAATAAATACAACATAAGAACGACATTTAAAACAAAAAATACTCTTAGATCTCTATTAACAAAGACTAAACCAATCAATATACAACAAAATACCAAAAAATGTGATTTATAAAATTCCCTGCGAATGTGGCAAATTCTATATAGGTGAGACATCTAGACCGTTAGATGTTAGAGTAAAAGAGCATAAAAACCTTCTTAGAAAGGGCGATTTTAATAAATCTAGAATCTGTCAACACGCATGGGAATCGGGTCATAAAATCAATTGGAATAATTCCAAAACGGTATTAAAAGAATCGGTAACAAAATACAGAAGATTAAAAGAAACCGCTATAATTAATTTAAATAAAAATAACTGTATGGCTATGCCTTCGGTAGATTTAAATTCAATATGGTTCCCGATTCTAAAGAATACAATTAAATACATTTAAATATTTGAATACACAATCAGTACAATAAACACAGTAAACATTACCTATATATATTTTTTGGTAGTATGTCACTGTCATGAAAATCTATTGTCAATGTAAGTATCGTTGACATATACAAAAAAAATATATTTACTTTCACTCGTTACTTTATATATTACCAATTAATATAATTTATTTTTTAGTTTAGTTTTGAAAACGGGGGGAGAATACCCTCCGATACGTTAACGTTAAAAGTTTGTAAAATTTTGTATAACATTTTTATATCTTTAAAATTTTGTTTGTTAGGCAAATTTATTACAAAAAAGAATCACTGAGAAATTTGTCTCCGTTTGGTTTTTTGTTTTTACCCAGTGATTCTTTCTTTAAATAAGAACAGGTATTTTTTATATTTTTTGAGTTTTAGATAGAGGCAAAAACCCAAATAAAGGAAAAAAAATTATGAACACGCCACAATCATTCAGACATTACTTAATGTATTATACATCAGTATCATTTACATATACACAAAATATATTTATTTCCTATCTTTTGAGTATATATAGAAATTAATATAATTTATTTTTTAGATTCGTTTTGAAAACGGGAGGAGAAGACCTCTCGAAACGTTAACGTTCAAAAACTACACGTACATTTAGAACAACAGCACAACGAGTATATTCAAAAACAGTTTTAGTCTTTCCGGCACCAAATTCATTCTAGAACTGTGTTATTAGTCAATATAATCTTTTTTTTTACGTGTTAGATGAATTTGTTTATATTTAGGATTTCTTAATCCTCTAAAAATTTGAATAAGGAAAGTCTAGCATTAAAAATTTGATATTTTATTTGCACATTTTGACTGTCATAAGTTAACTGACATTATAAAATTTGCACTTCATTAATGCGGTAAAACGATTAGAATAATGGCGCGGCAGCTACGACGTTTGTTTCAATACCGAGATGATTTTCTCCACGGAGAATTTTGAAGTAGCCATTATCACCCCAACCAGAGTTCCAGGAATTGGCGACTAACCAGTATGGAGTGTCATCCTCAACGCCCCATCCAAGAACTTTCACAGCATGGGAACCGAGAACGTTGTGACTGGTAGTTTGATAAACTCCTGCAAATAAACAATATTACTTTTGATGATGGTAGCAGAATTTTCCTGATTGAAATTCATACTAAATTGAATAAATAAAACAAGGTTGTTTAATTTCCACTTCTTTCTCTAAAATATAACGCGTTTCGCTACACTGTAGCTTCTTCGGATGATTAACAAAGAAGGAAATTGTATTGTGACAAATAGTAAGTATTAAATAATTAAGTAGTTTTACCTGAATAAAGGTTCTGGGAATTCTCAGAACCCTTATTCAGACTGTTTCTTTGACATATCTAAAAGCGGAAGGACATCTGTGTTTTTGTAACGGTTTATTTCTAAACATTCTAGTAAATTCAGTTTGGTACTTTTATATTCTACATGTAATATTTTAAAATAATCTCGACCAAAAAAATATATTAATTATATATTATTATATACTTATATTAATGCTGTTAATACTTTATAGAGATGCTGTTTTTTAAGTTTCTCAGATGTATGTCCATAATAAGAAGGAGATTTTAATCAAAATTCTTTAATTTTAATCCTAGGGTAGGCTTCCGAAAGAGCTTTACTTTTCTGTTTTTTAGAGACTATTTTATCAACTACTGAAGCTGGATGGCCGTTATTAACTGCAATTTTTTTAATTATATTTTATTCTATTTTGTATTTGTCTGGACTTAGAAGAACAATGTTTTTTTTTCTTTGCTGATTAAAGCATTTGTTGTTCCAACGTAGCGCCTCGAAATCTTTTAATTTTGTTACTTGTATAATGTTTTTGTTGAGTTGTGTTAGTTTCTGTTTGGTTTTGTTAGTGTTTTTGTGACATTTTGTTTGACATATGGAGGCGCCAATGGCGTTGGACGAGAAGCGCAAAGACTTTATCAAGAACGCTTTTCTAACAGACGCTTATCTTCCAGGCACGCGTTCCCAAACAATTACCTACGCTTACGCGAAACTGGGAATTTGAACATTAATGAACCAAGACGAATTGACGCTACACAATGTTGAAATCGATGAGCAGATTTTGAGGCTGTTCGAGGAAGAACTTACTAGAAGCATCAGAAATGTAGCTTCATTATTCGAAATTTCTATATGGAAAGTACTTCGCCAAAATAAGAAAACATGCTTTTCATTACACTCCGGTACAAGGCTGGTAATTTTTGAACAAACTTACAACCCGTACTCACTAAAGATAAATTCCCACGGCGCGTGTTATCGCGTATTTTATTGGTAGTTTTTTTGCTGCATACAGACGTGGAAGATCTTGACCTTTTTAAAGAGTATTCTGTGGACGGGTGAGTCCAAATTTAATAAATAAGGAATTCTTAATTTACACAATTCACTTCACCACTGATCGTTGAGAGATGAGAACCCACGAGTCAAAAGACAGAGATAATTTCAGAGAAGATTTAGTATCAACGTTTGAGCAGGAGTAATTGGAAATCATGTAATTGAACCAAATTACTTACCTGATCGTCTCAACAGGAATAATTACTTTGACTTCTTACAAAACGTTTTACCCGAATTGTTATGTTTTCCCACATTCGTGGATTGGAAGGGATGGCCCTATTCCATGGCCTCCACGGTCCCCAGACCTAACTCCGTTGGATTTTTACATCTGGGGACGGGCAAAAGAACTTGTATACGTCACAGAAGTTGAAACTGGAGAAAATTTATTCCAACGCATAGAGGCGGCTTTCGTCATAATTAAAGAAGAAATTCTTTTACATACTACTACGGTAGAAATTAGGCGAAGATTGCGTGCGTGCATGCATAATGGAGGTCATCAATTCGAGCAAGATTTGTGATTAATTAAAACATTCATTATTAAGATTTTATTTTTACTTCAAGTCCAAGGAACGTCAGTACCCTATGTAAGAAAGAGATAGCAGCCAGACTTCACTGCGCAAGAGTGAGATAGCATTTTCAACCTATTTAGCGTATATTATTTACGCAAATAATTAATGCGTCTAATGCGTCCCAGTCTAAACGTTTTCGAAGACCATGATCGCTTTTAGTTTTTTTTTAAATTTGCAATTTAAAATTGAACTTTAAATTTATCTTTACTTCTTCCAAAAACTTGGCGAGTCTATAAATAAAAAGTAGATGTCGATTGCATCTAATTTTGATTTTCATCGAACCCTACAACATTACACATTAAAATAAATAATTAACATAAAAAAACCTGGGGTTTTAATTTGGCAAGTAATGCACCAAACGCCCTGTATTAGTGGAAATTTTGACAAAAAATCTTTCAACACTTGATGTTTGAACACGTGATGATTTTCCATCAAGTATAAGTCAAGACAATCCAAAAATATTAAAATGTACTACTAACCTGATTTATAACTTGGGAAATCGTCCATAACAGAAAAACTGGCCTCGACAGGTCCATTTTTCCAAATTTCCACTTGAATCTCTCTTTCCTCGTTAAAGCTGTAGGGTGTTTGGCCAAAAGTTAAAGATCCTTCGTAATCCAAAGACGAGTCGGAGCAAGATTTTACGCATTGTGGGGTGTCGTATTTCAAGGAGCGGCACTGTGGTAGGGTGATTGAGTTTACGTGGTGCTCGCAGGGTTGCAGAGTGTAGTCCTTGCATCCTTGGTTGGCCTGGTACAAGCCTCCAGTTACAATACCGCTTTGGGTCCAATATTGCCAAGCCATTTCGTGGTAGCCACCATAGCAACCGTCGCCGCAGAATGGGCAGCAGGAGAGTAAGTCCTCGGCCGACACAAAGGTTTGATTGACTTGATTAGACTGGATGCAGATTCGGTCCGACATAGCGGCAGTAGCAGCAATAGCCTTGATAATACACCATAACTTATTATTTGCCGAAGATTACTGGCAAATTCATAAAGAATATAACATATACATAGCAAAAATAATCTAGAGCAAAAAAAAAAGAATGCGCAGACAAATCTATTTTACTTTTCAAATAATTTAGTAATGAATAATAATTTAATTTTGTGTTGGTTTAATTAATGGTTTTATGGGTACTCCATTTGGGAAGATTGGGACACCCAACACAAGGGAGGGTAAATATCACCCTAATAATTTCTTTGATTTTCTTTCTATTTTTTTTGCGCGCAGTGCTAAAAATATAGTTTTTCTTCTTGCTGGTCACTTAAAATTTTAAGCTAGGACACCACGTGCGTCGACCAATTCGCGGCGTCATGTCTTAACTACGGGAGCAACCCACAAAGTTATTTCTTTTTTTTTTGTATATCGAGTTTTTCGAGATGTTTGTTTTTGATTTTTTTTCTTTTAATTTGGGGCTCTTGGACGGAGTCGAATTTAGCTGGGCCATAACAGCTCGATCACTCTGGACCCCGTAAAACAATATTGTTCACGACAGTAAATATTGATAATAATTCGAAAAATAGGAATTAAATTAATGCTAAATTGTTTGTAGTTTATTGTAGTCGCAAGAAAAAAAAAATCCTCTATTCATATAGATAAATATCGGTCTGGCCCTGGTGCTTTCCAGTTATAAAGTTGTTTAAGTACATTGGAAATCTCATCGACTGTAAATGGTTCATGTTTCATTTCTTCGCGGTTTTGATAGGCCTGACGTTCCTTTCTTATCCAGTAAGTGAAATCTTTGTACTTAGCTGGTTGCCCGAGCATTCCTCTATCTGTTCGCGCCGTCTTCTTTCAGCTACAGGGGGCAAGCTACAAAATTATTTCCTTTTTTTGTATATCGAGTTTTTCGAACTGTTTGTTTTTGAATAGGTTTTTTTTCTTTCAATTCAGGGTTCTTGGACAGAGCCGAATTTAAGTGGGCCATACCGCTCTACTGCCTAACCATCCTTGTGGGAAACCTGACCCCGATATACATTTTTTTTTCTTCTCTCTGTTATTATTTTATTACCTTATATTACCTTGTCTTTACCTTTATCTTAGAGGCTGAAGAAGCCGATCTTATTGGAGGTCGCGTTAGCGACGTATCTCAACACCAATATGATTTAGCATAAAGGAATTCGCACTCCCTTTAAGGGGAACATTGACTTATCCCAGATAAGTTCGATGTTTTTGAGGTGTTCAAGAACTTCCGGACGGTTCTCGCTGTTCCCAGTAGAACTGCTTTCTCCATGGGCTTGAAAAAATGCACGTTGAAAGCCATTGATTTTATGTTCTGCAGCAGGCTCTTTGGAATAACACCCGTTGTTGATATTATTATGGGAACTATATCTACAGTTTTCTAACCACCCTTGTGGGAAACCTGACCCCGATATTCATTTTTTTTCTTCTCTCTCTTATTATTTTATTACCTTATATTACCTTGTATTTACCTTTATCTTAGAGGCTGAAGAGGTCGATCCTATAAGGGGGTCGCGATAGCGACGTACCTCAACACCAATATGATTTAGTCTAAAGGCATTCACACTCCCTTTAAGGGCAACATTGACTTATCCCAGATATCTTAAATATCAGAAGGATTAAGCTCTGGGGTCCCTTTCTCTGTTATCGGGCCGCAAGGTGAGGTGCGAATTCTTCGATGTTTTTGAATTGTTCAAGAACTTCCGGACGGTTCTCGCTATTCCCAGCAGTACTGCTTTCTGCATGGGCTTGAAAAGATGCACGTTGAAAGCCAATGATTTTATGTTCTGCAGCAGGCTCTTTGGAATAACACCCGTTGTTGATATTATTATGGGAACTATTTCTACAGTTTTCTAACCACCCTTGTGGGAAACCTGACCCCGATATCCATATTTTTTCTTCTCTCTCTTATTATTTTATTACCTTATATTACCTTGTCTTTACCTTTATCTTAGAGGCTGAAGAGGCCGATCCTATTGGAGGTCGCGTTAGCGACGTACCTCAACACCAATATGATTTAGCATAAAGGAATTCGCACTTCTTTTAAGGGGAACATTGATTTATCCCAGATATCTTAGATATCGGAAGGATTAAGCTCAGGGGGCCCTTTCCCCGTTATCGGGCCGCAAGGTGAGGTTAGAATTCTTCGATGTTTTTGAGTTGTTCAAGAATTTCCGGACGGTTCTCGCTGTTCCCAGTTGTACTGCTTTCTGCGTGGGCTTGAAAATATACACGCTGAAAGCCATTGATTTTATGTTCTGCAGCAGGCTCTTTGGAATGACAGCCGTTGTTGATATTATTATGGGAACTATTTCTACACTTTTCATGCCCCATTGTGTCTTTACTTGCTTGTGAAGTTCCTGGTGTTTCTGATAATTTTCTTTTCTTTAATATATTATTGTTATTAGGAATTGCAACATCTATAAATACAGCAGGTTTAGATAATTTACCCACCGTAATAATATGAGCACAGTCCGGTCCCAATAGATCTTGTGATTATTGCTGGTAAATTGGAATGGTAAATTGCGCCGCTGTAGCAGTGAGTGGGGTGAACGACAACGAACTCTTAGAACATCGTGGGGGATTTCCTGGCCTATTCCGTGGCAAGGCCAGTGGCGTTCATACCCACCCCCACTCACCCGGTTGATAATGTGGGCTAAGGGGGGTATAATATGCACGAATACTTAACAGTCCGTTATGGCTAGCACCCGCTCATCGGTGGAATATACAAGGGCTGCTATTTATGTATCCGAAATAATAAAAAATATTTATCATTGAAAATGATTTTATTGTTTTTTTTTGCATACTTTTGTATACGTTTGAACCAATTTTCATACATAAATAAAAATAAATCGTTAAGTGCCAAATCAGGACTGTACGGCGGATGACTCATCAATTCGTTGTTTTGACCGGTCAAATATTAAGTTGTACGGTCCGATGTGTGAGAGGTCATGATGAGGAATGATCCTGCGTCAGTTTTGTACAAATGGTTTTATACCATTCAGTGGCACTGTAGCCACATGCCCATTTATACAAAAACAGGCGACCATTTGTTTCGAAGTACTTCTTGCGCGAATAACTTTTGTTGGTGCTTCATCACCAAAAGTAGGAGTCATTTGATCAATGCACTGTTGTTGAGATAAATCATGTCAAAAGTTATTTCTCCTTGACATATTCACAACATACTAACGGAGTACGTCGCTGTATGTCGGAGCAATAAGTTTTCAGTTATTTTGACAAAACGATTTTTTTTTTATTCAAAATACATCCTTTCCGTATCAATATACCGCTGGACAAATGATTTGATTGAAATGGACTTACCCAACATGAACCACAACGAGATTGGTCCCATATTGTTTGCACAGATTTGCACTGGGGATACTTTTGACGAGCGTCAAACGAGTTAGGCGCAGCAATATTTGGGGGATGAGGTTTGGCTTTTTCTAATTTTCTGGGTCCGTCGTAGGGCAACACACCAGCAACCATTCCTTTGACTCGCTCCCAGTCCTTGACTTCAAAGTTCCTGCCGGCCTTCCAGGTCTTGGCTTTCTGGTTGATCAGGGCAATGTTTTCTTCGGAGAGAGGATGGAGATCCAGGCTGGCGGCGGAACTGAGCGCTATCACGCTCAAAGCGATGCATATTTTCAAATACTTCATATCTCTATCACAAAATTTTACGTAAAGCAAATTAGAGGATTTTAGAGGAAATTTGACCTTATATAATCACTGTAGGTGGGGGGGCACCTACACTGATTAAATAACATAATTCTTAAGTGGGTGAAGAATCGCCTTCAAGACAGAGCAAAGACATCGAAGGTATTCGATAAATAAATCACTATATACATTATATACACAAATCAAATCATTATACCTCTTTTGAGATAATTTTTATGCGATATGAGATAAAATCTACTTACTTTTCTGATCAGTAACACAAATACTGATTCAAAAATAATCGACTAGGCTTTATATATCTTGTGTGATATCAACATATTATTGGTATCACAAACATATTATTCGTTAAAATTGAAGTGGCATGACCAGTCGTAATCCGGGTCCATCGGTGAAGATTGAATATCTCGTAAACATATACAAACTTTATCTTTTCTTGAGTGTTTTCATTTTACTTTTGTCAATTATGAGATATAGAATTTGTGTTATCTTAAGGATTTAATATTCATATATTTCGTGTTTTTCTTCTTGTCTATTTGTGTTTGGTCATTAAGATCACTTAGAAGTGTAATTTTTGGGTTATTTTGTCTTCTTCTTTCTTCAGTCCAACAAGAATTATTGTCAGATCAATATTTGTAATTTTGTCTATTGAGCATACCATTTAAATAAAAAGTCGCTTTGTCGCAATAAAAAATGTGATTCTCGAAATTGAGTTGCTGACTCTTCTTGTCCAAAAACCAATCGCAAAAAGCCATTCTCCAATCACAATCATCATCATGCAATTTTGTACGCTTCTCACTTTGTATGGATGATAATTGTTCCCCTGTAAAACGGCCCACACCTTTAACTGAGAGTAACCTACCTCTTGGGAAATTTTAGGCGTCGACTTTTGAGGATTTTCCACATTACAAAGAAGAATATTTTCTTCAGTAACAACATTTTTGCGCCTTTTGCAGATCCTTGGGCACACGCTACCAGTTGTTTTTATTTGGAAGAGACTTATCGGGATGCCTTGCGTGAAATTGAACGTACACATCGCGTAAATTTAAGCTACCTACATGAAGAAAAATTTATTCAACTTTCTCTTTTTGATTAAATAACTGATTCATCTTAGCAACTGAATTAAAATGTTATTTTTATACACATTCAAATACAACAGCTTTCAAATAACACAATGATAGCACAATAATGTTGACTCCTTTCAAACAACACAATTTTAGTTTAATTTCCAAGGCCTACTATTGCTACGTTTGCTTCTTTTAGTTCCTGCCAACTTCAGATTATTTCAGTTGTTTTTGATAATTGTTTCGAAACGGCTACTCCAATAAAGAAATGTGACATTACACTTTTTATTTCGAATTTTAAGATTTGTCAAATTATGTTAAAAAAATACGGTGTTTACGGTGCCATTTTAAAAAATATTTTTTTACTAGTTATTGAAGAAATCTGGCAACATCATCAGCCTATCATCAGCCTGTGTCGATGAAGGCCTCTTCAGCATGCTTCCAACTTTCACGGTCCTGGGCTTTCCTCTGCCACTCAGGTCCTATGTACTTAACGATGTCATCAGTTCATTGAGCTTTCGGTCTTCTTCGCGGACGTTTGCAATCAAGCGGTATCAACTCCAAGATTGCCCTGGTCTATCTGTCGTCCCATCGCCTCGCTACATGGCCTGCCCATCTCCATTTCAATTGCTTCACTCTTCTAATGATGTCACACACCTTCCTTTGTCCCCTGATCCATCCGCAGAGCTTTTTGTCTCGTCTTGTAATGCCAAGCATACATTTTTCCATTCCCCTTCTGAAGTTTTTGAATTGATTGCGATGTGAGTGTTCAGGTTTCACTTCCGTATGTCATAGCGGGTATATATGTATATACTATATAAAACTGCGAGTAGCACAGAAGGAAATGGAAAGATGTATGCTCGGTTTTACAAGATGAGACAGAAAGCCCTGCACATGGATCCGGGAACAAACAAAAGTGTGTGACATCATTGGAAGAGTAAAGCGATTTGAATAGAGTTGGGCAGGCCATATAATGAGGCGATGGGAAATGGGGCGAGGGGGACGGAAAGTTGTATGCTTGGCATTTCAAGACGAGACAGAAAGTCATGCACATGGATGAAGGAACAAACAAAAGTGTGTGACATCAATGGAAGAGTTAAGCGATTGAAATGGAGATGGGCAGGTCATATAGCGAGGCAATAGGACGACAGATGGACCAAGGCAATCCTGAAGTCGATACCGCTTGATCGCAAACGTCCGCGAAGAAGACTTAATTATTGTCTTCCAGTCCTTTATCCCCTTCTCTTTGAGACCTTCCATGACATCATCTCTGTTTTCTTTTACTTTGTGGTCTTTTTCATCCAATCTTCCTCACCATTCTATCTTCCCCCATCCACTCTATATGGCCCACCCTCTGCGGTCTTCTCGTTTTAATAAATTATCCTTGACTCTTGAAAATATTATAGATTTCCTCGACCATCGACTTTTGTTCATTTTGTTCTCCTTCTAATTATTCTACGCTCCCGTCTTAACCCCAACAGTTTTTCTTCTTTTTTCTTGTTTAGAACCCATGGGTCGCGTCCGTTCAAGTCAGTTGGTTTCAGTACTATCTTATAGAGTATTAATTTGGTATTTCGAGACATGACTTTCGAGTTAAGCGCCTGCACAGAAATTGTTATTTTCGGGACCTTTTCTTACTATCATTAGTTTGCTTTTCTTTATTGAGTTTTTTTCTTGTTAGTTTTTTCAATTCTTTCTGACTTTATTGCCACATCGTCAGATAGTGGATATTTGATGACATTAGGCCTTTCTTGATCAGAGAATCTTCTATAATTCCTCCTGTTACATCTACATTAGATATTCTCCTATCAACGAATCAGTTACTCCTTCCAACCTCCTTTTGATTAATATCGTCTTTAAGAGAAATAACTTTCGTCAGTTAACCAACGATTCTGTACATTATTTTGAACAAAAAGTTTCCTTAATAGATGTATCCAAAGTGCAACTATTTCTGCCGAAAGCAGGTCAGAACTTAAAGAAAATATTTTTTTTTAAATTGACAACGTCGCCCTGTCGTGTTTCAGTTTTTTTTTATTTTATTGATCTCTTAAGATACAAAAAGAACTAAAACTTACACATTATTGTCGTTTATTGTCCAAGTTGAAATTACTAGCAAGAATTTTTTATACCATAATTTCTTACACCATTATTTTGGATATCAATGGCGAGATATATTAAATTACTAGTTTTATTATAGCATTTTTAACATAAGGTAAATATGTTTATATTTAAACATTTATTACATTTTTTTTAACAAATATTTGAACAATTAAAATGAAATGATTTTTATCAGCCTATCGACATTTTGGCCGCGTTAAGTGGCTGGACTTTCCGATACAAACATCTTTGAACATTGTGATTATAAAATTGCTCTTGATTGAATATTAATATGTTTTAACAGATTGGGTTTATCAACTCTTCTATTGGAACATTCAGTATGAAACACTAAACTCGAAGAGATTTACCACTAAACAACAAATCCGTTTTTGACAACTTCTCGACGCACGTTTCGCTAACCATGTTAGCGAAATGCTGCTGATGCTAACATGGTTAGCGAAACGTACGTCGAGAAGTGTTCAAGAAGTGATTTGGTGTTTAGTGGTAAATCTGTTCGAGTTTAGATTGGGTTTGCTAAAACGGAGTGCTAACTTTTACATTTTAACGAAAAGCTCTTTATTCCGATATTCTGATTTTCACAATTAAGTTGGAATTAAAGAGTTTTGATTTAATTGATGAGGAAAGTGATTACAGAACAGGTATGGAAGCTAGCTGAAACAGCAGATTTCATTTTGAGGGGGTTTATATATGGAGTGCCGTTTTCAACGTCCCATTCAAAAATTTTCACGGTGCTTTCAGTTAAAAAGTAGCCACCCTGAATATTTCTTTTAGCAATCAAAATTAGCTCTAGACAAAAAACACGTCAATTTAGGTATGGAAGGGAAAGTTCAAATCAAATATTCGTTATATTTTATGTTTCACCCCCTTACCTCCAGCCACCTCTATCTAAAAATTTGAAAAGGCAACCCCCATCTTGTAACATATTATTTTATTTTTTTTTTCCTTTATTTAGGTTTTTCGCCACTATCTAAAATTCATAAAATATCAAAAATACCTAATCTTATGTAAAAAAAGAACCACTGGGTAAAAACAAAAAACAAAAAAACTTTCGCCAACAATGTACTTCAAACGGCTGCTTCAATAGCACCAGAAGAAAAATGTTTCAAACAAACAAAAATCTCCAGTGAGACCATTGATTTAATGAAGAAACGGCGAGAAATGAGAAATGCAGGTGGTCTTTTAGGCAGGGTCGAGTACACTGAGCTCCGCAATACTATAAGAAAAAGTATCTGAGAGGACACGCGCCGATTCAATATGCAGCTAGTGCAAAAAACCCTGGAAGAGAACAAACGAATTAACAAAGCTAAACAAAAGAACGCAAATATATGCTTAAAAGCGTGAGGATGGCACAATGTGCAGGGCGCGTACCCAAATGTTAGAGATTGTCAGAAAATTTTATTCCCAGTTATAAGAAGATCAGCACCAATCAAAGACAACAATTCCCATGGAAAAACAAATGCCAGATATCCTACTGGAGGAAGTAACAAATGCTATAGAATCGATGAAAAACGGCAAGGTTCCAGGAAAGGACAGTGTAACTATCGAAATGCTAAAACCTGGTGGTCGGACGTTACATAAAACACTGGCAAAATTGTACACAAAATGCCTCAGAACCAAAAGTACTTGACTTATGGAAAAATGCAGAAGTGATCCTTTTACATAAAAAAGGAGCACAGGAAGATTTAAAGAACTACCGTCCAATAAGCCTCCTATCAGTAATGTACAAAGTTTTCACTAAAATAATTTCTAAAAGAATATTAAAAAAACTGAATGACGCACAACCAAGAGAACAAGCAGGATTCAGAAGTGGATTCAGTACAATGGATCACATCCAGGTTGTACAGCAGGTCATAGAAAGGCTCAACGAATACACCATGCCACTGTGCTTGGCTTTTATCGACTACGAAAAAGCTTTTGATTCCATCTCAAAGCATGCGATAATGGATGCACTGCTTAGCCAAGGTGTAGAGAGAGCCTATGTAAACCTATTAGAATCGATATATGATGGAGCTACAGCCACAATTCACCTTGATGACCTTGAAGTGGGAATTAATGTAGAACGAGGTGTACGGCAGGGTGACGCAATATCGCCTATTCTTTTCTCGGCTGGCCTTGAAGAAGTATTCCGTAAACTGGAATGGGAACAGTATGGTGTAAAGATCAATGGTGCAAACTTAAACCATCTTAGATTTGCAGATAATATTACTCTCATTTCACAAGACCCAGAGGAGCTGCAAAGACGCATACAAGAACTGCAAAAGGCTGGCGAATCATTTGGCTTGAAAATAAATATGAAAAAGAGTCAGGTTATGTTCAATAACTTCGCTCAGGACAGAAGAATTTCAGTTTTAGGAAGGGATTTAGAGATTGTAGACAGCTTTATATATCTTGGGCAGAGGATTTCAATGGAGGGGAATACCGCCCGGGAGGTGGAACGGCGTGTTAAAGTGGCTGGCACTTTTTTGGTAGGCTCAACATAGTGTTTAAGAGCAGACTCCCACTTTGCCTGAAAAGAAAAGTCTTCGATCAATGCGTTCTACCCGTTATGACATACGGAAGTGAAACCTGGATACTCACATCGCAATCAATTCAGAAACTTCAGGTGGCCACAGAGGGGAATGGAAAGATATATGTATGCTTGGCATTACAAGACGAGACAGAAAGTCCTGCGCATGGATCAGGGAACAAACAAAAGTCTGTGACATCATTGGAATAGTAAAGCAATTGAAATGGAGATGGGCAAGCCATATAGCGAGGCGATGGAATGACAGTGATGGGATGGGATGATCCTGGAGTGGATACCGCTTGATCGCAAAGGTCCGCGAAGAAGACCGAAAGCACGATTGATTGATGACATCGTTAAGTATATTGGACCCGAATGGCAGAGGGAAGCCCAGGACCATGAAAGTTGGAAGCATGCTGAAGAGGCCTTCATCCTGCAGTGGATCGATACAGGCTGATGATATATATATACATATATATATATATATATATATATATATATATATATATATATATATATATATATATATATATATATATATATATATATATATATATGAACACGAAATGATATTAATCATTTTAAATGTCTTGAAAATCCTAATTAAACTGCATTTAGACTGGAATTGGTTGATCGGTTCTCGTAATAGAGGAAAAGATAAATTTTAAAAAGTATTTAACCGAATGGCAACATTGTGTTTACAATATTCGTTTTAGCTATTTTAGGCAAATCATTTTTCTTTTCCTAATATAAAAAGTACGGTAAGAGGTTTTTTATTTCAACTCGTCGCTCATTTGTGTTTTAATGCACACTTTATTCCTCATTGCAGCTAAAATTATCAGAAGTGCCGATTTTCAACTGTTTCTCAAATGGCGTCAGTTGCAGTGACAGTGACAGTATTTAAATATGTATACTTTAGAAGAGAAAATGTAAATTATTTTTATTTATGGTGCTGAAGATATGGTGTTCTCGCAGAACAGCTCGAGTTTTTTCTAGTTTATTTAATCTTTTACACACAGTATTATTAAGTTTAGAATTAGTAAATTTAAACGATTTGTTTTTTTTTGCTTTTTATAGATTGAGAAAGCCCTAACAAGGCGAAACATATGAAAATAAACCTTTGAAACATTAAAAGGCTACATGTATATGATTTAAAATCCTAGTAGCATCATGGAAAGTTCCAACATCAGAGCAACGCTGGTAAGGTATCGAAATTTATTATCAAACTCTGTTTTCTGGGCGCCAGACTTGGGAGTACTTCATGAATAAGAACTTCTCGATGTATTTAAATCATTGATCGTGAACTAAGATATGATTGATCGAAATTGAAATGGCATGAGCATGGCAAATCCTGATCTTGATTGAAAAGTCTGATTATCTTTTAAACAAAAAGAAATTTTATAAGGTATTCAACTTTGTTTCCGTTGTTTTTTTTTCAAAATTCAAGGCTTCATTGTAATAAAACTGGTTAAACATTTATACAAAGTATTGTCTATCGTTGGCCACTACTTTCTCCCATCTTTCAGGCAGCATTCGAATCCCGCGTTGAAAAAACTGGTCATCTTTTGAAGCGATCCAATTTTTGATTTCTTCATAAGACCGGAAGTGCTAGTCAGCCAGGCCGTGTACCATCAATCGAAAGAGGTTATAGTCAGTGGGAGCAAGGTCTGGAGAATACGGCGGGTGGGGTAGGACTTCCCGTTTCAATGGTTGCAAGTATGTTTTGACCACTTTCGCACCATGGGGCTGAGCGTTGTAATGCTGCAAAATCACTTTATCGTGTCTCTATCGCTGTATTCGCTGCCGTTTGTGTTTCAATGCTCGGCTCAAACGAATTAATTGCGTTCGATAACGATCCCCTGTGATTGTTTCAAACGGTTTTAATAGCTCATAGACTACACCGGTGTGGTCCTACCAAATACAGAGCATGACCTTGGAGCCGTGAAAATTCGACTGGGCCCTCGGCTTGGAAGCGTGGCCGAGATATCCCCATGGTTTTCTACTTGGGGTTATAGTAATAAACCCATTTTTCGTCCCCAGTCACAATGCGATGCAGAAATCTCTTCCGTTTTTGCCTTTCAACCAACTGTTCACAGCGAACGACGTTCAATATCTCTCGGTTTCAACTCGTATGGCACTCAATATCGTTGCTTCTGGATCATTCTCAGGTCTTTGAGGCTTTTTGAAATTGTTTGTTGAGTCACTCAACTCTTCTTGACTTTGACACCAGTCTTCATTAAGCAATGCCTTTAATTATACATCTTCAAAAAGTTTCGCTCTCCCACCGCTATTTGGCTCATAAACTGACATTTTTGATGGCGAATGACTTTATGATGTAAACATAAATCGATGCCGTCTATGGTGTAGCTATTTAGACGAATACTTACCGCTAACGCCATCTATAGGAAAACGGCGTGAGCAAAATTGTATATCTTTTATTTCTTTTTGTGTTTTAGAATATGACGTGTCCGATAATCAAATATATGTTTTGTTTCGGTTTATTTAATTTTGATTATTTTAAAATTATTGTACTTTTGTTTTTCTTGGTTTTCTTCTTATCCACTTCACACGTCCACTTTTGTAAGCAAAACGATAAACTTTATAACGTTTGTTTAGATATTCAACTTTGATCCAATCTGGTATCAGATCTTATTTTATTAATAAAAAGGCAAGAAATAGAAAATTTATTTACTATTTAACAGTCCAAGTTGAAATTGCAAAGTTCATATTTTTAATATGAAAACAAAAAGGTTCCTAAGTTGGCAAAGAAGCTATAGCATGTACTTCAATGCCAAGGTGATTTTTTCCACGGATGAATTTCACGTAACCATTATCACCCCAGTCGGTGTTCCAGGAATTGGCGATCAACCAGTATGGAGTACCGTCTTCGACACCCCATCCCAGAATTTTCACGGCATGGCCGCCGATTTCTTTGCTGCTGGTAGCTTGATAAACTCCTGCAAGATTGTTATAAAATTAACATTTCTGAACTTCTAGCAATCAATATTTTCTCAAAAAAAAAACAAATGTTATGCCCAGAGATTATTATTTCGCACTGAACAGGGTTCTGGAATCTAGGGCCGGGCCTGGTAAATTAACAGGTAAAAAGATAAAATTTATTTTATACCTGGTTTATTAGTTTCGACATATTTTAGTTTAGTTCGCATTCTTTTCTTAAACAGTGCATTTCTATAATTTCGATCGTATTTATTGTTATTCCAAACGTACTAAAAGGGTGG
Source organism: Cosmopolites sordidus (assembly GCA_031761425.1). Lineage (NCBI taxonomy): Eukaryota > Metazoa > Arthropoda > Insecta > Coleoptera > Curculionidae > Cosmopolites > Cosmopolites sordidus. The sequence continues at coordinate 164,983 of JARFXV010000437.1, read as the reverse complement.
CGGCAAGATAATGATCATTGTGCCTCCGGTAGTGTTAATTTTAAAAGAAAACATTTATCGCCCGATGCTAAGCAAATTGTTAAAAATGTGTTTGTTTCTTTATTGAATAGGCGATTTAATGTAAATGTAGCCGCAGCAGATACGTCTTCATTAACGAAAACTCTGTTGTCTGCAGTTAAAGATATTGTGACGAAGCCAATTAAAGCCAAAAAGTCCATAGTAATTTTGGTAAAAGCAAATGTGTTGACGAAAGCGACAGACTTAATTCGAAGCATGAAGAGCAAACTGTGCCTACATTGCATTCATTAGAACAGCAACTAAGGAAAGATGAAACCAACATTCTTTGCAGCAGAACTACCCTCCGAAGAATATTATCTCAGGTGGGTTTTGTATATCGGACTATTAATAAAAGACAAATATTAATGGAATCAGAATGTTTGCGACGATAACGGTTTGACTACTTAAACTATATAAAATATACAGATAAGAAAATCGTCCAATTATCTACCTTGATGAAACATGGTTCGATACACATGAGATGCCAGGAAAAGATCATTAGATTGTTATCATTTAATTGTTCATCCTTAGACTACCATGACGACACTACACCAGAACTTTTTGAAGATTGGTTTATAAATAGCCTTTTGCCTAATGTGTCTAAGTAAACCGTAATTGTAATGGACAATGCTAGTTATCATAATCGCCAAAAAAATAAAGTTCCTAATGCAAATAACGATATGTTAAAAAACCATATTTACTTCGAAAATACATATAAAAAATGTGATCTAGAAATATTTAAGAGATTTAATATTAAAAAGGAATATGTATGTGATACCATTGCTGCCGATATGGGCGAATAGGGTGTTAGTGCAGAAAACATTTTTCCGACTCTAAATGAAAGTGCTTCAACATTAATTAGGAAGGTTGTAGATAGTATTCCCAAAGAAAGTTGGATAAATTCGATTAACCATGTTATTAATATAGTCTTCCTATGTATCATTTATTAATAATATAGAACCACTTATTATTTATGTAGATCAAAGTAACAGTGAGAGCGAAGCCGAATTAAATGTATAATTAATTTTAGGCTATAATTTTTATTGTACTAATAAATTTAAAATATAATAACAAATAAACAATGCTTTAGTCATACATAATAATAATAATCATTTAACAATATTTTATTTTTCTCAAAATTATTCAGCAGTTAAATCACTCCGGCTCTGGCGCCTTTTAAGAAACTAGGAATATTTTTATTGAGATTAATATTTTGCCGAAGGGCAATGAAATATCTTGAAACCGTACGGTACCTTTCAAAACAATCAAGTATCAAAGTACTTATAAACAAGGATGTTTTATTTTTCTTATATTTTTTTTCTATATTTGGGTTTTTCGCCACTATCTAAAACTCAAAAAAATTCAAAAATACCTGTTCTTATGTAAAAAAAGAATCACTGGGTAAAAACAAAAAACCAAACGGAGACAAATTTTTCAGTAATTCTTTTTTGTAATAAATTTGCCTAACAAAATTTTAAAGATATAAAAATGTTATAAAAAAATTTACAAACTTTTAACGTTAACGTTTCGTAAGGTACTCTCCCCCCTTTTTCAAAACTAAACTAAAAAATAAATTATATTAATTTGTAATATATAAAGTAACGAGTGAAAGTAAATATATTTTTTTGTGTATGTCAACGATACTTACATTGACAACAATAAATTTTCATGACAGTGACATACTACCAAAAAATATATATAAGTAATGTTTACTGCGTGATTGTTTATTATACTGATTGTGTATTGAAATATTTAAATGTGTTTAATTGTATTCTTAAGAATCGGGAACCATATTGAATTTATATCTACCGAAGGATTTTTTCCTTTATTTGGGTTTTTGCCTCTATCTAAAACTCAAAAAATATAAAAAATACCTGTTCTTATTTAAAGGAAGAATCACTGGGTAAAAACAAAAAACCAAACGGAGACAAATTTCTCAGTGATTCTTTTTTGTAATAAATTTGCCTAACAAACAAAATTTTAAAGATATAAAAATGTTATACAAAATTTTACAAACTTTTAACATTAACGTTTCGGAGGGTATTCTCCCCCCGTTTTCAAAACTAAACTAAAAAATAAATTATATTAATTGGTAATATATAAAGTAACGAGTGAAAGTAAATATATTTTTTTTGTATATGTCAACGATACTTACATTGACAACAGTAGATTTTCATGACAGTGACATACTACCAAAAAATATATATAGGTAATGTTTACTGTGTTTATTGTACTGATTGTGTATTCAAATATTTAAATGTATTTAATTGTATTCTTTAGAATCGGGAACCATATTGAATTTAAATATACCGAAGGCATAGCAATACAGTTATTTTTATTTAAATTAATTATAGCGGTTTCTTTTAATCTTCTGTATTTTGTTACAGATTCTTTTAATATCGTTTTGGAATTATTCCAATTGATTTTATGACCACCATGCGTATTGACAAATTCTAGATTTATTAAAATCGCCCTTTTATAAGAAGGTTTTTTTACTCTAACATCTAATGGTCTAGATGTCTCACCTATATATACAATAAACCAGCAGTAAACATTACCTATATATATATGTTTTTGGTAGTATGTCAGTGTCATGAAAATCTATTGTTGTCAATGTAAGTATCGTTAACATACACAAAAAAATATATTTACTTTCACTCGTTACTTTATATATTACAAATTAATATAATTTATTTTTTAGTTTAGTTTTGAAAACGGGGGAAGAGTACCCTCCGAAACGTTAACGTTAAAAGTTTATAAAATTTTTTATAACATTTTTATATCTTTAAAATTTTGTTCGTTAGGCAAATTTATTACAAAAAAGAATTACTGAGAAATTTGTCTCCGTTTGGTTTTTTGTTTTTACCCAGTGATTCTTTCTGTACATAAGAACAGGTATTTTTGATATTTTTTGAGTTGAAAATATAATGAAAATGTAAATATATATGAACACACCATAATCATTCAGTCATTACTAAGGATGTCTTATTGCCGCTTGGCCGAAAGTTCTGTGAAAAATAAGTCGCTGTCGCCGTACGCGTCGCCGAATTGAGGGTATGGTTTCTGATAAAAGCTGCTTCCACACGGTCGATGCCGAATCTTTTGTTTTGTTACTTCAACTTATCATTTGTCGCAATAATTTCGAGTGAATGGCACATCTCTTCTGCTTTGTTCGCGATTTATAATGTCGACTAAAAGCATTTTTGTCGGGTCAAAGTTTTTTAATTTATCGAAGAAATCAGAAGACAAAATAAGAAATTTTACAGCTTCAACCTCACTATCAGCAAACATTGTATGATGATATTGTTTATGCAAACAATAAATGATTATTGTTAGGGATTGAAGACTGTAGCCAGAAGGGAGTGCTTCTAAGTGGTGTTATAATCCGTGTGAAAGCTTAACGCATTTACGCACATTTTAAAGAACCCGATGATGAACATACGGATGGCGGGAGGATTTCAAGCATCGAATGGTTGGTTCGATAAGTTCAAGGTGCGACAATCACGGCAAAACATTAAACTAAAATATTTCGAAACTACTAAACCAGGTAGAAAATTAATTTTATCTTTTTAACTGTTATTAGTCCCGGCCCTGTTTACGTTTCTTGCAACTTTGCCGGGTTTCGTTACGACAGGGGTTGTTAAAAGTTTATTGCAGCCAATCGATCAACCCGATGATGAACATACGGATGGAGGGAGGATTTCAAGCATCGAATGCTTGGTTCAATAAATTCAAGGTGCGACAATCACGACGAAACATCAAAATTGTTGAAGAGGCTGCATCTGCAGACACTTCAGCGGCAAGAACAACTTTCTTCTTGCCTCTGAAGAATTAAAGTTAATTACTGACGGTGGATACAAACCTGAACAAGTGCTTACGAACAGACGAAACTGCTTTGTTTTGGAAAAGAATGCCAAACAAAACTTTTATATTCAAAAGGGCAAAGTCAGCCTTTGGTTTTAAGGCAGCAAAAGATAGAGTTACACTGTTGCTCTGTTCTAATACAACAGGAGATTGTTTACTTAAACCACTTATGCCTTGCAGATCGCCAATTCCTCGTTCTTTGAAAAATCAAAACAAGTACAACCTACCAGTATTTTGGCGTTCAAACAAGAAAGCGTGGGTTACAAGTGTCATTTTCTGTGACTGGTCTCGGGATTGTTTTGTTCCTGTAGTTGAAACTTATTTAAAGAAAAATAATTTAGATTTCAAGGCAGTTGTGGGTTTTGGACAGTACTCCAGGTCACCCTCGTGAGCTTGAAGCTAGGCATCCAAATATAAAGGTGATATTTTTGCCTCCTAACACGAAGGCCTTACTCCAACCTATGGACCAAGGAATAATCCAGGTCTTTAAGCTCTGTTACATTTGATAAACTTTTAAAATCATACTGGACACTATGGAATGTGATCCTGATATGAAGTTTATGCAATGCTGGAAAAACTTTGACATAACAAAGTGCATTGTTAATATAAAATACACATTGAAATCATACTGGAAAAAACTGTAGCCTGATCTGGGCACAGTTTGCTCTTCATACATAAATTTGACTTCGAATTAAGTTCTTGTCGCTTTCGTTAACACATTTGCTCTTACCAGAACCATTACGGACTTTTTTGGCTTTAATTGGTTTCGTCACAATATCGTTAACTATAGACAATGGAGTTTTCGTTAATGAAGACGTTTCTGCTGCGGTTACATTTACATTAAGCCCCCTATTCAATAAAGAAACATATACATTTTTAACAATTTGCTTAGCATCGAGCGATAAATGTTTTCTTTTAAAATTAGCACTACCGGAGGCACATTGATCATTATAATGCCAAGAACGCCCCATTTTTAGCACGTTTTGGAATAACAAAAAATACCATCGAAATTATAGGAAACTACTAAACCAGGTAGAAAATTAATTTTATCTTTTTACCTGTTATTTTATTAGTCTCGGCCCTGTTTACGTTTCTTGCAACTTTGCCGGGTTTCGTTACGACAGGGGTTGTTAAAAGTTTCTTGCAGCCAATCGGTCAATGATATATCTTGAAATATACTTTAGAACTTTAAACACTATTACATTAAACACACCGTTAAAATCATACTGGACACCATGGAATGTGATCCTGATATGCATGTTATGCAATGCTATAAAAATGTTGACTTAGTAAAGTTCATTGTTATCATAAAGGAATCATTGTAAGAGCTGAAACCATACACATTGAAATTATGGTGGAAAAACTTTGGCCTGATCTAACTGTCGGTAATGATGAAGAATCCGTGCGAATTCAAACATTAACTGAAAACATTGCTCAAGTTGTGAATGACATAGGGCGAGATGGTTTCCAACAGTTCGAATCAAGTGACATTCAAGAATTGCCTGAATCCCAAGATTACCAAAACCAACTTGGAGGAAATGCTTTAGCCCCATTCCATTGAAGAGGAAGTCTCAACGAGTATTGAAAAGGTGACATTAAACTTAAAAAAAATGAGTGAAGGTTTACGAATGGCAAATGAGCTTTGTGATTTCTTTAGAAAAATTGATCCGTCTATGGAAAGAAGTCTTACTTTTAAACAAAAAATAATTTATAATTATTAATATTGTTAAAAATGCTCTCATTAAATTACTTTTAATATATTTTTATTCTTTTTATTTAGTAATCTTGGAACTTATCCCGTATAATCCCGTACAAATCACTATTCCATAATCACGGTTTCTGTATTCGCGGCATATTTATGGAAGGTATTCCCCGCGAATAAGGAGCTTTGGCTGTAGTAAAATTGTATATGTACCTGATTTGTAACTGGGGAAATCATCCATCACCTGAAAACTGGTCTCAACAGGTCCATTTTTCAAAATTTCCAATTGAATCTCCAATTCTTCTAGAAAGTGGGTGGCCGTTTGCCCAAACGTTAAAGATGAATCGTAATCCAAGGACGCGTCGGAGCAAGACCTTACGCATTCCGAAGTGTCGTAGTTCAAAGAACTACACTGAGGTCGGGCGTTGGAGTCTACGTGGTGCTCGCAGGGTTGAAGTGTGTAGTCCTTGCATCCTTGGTTCGCTTGGTACAAGCCTCCAGTTACGATACCCATCTCACGCCAGTAAATCCAAGCCATTGTAGGATTGCCACCTTGACAACCATGTCCGCATTCGAAACAGCAGGAATTTAAGTCTTCTGCTGAAACAAAAGTTTGTTTGGTTTGGTTGGAGTGAATGCAGATTCGATCCGACATGGCGGCAACGGCAGCAACAGCCTAGAAAATACACCAAAACTTATTCTTGGCAAATTCAATGGAATAACTTGTCAATTTCCACTGTGCCTGAGAGAATTCTGTTCGGAGTTAGGATTACCACAATTTCTAGAATATGATGTTTTTTTCCTAATGGTAAAGAAGATTCACGAAAAACTTGAAAGAATCTAGATGAATAAACACACTTTTTTGCAAATTTCGACTTTATTCATCAATGTATTCCCCTTGAAGAACAATATAATCATTCCAACGTTTTTCTAACATTTCTGCGCATTTTTGTATCGAACGATTTCTGTTTCCCTTCAAAATATCCTTCGTTTTCGGCAATTACCCCTTTGTCGGAGTGAAATTTCATAACGAGCATTTTTTTGAGGTCCAAGCACAAGAAATAGTCGCTGGGGGTGAGATCTGGAGAATACGGTGGATGAGGAAGCAATTCGAAGTGCAATCCATGCAATTTCGCCACGATTTATGACACGGTGCATTGTCTTGTTGAAAAAGGGTTTTTTTTTGTTTATTTGGAACTTTTTTGTAATCTGGTCCTTCAAACGCACCAATAACGCTGCGCGCAGCATTCGCTGGTTATGGATTTACCTTTCTTCAGATAACCGATGAACAATATCCCATGCGCATCCCAAAATACAAAGGCCATAATCGTGCTTGCTCGTGGTTGGGGTCCACTCAGCTGTCTGCCAATTTGACTCCGGAGGACACTGGAGGACTCCGGACCATTTCATTCATTGTCACATACCGCATGAAAGCGATCAGAAGCGGTTTCAACCATTGCTCGGAAACATCAATACGTTGTTGGTTTTGGTCCGCTGTGCGTAAACGCGGTATGCAAATGTTCGTACAAAATGGTGTAAAAACTTCCTTTCGATAACTTCATGATATTAGCTATCCACTTCAGCTTTACTTTACGGTTTTGCGATTTTTTTTTGATGTTGTCTGGTGTAACCACATCATTTGGACGCCCAGGACGTTCAGCATCATCAGCGCTTGTACGGCCACGTTTGAATTCAGCATCCAATGCACTATAGTTGATTTTTCTGAGACAAAATCCGGGTAATGTTTATAAAGCCATTGTTTTGCTTCAACGGTATTTTCCTTCATCAAAAAACAATGCTTAATCAACACCCGACATATTTTTTCCCATTATTTTGAAAATACCAAAAGTAGCGTCATTTGAGGCGCAACATCTCAGAAACTAGTAGACAGATTATCATGAAATTTTGAAACGACGTGTGAAAGTTGGCACAATCGACGGATTTTTCGTTCGTGATGCCATCTATATGTCAGATCGCAGATTTATTGACCGATGTGTTTCATATAGATTTTATATAATAAGATGTACTGAGATATTATCATATTCTATGATATAAAATGGAATTGCACATGGCAAGATTGTAGTTAGATGATTCAATTGCACTGAACTTACCCAGCAAGAACCGCAATCAGATTGGTCCCATATTGTTTGCAAAGATATGCACTGGGGCCATGCTTCACGAGCATCAAAGTAATCGGGAATAGCTTGATCTGTGATGTGAGGTTTGGCTTTTTCTAATGTTCCGGGTCCATCGTAGGGCAACACCCCGGCAATCATCCTTTTTACTCGATCCCAATCCTTGACCTCAAAGTTCCTGCCGGCCTTCCAGGTCTTGGCTTTCTGGTTGATCAGGGCGATGTTTTCATCGGAGAGAGGATGGAGGTCCAGACTGGCAGCTGAAGTGAGGGCTATGATTCCCAAGGCGATGCATACTCCCAAATACTTCATAATGTTTCTGTCAGATTTTTATATATATTTATCAAAAAGCTAAGGAAGTTCACCCGTGCTCCACGTCGTGCCTTCATCCGCCATCCAAGGCGCCAGAGACCGGTTTCTGGCCTTAAGCCGTTATCAATTGGGCTCAAGCTGGACACCTGAAGAGCAGATGAAGGAACGACTAAAGCCATGACCATATAAATTGGCCATGTCGAATGGAGGCTGCAATCGCATGCAGCCACGCCATCCTGCGGTAAACGGTCGCAGCAGTCAGACTGTGCGAAAATGAGTTAAACATTTATGATTTATTCCGAAAAAATTTATAGAAAACGAATTCAAATATTTGTTTTGTTATTTTTTTTTGGAACAGTTCATTCAAAAACGAATAGTCAAGACAAAGAATCGTCCTATTTCATCAATTTCTGGAAGAGCTATGACGTTTCCAAAAAACAAAATCAAAAGGGACCGGGTTCAAAACTGGTCAAGCCAAAAGCTAATGACAAGAATGAACTGACGAATCATATAAGATATAACCTACGTACCTTTTTAATTGTACAGTAACACAAATAGTAGCTTCACAAATAATTAATTTGGCTTTATATATTGTGGGAGTAATTCGATCTCATTAATGGTGAACAACGATAGCGATTGTTAAAATTGAAGTGTCATCATCTAGGAGTATCCGTTTGCGTCGGAATAGATTATCTTTTAAAACAAATATTTGTATGTTCTTTCTGTTGGAGGGCTAAAATATTACGCTGTCCATATTGAGATAAACTGATTTTTGCCCATTGAATTTCCTGTTATTTTAAAACCATAATTTTTACTCGTAAACGGAGTAACAGGGAGTACGCGATGCAATATTTATATTACAGCAATTAATTGAGAGAACAATAGACAGACGAAACCATATACCTATGTTTTATAAATATTTCAAAGGCATTCAACTCAGTAAATAGAATGCAGATTTGGATAATACTGGATAAATACAATGCAAATAAGGAAATAAAATACTAGGAAACTACAAATAATGTCTGAACTAAAAATAAAGTATCCCAAAGGTTTAACTACACCTGGAGTGAGACAGGGAGGAACTTTAAGTCCCTATCTGTTTAACATAGTAACGGACGTGATAATTAAGAAGTGTAGCAAAAGAATAAAGAAAACAACATGGGGATATTTCAATCTAGAAAGGGTAGAAATTAATCATATGGCTTTTGAGGATGATATAGTACTGCTTGCGAAAAAGATCTATATTATAACTTAAATGTATGGTACGAGAAGTTGGGCAAAAGTCAACTTAATGGTGGTATCCAGAAAACACAAGGAATTAGGTTAGAAAACAGAGCTGGAACAAGTTAAACAATTTAAATACTTAGCGGAAAATGGAAAGATAGAAATAGAAATAGAATACATATTAAAAACCAACACCAAATTATATTATTCGCTAATTAAGAAAGCATTCAACAAGAGAAATGAAAACAGACACTAAAATTAGAACATCCCAACTATGACATATAGCTCCGGAATGTGGAAGCTAAATGAATATCAGAGAGGAAGAAACAGGCCTGTGAGATGAGAGTATTGAAAATAATTATAGGACTAACTCTGAGGGATTGCGTATCAAACAAGGAAATTAGGAGGAGATTAAGGGTAGACCACGAGACCACGGGATAGAGAGGAGTTGAGGAAGAGAGTGACAGCAATTAAGAATTCTTAACTCGACGCTGGCAATGGTCGGTAAACGAGTATAAATCATGATTGATGATGATTTTTTACTCGTGTTCTTATCAACCACTTAACTGTTCTCTCTCTATATTGGCCTGATCTTTATTTTTGTTTTCGTTTCATTCCTTGTCTCCAATACAACACATGAAATGAATGAATGTAGACGTGCGTTTCGAAGACCATTAGCATCATAGCATCATCACAAGATGTTTCAGTCTAATTATAGCGACAAACACAGTATTTGTGACTTTCGGTGTTGATAGTGCAATTTGATACGTTGGAAACAAATCTGCAAACACACTTTTTTGTATCACCCATTACAATGACCAACAATGTAAATATTTCAGGTTAAAAATAGCTGACTCTTATGTAATTCCATCTGCTGAATTCAATAATCACTATAAAAATGATCGATTAGCTCGTGCTTTGGAGATACAACGAGATGTCGTTTTTTTGAGTTTTACGTAAATTTTGTGGTGTATTTTACTATGGTTGTGATTAATTTTAAATTCAATGCCTCAGAAGGACCGAAATAGCGGCAAAAGTTTTTGATATGTTTGCTGAGAACTCAAAAAAACAAGAGTAATTTTTAATATAAATAATAAAAAAAAAACGAAAAGGTTTAATTTTCTAACCATTTTCTGCGATACCAGTTTCCTGCCAGTAAGCCCAAGCCGCTTCATGGTAGCCACCACTGCAACCATAGCCGCAGGAGATGCAGCAGGAGTTTAGATCTTTAACGGAGACGAACGTTCATTTAGTTCGGTTGGAATGAATGCAGATACGGTCAGACATGGTAGCAGTAGCAGCAATAACCTTGAAAATGCCAGAATTTTTTTTATTGGTAAATGCATAAAGAATATACCGAGCAATTTGGAATAAATTGTCAATTTCAACTGTGCTACTATAAGAAGATGAACTAAAATATCATTTTCTATGGTATAAAGTGGAAATTCTGGTCGCAACATTATAAATAGGTGATTGAATTGAACTGAACTGACCCAAGAAGAACCACAATCAGATTGATCCCATACTGTTTGCAAAGATATGCATTGAGGCCAGGCTTCGCGAGCATCAAAAGAGTCAGAAATAGTTCGATCTTTGATGTGAGGTTTGGCTAAAAGCCATGCATACTCCCAAACACTTCATACTGTTTCTATCAGCAGAATAAAGTAAAATAATGTTTATGAATTCCGCAGTTAATTCATTGTAAACCATTTTGAAGGTACTACGATATTAAATGATATTGTTGTGGCTTTGTAATGTTTCAAAGGTTTCAAAGATTGTTTTCAATACAATGTGTAGACATTCCAGTGCTTTGAATATTATTTAAGATATCTTTTGTTCTACAATATATACAGTTCTACCATTTTGATCGATATATACCGCCTCACAATCCTTACAGTTAATTTTATATATATCCAATTTATCTAAAGTCAATCAATTTTATTCTTATTATTAACTAACAATATTAGTATTAGTATTAGTTCAAGCTACTATTATATAGAGTAGTATTAATGGTATAGTTCACCATTAGTATTAGTTCAAGTTACACTTGAGGAAGTCCTAACAAGGCGAAACATATGTAAAAAAAGTCTTAAAATAAAGGAATTTTCTTTTAAGAAATGATGAGTATTTATTTTTTTGCAGTATTTTCTGTGTATTTTTCATTACAGAAAAAATGACCTGACGAATCATGTTAAAGAATCATGAGATAAAACTTACTTACCTTTCTAATTTTGCAGTGACACGATAGTAACTCCTAAAATAATCGTTTTAGCATTTTATATCTTGTATAATTAAGTCGATATCGTCGATGGTGAACAAAGAAAGAACTTAATAAAGTTGAAGTGTCATGATCTAGGCACAATCGTTTGCGTCTAAATATATTTGGTTATCTTTGTATGAGTGATCTTTCTTGAGTCTTATGAAGGTCGTTCCTTAGAAAATAAGTCCTTAGAAAATCCAAGAGATGGGGCTCGTAGCATCGGAAATGGTTTGTTTTTAGTAAGCGTCATTATTCATCAGATAGCTGTTAAAGTCTCAGTTATATTCAATACATGGTTTCATTTTTATTGTTGATTGAAATAAGAAACTTTTGTTTATTTAGAAAAATAGAAAAAGGTGAGTTTCGACTTTTATTTAAAAGGCTTAACACCGAAAGAGATCAAAGCTGAGTTGAATGAAGTTCAGTTTGCAGCTGTTTATAACTGGGTAAACAAATTTAAAAGTGGCCGTACATCCACAAAAGATGAACGTTCGGGACGTCCAGTGGAAGTGGCCACTCCCGAAATGATTGACAAAATCCACGACATGGCTTTAAGTGATCGACGAATCAAAGTACGCGAAATAGTTGAGGCCACAGGCTTATCCCAAGTGTTCAATTTTGCACGAAAAATTGCGTGTGAAAAAAAATTCTCTCAGTGGAGAATAAACGCAATCGTGTGGTCGACTTTCATGCTCTTTTGGCGCTTTTTCGCCCCAATCCTGATGAGATTCTGCGTCGATACATGACATAAGAACAAAACATGGATACACTATAACACTCCAGAGACAAAGAAAACAATCAAAACAGTGGGTTTTTGAAGGCAAAGACCGGTAAGGCTATGACCACAGTTTTTTTGGATGCATGCGGAATCATCTATACCGATTACTTGGAAAAAGGAAAAATAACTAAAGAGTATATGCGTCGTTATTGCACCGGTTGAGCGAAGAAATCAATAAAAATAGTCTTCATTTGAAAAAGAAAAAAATTCTCTTCCATCAAGACAATGTACGGGTACACATCTGTACAGTTTCATTGGCCATTCATTTCAATTAAAGTTCGAATTATTACAAGATTCACCCTATTCACCGGATTTGGCCCCCAGTGACTTTTTTATTTCCGAACTTAAAAAAATGGTTCAGCGGACAACAGTTCACATCGAACGAAGAGGTCATCTTACTTTTTAGACGGCTAAAAAAAGTTGGAGAAATGCTTGGAAAAGGGTCTTGAACAACGAATTGTTAAATATGTCAAAGTCATATGTGTCATTTAAAAATTTTATGCAAAATTATCACATATTAGTTAAAAAAATTTAAAAATTATTTGTTTAATTAATTTAAATATAATATTGAATTATTCTGAGGATGGTTCATTGTTGAACCCAAAACGTTAATAAAAAAATTAAAAATTAAAACTTAATTACTGACCGAAAGTCCCAATAAATTAAAAATATATATATATATATATATATATATATATATATATATATATATATATATATATATATATATATATATATCCCCTTTGGTGGATCAGACCTTGACGTCGTAAAGGGGTTTGAGTAGGGCAATGAAGCATTCAGCTATGCCGTCTGGAGTCTATGCTCCTGGGAGGGTCACCCCTGGCGGACAGGTCAAAGCGGAGGCCTCAGACTAACATGATCCAAAATCTGCCAACCCGCATTGGACCAGCGTGGCAGATTACGGTCCATACCTTCAACATGGTATTTCAATATGTTGAAATATGACAGTACAACCTCAAACACGGCCCTCATTCCCCGGAGGCCAAGGGGCAACTACCTACGGCAGCGGGAAGACCTGCCCCAAGGCAGAGGGTGCTAAGAATTGACATTGCAACGTTAAATATACGGACTATGAAAACAGAGGCCCGATTGCAAGAACTGTTAATCGAACTTGACAACATACATTGGGATATTATTGGGCTTTGTGAAACACGAAGGAAGGGTGAAGAGTTAATCAAACTGGAACCAACTGGACACGTACTCTACACTCGAGGTACGGAAAATGGCCGATGTGGCGGAATTGGATTCCTCATCAATCGAAAGCTGAAGGACAGTGTGGTAAAATTTGAAAGTACATCCGACTGATTAGCCCAATGCGTCATTCAGCTGAATAAAAAGTTTAGGCTTCAAATCGTCCAAGCTTATGCACCAACTATAAGCCATAAAGATGAGGAAATTGAGAAATTTTATGATGATGTGGCCCAGCTTTTATATAAGGAGAAATGTAGGTACAAAATCCTGATGGGTGATTTTAATGCCAGAATTGGAACAACAAGAACAGACGAAAATGCAACTGGCCTATATGGAACTGGTGAGCGAGAAAATAGAGGTGACAGATTAGTTGATTTTGCTGAAGGACAAGAACTATATATTATGAATTCATTCTATAAGAAAAATATCAGCAGAAAATGGACATGGAAAAGTCCCTCTGGGCTCACAAGCGAAATTGACTACATCATGACCAACGATAAAACAATATTTACCAATTGTACTGTCCTTAACAATTTTAATGTTGGAAGTGACCACCGAATGGTACGAGCAAGGGTTCGGATTGACTGTCGAAAAGAGCGCGAAAGAATGGTAAGATCAAAGAAGGGCAAGGTGGATTCTGGAAAACTGCTGGAGAGAGGAAGCGATTTTGAGATTGCTTTGTCAAACCGGTTTGCTGCGTTACAAGATTCAGAGGACGTGGAAATATCAGTTCAATATGAAGAAATCGCCAACAATGTACTTCAAAGGGCTGCTTCAATAGCACCAGAGGAAAAATGTCTCAAACAAACAAAAATCTCCAGTGAGACCATTGATTTAATGAAGAAACGGCGAGCAATGAGAAATTCAGGTAGTCCTTTTGGTAGGGTCGAGTACACTGAGCTCTGCAAAACTATAAGAAAACGTATCAGAGAGGACACGCGCCGATTCAATATGCAGCTAGTGCAAAAAACCCTGGAAGAAAACAAAGGAATTAACAAAGCTAAACAGAAGCTGAGAAACAAAAGAACGCAAATATATGCTTTAAAGCGTGAGGATGGCACAGTGTGCAGGACGCGTACCCAAATGTTAGAGATTGTCAGAAGGTTTTATTCCCAGTTATATGAAGATCAGAGCCAGTCAGGGACAACAATGCCCACGGAAGAACAATATATAATGCCAGATATCCTAGTGGAGCTAGTAACAAATGCTATAGTATTGATGAAGAACGGCAAGGCTCCAGGAAAGGATAGTGTAACTGTCGAAATGCTAAAAGCTGGTGGTCGGACGTTACATAAAACACTGCCAAAATTATACTCAAAATGCCTCAAAGAACAAAAAGTACCGGACTTATGGAAAAATGCAGAAGTGATCCTTTTACATAAAAAAGGAGCACAGGAAGATTTAAAGAACTACCGTCCAATAAGCCTCCTATCAGTGATGTACAAAGTTTTCACTAAGATAATTTCTAAAAGAATATTAAAAAAACTGAATGACGCACAACCAAGAGAACAAGCAGGATTCAGAAGTGGATTCAGTACAATGGATCACATCCAGGTTGTACAGCAGGTCATAGAAAGGCACAACGAATACACCATGCCACTGTGCTTGGCTTTTATCGACTACGAAAAAGCATTTGATTCCATCTCAAAGCATGCGATAATGGATGCACTGCTTAGCCAAGGTGTAGAGAGAGCCTATGTAAACCTATTAGAATCGATATATGATGGAACTACAGCCACAATTCACCTTGATGATCTTGAAGTGGGAATTAATATAGAACGAGGTGTACGGCAGGGTGACGCAATATCGGCTATTCTTTTCTCGGCTGGCCTTGAAGAAGTATTCCGTAAACTGGATTGGGAACAGGATGGTGTAAAGATCAATGGTGCAAACTTAAACCATCTTAGATTTGCAGATGATATTATTCTCATTTCACAAGACCCAGAGGAGCTGCAAAGACGCATACAAGAACTGCAAAGGGCTGGCGAACCATTTGGCTTGAAAATAAACCTGAAAAAGAGTCAGGTTATGTTCAATAACTTCGCTCAGGACAGAAGAATTTCAGTTCTAGGAAGGGATCTAGAGATTGTGGACAGCTTTATATATCTTGGGCAGAGGATTTCCATGGAGGGGAATACCGCCCGGGAGGTGGAACGGCGTGTTAAATGTGGCTGGCAGGCATTTGGTAGGCTCAACATAGTGTTTAAGAGCAGACTCCCACTTTGCCTGAAAAGAAAAGTATTCGATCAGTGCGTTCTACCCGTTATGACATACGGAAGTGAAACCTGGACACTCACATCGCAATCAATTCAAAAACTTCGGGTGGCACAGAGGGGAATGGAAAGATGTATGCTTGGCATTACAAGACGAGACAGAAAGTCCTGCGCATGGATCAGGAAACAAACAAAAGTCTGTGACATCATTGGAAGAGTAAAACAGTTGAAATGGAGATGGGCAGGCCATATAGCGAGGCGATGGGACGACAGATGGACCAGGGCAATCCTGGAGTGGATACCGCTTGATCGCAAACGTCCGCGAAGAAGACCGAAAGCACGATGGATTGATGACATCGTTAAGTATATTGGACCCGAGTGGCAGAGGAAAGCCCAGGACCGTGAAGTTTGGAAGCATGCTGAAGAGGCCTTCATCCTGCAGTGGATCGATGCGGGCTGATGATGATGATGATGATATATATATATATATATATATATATATATATATATATATATATATATATATATATATATATATATATATATATATATACATATATATACACATAGCAATCAATACAAAAACTTCGGGTGGCACAGAGGGGAATGGAAAGATGTATGCTTGGCATTACAAGACGAGACAGAAAGTCCTGCGCATGGATTAGGGAACATACAAAAGTCTGTGACATCATTGGGATAGTAAAGCAATTGAAATGGAGATGGGCGGGCCATATAGCGAGGCGATGGGATGACAGGTGGACCAAGGCAATCCTGGAGTGGATAGCGCTTGATCGCAAACGTCCGCGAAGAAGACCGAAAGCACGATGGATTGATGACATCGTTAAGTATATTAGACTAAAATATTTCCTAAAATGAACGTCTCTCTTTTATTTATATATTTAAATTAAAAATTTTTTTTTTTTGATACCTTCTATATACTCAACAACAATATGTATGCATAAGTCATCCGACGAGAAATCGGCGAAAGTAAGTGATGTTTGATTGTGGATAGGGTCTCCCTATTCCCCATTGAGTCCCTCCAAAAAGAAATTACAAAACAAACAATAAATAATTCGCACAAATATAACAATACAAAAAATACTCAAACGTTTAATTTATCAAACAATCAGTTGTACAACCAATGATTTGTGAATACTATTCTAATATAATATATACAAATGTTTTATCATATCTGTCGGTATTAGTAAAACCATTGTTTACGTTTTAAAAAATGGAGTAATATATACGCTTTGAGTAGTGCTTTTTTTGAGTAATTTATGTACGCGTTTTTGAGTTTATATATATATATATATATATATATATATATATATATATATATATATATATATATATATATATATATATATATATATATATATATATATATATGCGGGATATTATATAAAATATTTAACTATTATATTCAACAATTCCGAAAATAGCGTCAGTTAAATTGATAATAGAATAAAAATTATCGTTTTTTTTAAATCATCATCTTTTTAACAAGAACTTTGAAGTTTCTCTATATGAAAACAGGAAATTAGCAATTAAAAAAAACCTGATACTAAATCGTCTTGTCGATATCTCAATTAATGAACAGGTCCTTCAGACGAAAGTAAGTACAACTGATGAAAGAATCGTGATAAGATTGATAGCAAATTTCGTCGAATACAGTTATTTTTTAAACTGAGTTAACTGGATCTCTGAATAATGAGTTTTTTTAATAAACAAAACAAGTACTTCGCAGGTTATATTGTGTTAGTAACATTGCTGAAATAGCCGTTATTTTTCTGCTTTTATGGTAACTGCGAAAATAACTATGCGTCTTTACTTATTCGATTAAAAGAAAATTACTTTTTAAAGGAAGTCCATATTCACAGTAGAGTTTAACAGATTATACATGCTGCTCCTCATTACACAAAGTAATTGTTTTAGATAGAATTATAAGGTATCGCTAGTATCAAAACAAAAAAACTATAGTGCCAAATGTGTCTAAGATTAGCTGTTAAAAATATCTGATTTAACATTTATATATCAATATGAAATTCCATTGATTTATAATGAAAAAAACATTATTAATATGTTCATTCTTCATGGTTATTATAAGAGTTTGTAATTATGCAAATTATGGAGAGAATATTTTGAAATATCTTCTTGTTGCTAAGTGTCCCAAAGCCGTTGTGTGCATGCTTCAAAGACCGGTTTTTGGTCCTATAGCCGTTATCAGTCGTGCTCGAGTTAAATATCTTTGGTAGCTTGGAATTTGTCCATCGATATATCAAGGGATTGTTTAATTTAATCTTATCAAAACACTTCCAATTTGACAACCTACAAAATGACATTGTTTATAATTCGTAAATAAATAACGACGCACGAAAGAATGTAGATTTAATAAAAGCGCACTTGAATTTTTAAGTTATTAAGACAGTTGTACAATTCGTTGTAATAGACTAATACGTGGTTGCTCTGTTGGTTCCCTCAGCCGCTATCGAAATGTCTTAAACAAGTCGAAACCCCGAGAGCAGCTGAAACAAGCACCAGAGTGTGAAATCTTTATATTTTGGTCTTTCTAGGAAGGCGAGGCGAATCGCAGCGCCCAATACCCAACGCCATCTAACGGCGACAGTTCGCAAATTCGCGTTCTCTAGACTCGGGCGACTCTCTTGTCTGTCGCAATCGAGTCTAGCACTTAGGTCTCAGCCAGCACTCCCGCTGATCTCGATTGTGCCACATAATCTGTGTGATATAGTGGGGTAGTTCCTTCAGTTACCATCAGAGGACGACAAGGGCCAAACTGATAAAGGCTGTAAGTCCACAAACCAAACTCAGAAGCGCATATTGTACTGTACTGTACTGTATTGTATATGTACTGTTAGATTTTCTTGGACTGCGTTTAATGAGACAGCAGTAGCTGAGTGTCATCACACACCCAACCGTTGGGTTGCACAATCTCATGTGGAACACACAACAACCTGCGTCTTCGCCTAAATGAACGCATTTGTTGGTTGCTTGACCGGGAAGGAGCTCCACCTATCCCTTCAACTGGATGACATATGTTTCGTCTCTCGAGATTCAGACTCTTCAGGGCGCCGACATACACCATATCATCAAGAATAGGAAAACCCTATCCACAGCCAACAACCCATGTTTTCGCCGACCTCCCGTCGGATGGCGTATATATATACCGTTAGATTTTCTGGGAGTGCGTCCAATTAGACAGCAGTAGGTGAGTGTCATCACACACCCAACCGTTGGGTTCCACAATCTCATGTGGAACACACAACAACCTGCGTCTCCGCCTAAATGAACACATTTGTTGGTTGCTTGACCGGTGTTCATTTAGTGTTATTTAGGATCTTCCTCTTCTTGATGGTATGGTATATGTCGGCGCCCTGAAGAGTCTTAACTTCGAGAGACGAAACATATGTCATCCGGTTGAAGGGACAGGTAGGGCTCCTTCCCGGTCAAGCAACCAACAAATGAGCTCATTAATATTAATTTCTTAATATCTTTACAGTCCTTTTCCTGAAATCCATCTGTGACTCTCAGCATTGTTTCATTGTAGCCTTTTTATTAAACCGTTTTTTAAACCTTCTCTTTTACATGTTATCTTGGCTTCCTGGAAAGAAAACTCTCTAGAACTTAAGCAGCAATTACCCAATACAAAATCCCGGATTTTAGAAATGTTTTTTTCCTTGTTTTTCACGGAAAGTCTTTATAAAACAAGTCACCTTGCTTTTTAATCGTAGTGCTATTGATATTTTTGGAAGGAAGGAAAAAATGTAGAATAATTGATAGAATAAAACGAAATAAACCAGAACAATTGTTATGGCTTATGATTTGTTATCTCTTTTTTGTTGTATCTTTTTCCCGAAATCCCGACCGTTCAGTTTTTCGTTATCCAAAATGTTTCATATTTGAATAAAATCGCAGAATGTTCTCTAAGTGAAACTACCCCTTAAATCTCACAGTCTTTTTCGGTCGTAAAAGAGTCCAGTTCGAAAGATATGAAACCTCATATGGTCAACTTTGCAGACGGATATTTATGTGACACTATCGAGAGTCGTTCCGGAAAGATCCTCCCGGCAGGAATCGTAAAATTGGTATAAAGGGAATCGGAAGCGACCTGAATTCGCTCTGGGAATATTATAATGTGGTGTAATCCTGGTGCAATATCGTAGAAAATTGCAGAAATGCAAATACGCGGTCCACGACGATTGCCTTCGAGGGGGTGTTTGCTGAATATTTAAAGAGCTCTTCGAACGCGCCGACCTAATTCAGAATTTATGTCGATAAAATTTATATAGATTAAAATGTTGGTGTTGAGTATGCTGACAGTGATATTACTGAGAAGAAATTTACCTTCTTCTTATCGTGCCGTCTTCAAACAAATGTTGGTGACCATCATGACTATTTTCACTTTATTTACAGCTGCTCTAAATAATTCCTTTGATGTACAGTTGAACTGTTCTCTTAAATATCGCAGCTATTACATTCTTCATCTTCCCACTTTTCTTCTTCTGTTGTTTATCTTTCCCTGCAAAATCACTCTTAGTACCTCGTCACGCTCTTCTTTTATTATGTGTCGCAAATTTTCTAATTTGCTTATCTTTTTTGTTGTTATTAGTACTCTTTCGGTGCATATTCTACATAAGACGTGATTTTCTTTACTCAAGATATTCGTAGTATTCTTCTGAAGAACCACATATCAAAACCTTCTGGTCTTTTGACCATATATTTATTAAGGGTGGAAGCTTCGCAATTCATTTTTCATTGTTATACAGCAGAAGAAAGTTTTCATCTCGCAGAACGTGTTGAGAATTGTATCTATCCTGCTTTTATTTTACCTTTGAATTAAAATTCTTCTTTGAATTTAAATTAGAGTTCTGTCTGTTAAATTTATTGATCTTTATTCTTAATTGGTTTAAATTCTGAATTCCGAAACTTATGTGCTTTATGTGCCTTGTTTCAATAAAATATCTATTGATCGAACTGTGTAAATGAGCGAAATAAATTCCAACTAAAAATCCACCTGTGATAGATAATCTAACGGTAAAATTTCCGTTCCGAGCTTTGTAACATGACGACAAATCAATAAGCAACTAAATAATAATAAAGAGCAACACGTCCGGCCTGTCGTGTTGGGTTATGTGGATGGCCGCAGATGCGAAATAAATATTGCGAATCCATTTTATCAGATGTGTATTCTATTGGATGTGTATAACATGTGCCCAGTAAATTAGGGCCTCTACACATGAAAACTTGCAGAGTGGGAAAGACGAGGAAAAGGAAAAATTGAGAAATGCGCATTTTCTGTCACGCTTAGTAAAACAGTATAATCGCCACATATTTATACTCAGAATGACGCAAGTTTCACGCTCTACAATTATCTCTATATGGCCCTGGATGAGTCGTAGAACTTTTTGAATGTAAGATCTGCCCTTTTGAAAAACATTTAAAAAAGCGCATTCCACGCCTAGTAAAATAGTATAATGATAATTTTTTAGACCCAAAATAACGCAAATTTCACGCGGTACAATTATCTCTGCTCAAAATATGTCTATATGTCCCTGAATAAGCCGTAGAACTTTTTAAATGTAAGACCTGCCATTTTGGAAAAAATCAAAAAAGCGCATCTCATGCCACGCCTTGTAAAACAGTGTAATGATCATTTTTTTACACTCAAAATGACGCAAATTTCGCGCTCTACAATTACATATGCTCAGAATATGTCTATATCACCCTGGATGACCCGTAGAATTTTCTGAATATAAAACCTGGTCTTTTGAAAAAAAAATAAAAGAGAACATCTCCTGCCCCACCTAGTAAATTAAATCCTAATAAATCAAACCTAACATCATAACCTAAAAAATCAAAAAAAGCGCATCTCATGCCACGCCTAGTAAAATAGTGTAATGATCATTTTTTATACTCAAAATGACGTAAATTTCGCGCTCTACAATTATCTATACTCAGAATATGTCTATATGACCCTGGATGAGCCGTAAAATTTTCTGAATATAAAACTTGGTCTTTTAAAAAAAAATAAAAAGGTACATCTCCTGCCACGCCTAGTAAAATAGTGTAATGATCATTTTTGTATACTCAAAATGACGTAAGTTTCGCGCTCTATAATTATCTCTGCTCAGAATATGTCTATATGACCCTGAATGAGCCGTAGAATTTTCTGAATATCAAACCTGGTCTTTTGAATAAAAATATAAAAGCCCATCTCATGCCACGTATATTAAAATAGTGTAATGATAATTTTTGTATACCCAAAATAATGTAAATTTCGCGCTCTACAATTATCTCCGCTCAGAATATATTTATATGCCCCTGAATGAGCCGTAGAACTCTTTGAATGTAAGACCTGGCATTTTGGAAAAAATCAAAAAAAGCGCATCTCATTGCACGCCTAGTAAAATAGTGATATGATCATTTTTGTATACTCAAAATGACGTAAATTTCGCGCTCTATAATTATCTCTTGTCAGAATATGTCTATATAACCCTGAATGAGCCATATAATTTTCTGAATGTAAAACTTGGTCCTTTGAAAAAAAAATAAAAAAGCACATCTCCTGCCACGCCTAGTAAATTAGTATAATCGCAATATATCTATACTCAAAATGACGCAAATTTCACGCTCTAAAATCATCTCTCCCCAGAATATGTCTATATGTCCCTGAATGAGCCGTAAAACTTCTTGAATGTAAGACCTGCCCTTTTGGAAAAAACAAAAAAAGCGCATCTCATGCCACGCCTAGTAAAATAGTGTAATGATCATTTTTTATACTCAAAATGACGTAAATTTCGCGCTCTACAATTATCTATACTCAGAATATGTCTATATGACCCTGGATGAGCCGTAAAATTTTCTGAATATAAAACTTGGTCTTTAAAAAAAAAATAAAAAGGCACATCTCCTGCCACGTCTAGTAAATTAGTATAATCGCAATATATCTATACTCAAAATGACGTAAATTTCACGCTCTAAAATCATCTCTCCTCAGAATATGTCTATATGTCCCTGAATGAGCCGTAAAACTTCTTGAATGTAAGACCTGCCCTTTTGGAAAAAACAAAAAAAGCGCATCTCATGCCACGCCTAGTAAAATAACGTAATGATCATTTTTGTATACTCAAAATGACGTAAATTTCGCGCTCTACAATTATCTCTCCTCAGAATATGTCTATATGGCCCTGGATGACCCGTAGAATCTTCTGAATGCAAAACCTGGTGTTTTGAATAAAAATAAAAAAGCCCATCTCATGCCACGACTAGTAAAATAGTGTAATGATCATTTTTGTATATCGAAAATTATGTAAATTTCGCGCTCTACAATTATCTCTGCTCAGAATATATTTATATATCCCTGAATGAGCCGTAGAACTTTTTGAATGTAAAACCTGCCATTTTGGAAAAAATCAAAAAAGCGCATCTCATGCCACGCCTAGTAAAATAGTGTAATGATCATTTTTTATACTCAAAATGACGTAAATTTCGCGCTCTACAATTATCTATGCTCAGAATATGTCTATATGACCCTGGATGCCATGCATCACTTAAGCTGATGTTATTGCCCTCCCACGACACCTGGACATCACAGACGATGGTGGTGCGATATGTCTTTTGTACAACCAGATCCGGCTTGTACAGCCGCCCATTAGGATGGTACACATCCCTTGAGTTGAGCCCTCTCAACTTCCACTGGCCAATAAGTTCGACAGAGTGTGGCCAGTTTTTGCACAACATCGTCATGACGCCGAATTATCTCGCCCTGCGCTACAGGACAGGCCTGGAGAATATGAGAGATTGACTCTATAGACTCACAGCCATGACGGCAACTACGGTCAGTGAGCGTATTGATCGGTGAACCCCTGCAAGGGAGAGCATTACACCGCAGCTGGACCGCTCGGATATAATCTCGGTCAGACCAGTCATTGGGTATGGATGCAACCAATTGCCGACAAATGTAATTACGTCACGCCAAATCTGATCAACTGGTATATTCCCTGCCAGTTTTTGCAGGCGCTCGATCCAATTCCTAACTCGATCAGTATTCAGTATGCGGTTAATGCATGGATCTTCAGACTTTTCCAAGAGTTTATTGAGATCTTTTAATAACGTCCATGGTACCGCTCGTCGCAACTGGGAAAACCCTAAACCTCCATCGCAAATTTTAACATAAACACGCTATTAGTAGTGTACCCGGGGAATTTTTTGGAAGGTGCAAAAACCGTTTTACCGATGCTCTTATCAACTGATCAACATCCTTTAGGAAGGCCCCAATGACCTTAATGTTTTGCAGACCACACTGTAAGGATGGGATCAGATGGCACCTAATCATGGTTGCCTTTTGATCCGGCCTCAGAAGGGCTGCCTCCAAAATATTTAACCACTGCTGGAATTTTGAAATAGATTGTTTCCTGATACCCGCCGAGTTAGATATGGGATCGAAATAATCGAAACTTGAGATGAATCACCGGAGAGATTTTATTCCTTCCAATCTGAAAGATGGGTGTACGGAAGTGGCTTTTTGTCCTCCAGAAATGTGGAAGCCGTCAAGGTGGAGCACTTTTCCGAGTCAATGATTATGCCTCGTGCCTTCATAAATATGTCTACCTCATCTAGGATTAACGGCCCTCAACTGGATTAACTTGGCGATCGTTTAGGAGCACCAAGTCATTGGGAAAACCATGAGCATTACGGTCAGTCCTTTCTCGACAGTACCACCTTTGAAATAGTCATTGACGGATTCCAAAATCTCATCGAACATCACGTTTAATAGAAATGGTGAAAGCGGATCGCCCCGTTTCAGTCCTCTCCGAATGGTCAGCGACCTTGTATACACTTGCCCTACCTCTATGGTAGTGATGGAATCTCTTAAGGCTGAATGAATCTCTTAAGGCTCGTTGTCGAGGCTTCGAACTAACTTCAAGGGGTTTTGGTCCGATTGTAGTCGCAGCTGGACCCACTACTTCAATCAGAAGCCTAGCAATCACTGGACTCAAATCAATCACAGATATGAACTCTCAAAAAACAATATCCATCAAAAGAAGAAAGAAGCCAGCAACGGATATCGCGATTTTCGTCGTGCCAGCTCGCCAGATTCTGGGCCTTGCCGCCTGGGTCCGGACAATTCTTCAAATCCCCGAAATTTTAGATTTCAATCCCGCTGAAACAGCACCACCATGCTAGATAGAAGCCCCTAACCTCGTGTGTCTGCGTATGCAGACGCACACCGGAACTCCGTGTCAGTATTACTTAGACACGCTCCGGAACCTGAATAGAAACTGGTAGGAGTTGAATTTCGAATTCGAAAAAATGCGTAATCAGTTATGTTGCTGACTTCGAGGTATTTTACGGGACTCCCTGGCATGCGCACAAGCTAGTGCGCAGGTGGTGTGTAGAGCAAGCCAAAGTACGGAAAACGTATACAAATCATAGTGATTTGTGTTCGTTGTGCTAAATTGTGATGAGTGATTCACGATGAGCAAAAAAAGCATTCGATCTTTGAAGATCCAATAGCCTCAGGCAAAAAAATGATTGAACTAACGACACTCCGTCTGGATTGGCAAGAAAATCATCTAATGAAAATAAATCAGCTAGAGCGAAGCTGGGAACCAAAATTATGGAATAAACTATGAAACTATGGAATTCTCACCCTAGAAGGTAATTCCTCTAACCAAACTAAGGAATGTGCCAACAGTGTAGGTGATACATCTGTTTTACCAATCGCTGAAGACATGGAAAAGGCTCAAGCTACTGTACCGCCAGCACCAGTATCAGTTAGTCAAACACCAGTCATAGAGATCTTTTCGGATCCCGAAGAAGGAGTGACAAAAAATCTCCACACCTGAAGAAGGATATCAAGAGATGTCCTCTCGCTCGAAAAGACGGAAAAATAAGAGGTCTGAAAAAAGCCAAAATTGCTGTCGGACCAGCAAAAACGAAGCCGGATAGTGTCTTATTCACCCTCGAAACAGAATCAGATCGAGAAGCTATAATAAAACTTTTCGACGGAAAATAATATTCATACTCAGCCCCAGCATGAAGCAGCAAGAAACTACGTGTCCTTATAAAGGATGTAGTAGAGACCTTATCAAAGGGCGAAGTCAGATCAAAATTACTGCATCAAGGCTTCCACCCATCATTCATCATCAGATGGTAAAATAAAGACAGAAATCCCATTGCGATTGTACAAGTCACCGTACCTCGCAGTGAGAGAAACATCCTCAGTCTAAAGCGCCTCTACTACCAGTCCGTTAGAGTAGAGGTTCAACAGAAGAAATCAAGTCCAGCTGCGAAAAACCCACTACCGGAGCACTAGGTTCAAGCGACTACTACTACTACTTTCCTGGAGGTTAAGTTGACCCGGAGGCCCTGACTTGTATTCCATTGCTTTGATCCGGATGTCACGACATTGTCGCTTATCCAGAGGGGTTTAATTGCCATTCTTTAGGGAAGGATATGATGACCGAAGTGGAGGATCATTCTGGGGCAACGGCCAGCAATAAAGCTACCTTAGCTCTTATTAGCGGATTGTCCGATAAGAACGCCGTCGCTAGGAATTTGTCCATTAGACTGGACAGGAATGTTTGAGGCGTTGGAGTGTCTTGGAGTCTTCCTGTGGATTTGTACATTCCTTACAAACCAAGGGGCATTGATTATTGTGCGAAGCGCACGAGCTTGGAAAGACTGAAGTCTTTTAATCGAGTTGGTTGACATATAGGGAAACCAAGCTTGGTGTTCGTACACGAAAACAGACCGGATCAGGGTTTTATACAACGTTATCTGATTGTTCAGCGAAAGCTTACTTCTCCTGTTGATTAGGGGTACAGTGTGCGGAGTATTCCGCACGCTTTCCCTTTCGCTTTTTTAATATGTGACTCCTACGTCAAGGCCTTGTTAAACTCAAGGTCGAGATAGTGAGTCGACTTGGCCCACTTTATGGGAACACCATCAATTCTGATTGATTGGTGTATTCTTGGTGTTCTGGTGAAGAAGACAGCCTGGGTTTTGCTGCGGTTGATCGAAAGTCTCCATTCGGTCAACCAACACTTGGCTTTCCACGAATGCTTCTGGAGCCTGAATGTAATCAACTCAGGTCTGTGAGCTGACGTATAGAAAGCAGTGTCGTCAGCATAAAATGCAGTCTTCACATGGGGAATCTTAGGAAAGACCGCCATGTAGAGATTGGAGATTACAGGGGCAAGTGGTGACCCTTGTGGTACACCCGCTTCGATTCGCTGGACGTTAGAAGAAGCACCATCGACAAGCACTTGGAAAGTGCGTCCAGTCAGAAATGATGCCAAGAATTTGACTAGGTCAGTTGGTATTCCTAATCTGAGCATCATGACTATAAGTCCGAGATGCCAGACTCTATCAAATGCTTGCGAGAGGTCTAGAATGACTCCTCCAGTATGGCAACTTCTGTCGAAACCCTGTCTGATTGCCACGTCCCTCTCGCTGACTGATGAACAGCGGCGTGACCCCTGCGGAAACCAAAGTGCTCGTCCGGCAGAATCTTCTTCTCTTCAAGAACGCTGTTCAGAGCGTGAAAAACCGCTCTTTCAGCGACCTTGCCGAGAGCGCTAAGCAAGCTGATTGGCCTGTAGCTGCTTGGATCATGTGGATTTTTTCCCTTTTTGGGGATTAATATTATTTGGGCGTGCTTTCACAACGCCGAAAAGTGTTGAAGTCGGAACATAGCGTTGACGCTATTAGTCAACTGAGCTATTTGCTTACTCGGTAGCCTCTTCAGCTGCATCGGCAAGATGCGATCGCGACGCTTTTCTAACTTTGAGACCTCGGATAGTAATGTGTATTATCTTCGGGGAAACTATCTAACTAATCAACTAGCCTGGGTTAGGGGTTCCTTGATAGGAAAGAATTTCTTGTTTGAAGTTGTCAACTTTTTTCTTCTTCTCGACTGAAGGTCGAGGAGAAGTCATCTGTCTTTGGTAGGGCTTATCGAAAAGCTCCGCATTCTCCTCTCTGCTGATGGCGTGCATTACACCCGTTCTCAGGGGGGTAATCGCCGCCCTCCCCTTTCCCACCAGGGATTTGGCCGTTTTCCAAAGTGATCGATCGGCCACCTCGATTGACGCCAAGAAATCGTTCCATCTGTTGTCTCTGAACTCTTTGAGAGCCTGTTGGGACTCTCTTTTGGCTTCGTTCGCACGATGCCCGAGCTCAGGGTCACCAGACGAGTGATAGCGTCGGTGAAGTCTGTTCTTCAGTCGAACCTTCTCTTTTACCTCGAACGGAATGTCCAAGGTGGGACGTGAAGATTTTGGACGGTTTATAATCGCCACCTTGGTGGCTTCTAGAATGTCTTGGGTTAATTTGTTGACCGCTTCGTCGAACTGCTGAATGTTACCGATTCGCGGGTTCGGTCCGCTATTCTGCAAATACTCTTGGAATTTACTCAAACAGATGTTTAAGGATTGTTTCGGTGGAAGAGTGTCCACCTTTGTACCAATATTGAGCAGTACCCGGTAGTGGTCTGAAATAAGTTCGTGAACAACCTGAACTGCAACATGATTGGAGAGATTTCTTATGATGAAGAAATCTAGAAAGCTCTGAAATCGGGTCAGTACCTCTCTTATTTGTCCATCTGGAACCCCACCTTTGATTATGCGCAGAGAAATCTCCTCCAATGATGAATGGAGAGTTGTTAGTCAGGAATCCGTCTACTTCCCCTGAATCGAAGTCTTTGCAGCTTCTCTGGTACCAAGAAGATAGGTTTACGAGATTTCCATCTAGTGTCACTTGCACCGACATGGCTTCTGAGGAAGTAAGGCCAGTCGGAGGAAGGAGGCTATGCCTGACGTTCCTCTTGACAAGGATCATCAGGCCGCCACCCACTCTGCCCAGTCTATCCTCCCTATATCAGTAGAAGTTCCTTATTCCAAAGCGCTCGCTTGGTTTGGAAGGAAAGTTGGTCAGTTCAAGTTTTTTGCCAGCTAACAAGTTGGCATTCCAGATTACGACATTGAGTTAGTTTTTATGACTCATTGCTAGTCTGGAACATCTATCTGCTTTTGTACCATAGCAGCCATTTGATGTATCATTTGCTCCATCATCTGTGTAAAATCAGGAAGCTGGAGTTTTGGGGCTTCCTGTTGGGAAGCGACCTTATTACGGGGAGCCGGCATTGAAGCCACCGTTTTCCTATTGTTTTGTGTGCCCCACACGAATGTTGGGGGCGGAATTCTTGTTGGCGGTTTTACTTCCTTTTCGGATACTACTTTCCCCTCATTCCTATTTAGTGGTCTTTTCGGGCAAGTCTTTGCGTTTGCGGGGTGTGGACCGCCGCAGTTGGCGAATTTTGCAACCGTATTCTTAGGTTTTTTACATTCTCTTGAAGCAACTTCATGCTGAAGAGAACTTCATGCATTTAATGGAAGTGTGGCATTTCTTGGCCACGTGCAAAAAAACCTAGCAGTTATAACCAGTTAATATATCTTAATCTTTTGGTGGACTAAGTACTTGGTATTAAATATCGCCTGTTTTCCCTTCGGCAATATCACCTGGACCATTGTGAGTGGTTTACCAGTTTTAGTTTTCCACCTCTAAATTCTAGAGGGGTGGAAACCCAATTCCGTGAGTTTATCACGGATATTCTGTTCGGGAACTGTTTCGACAATATTGCACACATGTAACTGCTTTTCGCTCTTTGTGCAGTACGTGTGATACGCGATTTTTTCCTTTTTTAGGAACGCCGTGAGCTGGCAGTAGTCACTAGGTTCTTTGGGCTGCACTTTTACCCCCTCTGGGCGATTTAGTGCCTTGTCCGTCTTGATTTTGCGGGTATTTATGAAAGTCATTACCTTCATATAGTCCCTCTTTGCACGAATAACCACGGGGGTAGTTTTTCGGTCTTGGTGATTGGATTAGTTACCGTTTTGATCGCGGTTTTAAGAACCGGTTTTATGCCACTTGGACCAGCCTCTCCAGCGGTCTTTTTCCTCGGCGTTTGCTCAACTGAGCGCTCTTCGTCCGAAGAGTGCCTTTGCGTCTTTCGGATTGGGCCTTTTTTTACGGTAAATTCACCTTCGGAGTCGGAATTGTCTGGACCGATGTATATTATTTCTCCTTCGGACATGTCTTCTTCTGCCACCAATTTGACTGTCTTTTGGACAGTTTTCTTTGGGGTGGCAGCTTTATTCTCGGTATTGTCAGAGGATTTAATGCTGGTGGCATTTTCACTCTTATCATCGGTCTTTTCGGCCTCTGCGTTGGTACGGGAGATCACGCTACCCGCTTCTAGTTTGTCAATTTTAGTGACCAGGAAACTGTTTAATGTTTAGATAAGTCCATGATTATCCTTGCGCGCCTGATTCAGCTCAGCTTGCAGGCTGGAGATCATCTCGTCGGGCCCGAGGTTCGGGCCCGCCGTTTTATGAGCCATTTTACGCCGCCAGTGTCACAAAAGATATATAAAACACTTTAAAAACTATCCTGAATAACAATAAAAATACTAAACATAAAATCAAAAAGTCTTAAAATATTTAAACACAATTTAAGATGCCCAAGACTATCCAACCACTCACCGACCAGGATCGTCGAGGTTACTTGCAGTGCACAGTTATGGTGTCCCTGCTTACGACAAAACCAACACAAATCACTGCACTACGTTCGCACTTAAACGAACACCGCACTAAAAACTGTGAAATCTTGTTAATCCAAGAAATCCAAAGAAAAATCGTTAGTGACGTCACGAGGCGAGGCCAACTCTTGGATAGGTATCTCAAAATACTGTAGCCAATGGGAGCACAGAAAAAAACAAGTCTGCACTCTAGGACTGCTCTGATTGGAATGAATGAGATATAAGCGAAAAAGACTAGTTCAAAATCAAGTCCCGAGCTAATGGCGAAAGGAAACCAGAGCCCTGCCCACCAGGCGGAGCAAACACTTCAGCAAACGAAAGCCGTTGCCGTGTTTGTAAACAAACCTCAGAGAGTTCTGAATTTAATTCAGACACAACTAAATCCAATCCTCCAAAACTAATGCAATACCATCAGAAGAAAGCGACGGAAATCTGTAAGATTAATATCAGCCTCAATCCACGTCTCGAACACGAACTGGCGCGTTTTTCTCGTATCTATCCGCGGTTTTGGGCTTTGCGGTCCGACTCCGTAGCAGCAAAGTCTTACTTCTGCAATATCCGAAATCGTGTCGATTTCATGAACTCGACGAAGTCCCAGGACTAACGAGAATCCCCCAACAAACAATATCAGGAAACACAACTTCACTAGAAACAGGTAAGAGCTGCAACGGCTAACTTAAAAACCAGGTAAATGAATCGGAATCAGAAATAAACGAAGTGTATTAATAAATTGAAGAAAAGTTCTCTTTAAAAACGCAAACGTAAGTCTCTCTTATACAGCTGGTGCAATCGTATGAATTCCTCAAGAATACTGAAGAAAAATCCTGGTAAGATCAAAAGCAACGAAGATTTCCTGAATTATATTTCTACAAGTTTATAAGATCAAAGATTATTATTGAATTGATATTGAAAATATTGAAAATGATTATTATATATTTGGTTGTTGAAAATTGATATTGAAAATTATTGACATTGCGAAGGTTTTGTTGTTGATAATTTCTAATTTCTATGGGAGAAATACTAAATAATATTTATTTGATGTAAATCAAGATATCGAACAAGACAGTTTATCGCAAAGCCAGAAAATTTAAAATCTTTTGTCACGTCCGGAAATAAATGTCTTTCGGAATTTGTTTTCTCCTCGATTTATTCAAAATTAATAGCAAAAGAGATTTCCTAAGGTGCAGAACCGATTTAGACATTGGTCTTAATTACGAATTGTGTTAGGAAAAAAAATCAGTGATAAGATCAATAGAGTTATTAAACAGGAATTAACATTTTTAATTAAGAATCGTTATGGGGCTTATTGGATTTTACTGAAATTATAAAAATAGGATATATTATTACAATTAATACAGAAAATATAAATCAAGCAACCAAAAAAGCCTTTATTCACCAAATTGAAAATACTAGTATATCTGTAGTATTTTCGGAGTGTAATTCGGAATTGAGAACGTTATTGGTGTTCCAATAACGTTCTCAATTCCAAGAAAATCCAAATAGTTGATATGCTGGAAATTTGATAATCATAAACCATCAACTCATCGAATAACATTCATTTACGCACTAAGTTTGTTACATAAAATGAAAAATAAATGATTATTTACCAAAATCACAAAATAATTTCAGAAATCCAGAAAAAAATCACATATACCACTATCATCCGTATAATTATCACTAGCCAGTCATAAAAATTTAACCATTTTCAGAATAATGATAAAACAAAATGATAAAATAAATAAATAAACCACAATTTTAACTCTAGAAATTTTACTACGAATAATTATAGTCATAATAAGTTCCCAAGTTAACCAATGGACATCAGACCAACAAATTTACCGCCGTAAAAATATTTACAAATTACCAAAGTATTCGAAAAGCCTAGATAAGCCAGAGCCAAAGAGCATTTCAAGCACTTTGACAAATAGATCCGCAGATCAAAATCGAAACTTTAAACATATACAGAAATAATTATAAAAATACTAATTCACATTTCGCTTTTCAAGAATTAACAAATGTAGAAACTTTAACTGACGAAGATATGTTATCTAGTACTTCAAATCAAAGTTATAACTGAAATGATGGAAATAAACAATTTCAGCAAGTTGAGAATTTTGGGCTAGATGCCTCGGAAGACGAAGGAGAATTTTAGATTTAAATACTCTAAAACCAAACTCATTACCGTATATACATATATTTAATTTTCTATTAAAACTGATTTATAATGAATGTCTTTTAATAATCCCTGAATTAGAAATTGCAAAGAAAACGTAATAATTTCAATTAGAAAACTTTATACAAAATATATCTAACGAGACAGCATTTTTTATATTAAATAAACATTGTTTAAATTCGACAGCGTAAATGTACCTGTTTATAGTTATACATTGAACAAAAACAAGCTCTAAAAAACTCTGAACATAAAAACATTTTATATGACCCTTAAAATAAATTATTACTTAAAAGCAAAGTCAAACATTATTCGAACGAAAGATGAGACCCACTTCACATGAAAATTTATAGACGCATGGTAATAGATTGCAGGAAGGTTAGTGAAAAAACGATTAAAGATAAGTATCCTTTACCCAATATCAATGATATATTTGATAAATTGGGAAGAAATAACTATTTACGGAGTTAAATTTAGGAAACCATCCATCGTTGGATTTAGGAATTTATGGGGATTCTATTAAATCTTTCATAATTGATAATGGTCTCTACGAGTATGTAAGAATGTAATTCGGCCTGCAAGAAAAAACATCTCTAGCCTATATGAATGATGAGATTATATACGCGTTATAATTGCGAAAGTTCATAAAAAATTTAAAAGAAATATTGAACAAATTGAGAGAAGCAGAATTAAAAATAAAACTTGGCAAATCGGAATTTTTATGTAAAAGCCTAGAAGTTTTGGAACGTGTAGTCATTACTGATAGTATAACATCCAGTCCAAAGAAGATTAATGCATTAAAGAAATTTCCATTACCAAAAATCAGTAAAGATATAAAATAATTCCTCAGATTGGCTAACTTAATTACTAAGCTAATTAACTAAACCAATTAAACGCTGATCAAAAAAAGATCAAAGGATAGAACATACTCGGGAATTTGTAGAAAGTTTTGTAATATGCAAGAAAATTAACGCTCCATTACTTCAGTATCCAAATTTTTATAAGTAATCGATATTAACTACAGATGCAGCGAATTATGCTATAAGCACAGTATTTCTCATAGTACATTAGGGAACGATTTACCATACGGAAGTCGTACATTAAATCCATTAAAGATCAATTGTATCAAAATTGAAAGGGAACTTTTAGCCATAGTAGACAAAATACCTCGGATTTATATGAAAATACTTTTGAAATTATTACCAATTATTAACCACTACAATGGACAATTTCAATAAAAAACTCATGAGATAATCAATTCAATATGAGATAGAATTGACATATGAGATAGATTCAATATGAGATAGAAGCTTAAGTTAGAGGAATATAATTACAAAATAATTTATAGAAAAGGGAAATTGATTAAAAAAGCTGATGCACTGTTTAGAATACCTATTAGTCATATTGAAACTAACGAAGGAAATAATTGTACCGAAATTATTGAACAAGAGGCAGAAACATTTCATTAATTACTAATTTAGACGAAGAAGCAAAATTACTATTAGACAAAGAGGATGTTGAAAATATTTTAGAAAATTTGAAAGTGCCTGATGTTAGTGATGATGTAACACTAAATATCTCATATGATGAAAAAAAGTCTTTAAAAACATTCATAAACAATATTTAAAAATGTGAGATTTTTTGATAACTGACGATCGACTACTTTGCTGACACTGAACATTTTTCGAAAGATATTTCGAAAGAAAAAAATTGTTTAGTATTAAAACATTATCCCGTCCCTAAATTTTCTAATTGCATGTATTTCAAAAACAAAAATATAGAACTAAAAGTTCTAATTACGTTGCAAGAGTATTCATTTAAAATCAAGAATAATTCATTTAAAATTTATATTTCTAATACACTCTTAAATGATATAATCAACAAGGAAGAGCAGCAATTAAAATTGAAACAATACGACGTATCAAAAACATTTCATAGATGAATAATATCATTAATTCAATGAAGAGAAATTGTTATTGCCTGAATAGAGAAGAAGAAACGATAAATTATATAAATTGTTGTGAGCTATGTCAAAAAGTGAAGTATGAAAGACATCCCAATAAGTCTCTGTTTCGTTTCAAAGAATTGTACTCTTTATTCATAATAATTAGTCCTGTTAAAGGAAGTGTATTAAAAATTGAATAAAAGTTCTTTTTAAAAATGCAAACGTAATTTTCCCTTATGTAGCTGGTGCAATAGTACGGATTCTTCAAGAATACCGAAGAAAAATCTTGGTAGAAGTAAAAGCAACAAAGATTGTCTGAATTAAATATCTCGAATTTATAATTATATTATTGATATTATTGTAAGTGATATTTTTTCTCCTTTATTTGGGTTTTTCGCCACTGTCTAAAGCTCAAAAAATATCAAAAATACCTGTTCTTATTTAAAGAAAGAATCACTGGGTAAAAACAAAAAACCAAACGGAGACAAATTTCTCAGTGATTCTTTTTTGTAATAAATTTGCCTAACGAACAATATTTTTAAAGATATAAAAATGTTATAAAAAATTTACAAACTTTTAACGTTAACGTTTTTTGATATTTTTGATATTTTTTGAGTTTTAGACAGTGGCGAAAAACCCAAATAAAGGAGAAAAAATATATGAACACGCCACAATCATTCAGACATTATTATAAGTGATATTCCAGTATACCTCGCCTGAGGTACTGGACGGGTCACGGGTGGTGGATAGTGAAAGTTCCATTAAATATTAATGGACAGCGACAAATAGCTCAAAATAAACAGATCCAAACCAAGGCAAAAAAAAACTAAATCCACTTAGCGTCTGACTTGTATCAAGCGGTTGAGTGGTCAGCGTCTGTTCACCAGCGGTGCGGCTGATATTTAAATTCTGGAACTAACCCCTCCAGTCAGTACGCGATTAGCACTCGAGATGAACGGTTGTGTCTTTCTCGAGTGATTTTTGCAGGTTAGGTTTGGTGCCAAGCAGAGACGACAGCCGTTTTTCAACGCCCCCAGAGAAAATTTTTAGCGATTGACTCTTCCCCTTAAGGGCGGAGTAAACCGAAGTTCGGTTGTAAGGTCGACTGTGGGCGCGATCGGTTTTTGAAAAAGAATCGGCCGTGAAAGCGGTAGGCTGACTGCATTTGCAGTTGGTTGCGATCGACAAAAATTTAAAAATTTTCCGATCCGAAAATTTTGTAAAAAGTTGGTACGTTAAATTAGTTGGCAGTTTTTCGGAACTGCCGACCGGTATTTCGTGCCGTTGTGAGATATCGCGATAAACATCGTTGCATTTGTAGGCGATGTTTATGAAAAAAATAAGCGACAGTGGAAGTGCTAGTGCTAGCGCAAAAATGTCAAAGAAAGATAAGCACGATAAGAGGCAAAAGGCTCAATGGATGGAGCACCAGATTGCCGAACGTGACGCCCTGTTAGACGAACAAAAGGTACAGATTGACGACCTCCAGGCTAAGATAAAGAGCCTGGAGAACATGGTAAATGCCTTGACGGCAAAACTCAACGAGGTCGCATCGGAGAAAGATGTAAAGGAAAAGACATCAGCCGAGGTGGTGGCCGGCACATCCGGCGCCCAAAAAGCCAAGAAGGCAAAAAAGCGGCCTGCAACGTCCACTGATGAAGATACGTCGGAAAATGATTTTCCGACTTTAGAAGAAGCCGCAAAAGCCAAGAGACAGCCGGCTAAGAAGACGAAAACTGTGCCAGAAAAGCCAGTTAACGAACAAGAGAATAAAAAAGCCCTACCGCCTGTCACCATTGCGTGTCAGGACTGGTCAGAGTTTTCCAAGAGCCTTGGTGATAAAAATATCAATTACACCAAGGCTAAGATGACAAGGGAGGGAATAAAAGTCACCCCCCAAACTGCAGCAGATCACAGGGCTATGGTGAAGTTCTGTGATCAGAAGAAGGTGAACTACTTCACCTATAAGCTGCAGGAGGATAAGAAGCACCAGGTGGTGTTAAAAGGAGTGCCAGAAAGCACTCCTGTTGAAGAAACCTGAAAACGAAACTGAAAAAGAAACCCTGATGAACCAGGGTTTCGACGACGTAGAAGTCGCAAGATTGCGATCCAGAAAAGCGGGCACCAAGGGCCGTGAACTCCCAATGGTCTTGGTGAAAAGCAAGAGTGAAAAGGTCTTTGCCATCAAATACCTAGACAGGTTGGTGGTAAAGACGGAAAGAAAAGCCAAGAAAGAAAGCCAAGACCAAGACCGGTACAGTGTTACCGGTGCCAGCGATTCGGGCACGTGCGTGTACGATGCGTGAGCTGCGGAGAGGAGCACAGGAGCTCCGACTGTACGCGCTCAAAAGAAGACGAAGCGACCTGTGTAAATTGCGGGGGGAAACACCCCGCATCTTACATGGGATGCAAGAATGCCCCCACCAAGAGTGGGAAGAGGCAGAATAGGCAAGAGCCTACTACGCAAACGCGAAAGGACGTAAGCAAGAAACCGGATCTAGAGGAAATAATCCGACAAGCGGTCGAGCAGTCAGTCCGCGCCATACTTGCAGCACAGAATGCCAAGTAGAGGAAGCAAACCGCACACGCTGATGATTGGATCCTGGAATGTCAACGGGAGCAGAGGCTAGAAGATGGAAGTAGAATAACTTCTAGCCGATTATGAGCCAGATATTCTTGCGCTGCAAGAAACAAGATGTCCGTCCGGGTACAGGATTAATTTCCTGAACTACCGGACATTCAGATTCGACAGACCGAATCCAGTTGGTGGTGGCGTAGCCATCCTGGTTAAACGAAGTCTGGAATCTGAGCCATTGAGAGATAACGATGGCGAAATCGAAGCTATAGGAGTCAAGGTAGAGATGGCACATGCACCCATTGAGGTGCAGTCCGTCTACCATCCTGGCAGGCCAGATCAGCTGCTAAGAGAAGATATTGAGGAACTCCTACAGGGAAATATAGGAAAAGTACTCATTGGGGATTTCAACTACAAGTCACCGGGTTGGCATAGCAGGTTGTATAACCCCAACGGAAGAAGACTGGAGAGATTCGTGGAGGCTTTGGGAGCAATCGTGATTGCTCCCCAAGAGCCCACGTATCAACCAACAGGCAGCTTACCAGACGTACTGGACATCACGGTCATCAAGGATATCCCCGTGGATATCGACATTGAGACCGTGTACGACGGGACTTCCGACCACAACCCAATTTTTCTAAAATTGGGTTCTGGTGACGGACAAAGGGATTTTACGGTGAGGAGGTGGGTGAACTGGGACTTGTTCCCGGAGAAACTCCACTCCAAAATCCAAATCCCGAAGATCGGTACAATGGAAGAGTTGGAAAACGAAGTGGAGAGGTTGGAAAAGGCCATTGTCGATGCAGTGGAAGAATGCACGACGAGGACGGAAGAAAGGCAAACCCAGCACCCCTACGGACCTGTTCCTCAGTTTATTCGGAGGATGATTAGATTAGGCGTAGGGCGCTGAAGAGAATATATCGTGCCAATAGGATGGCGGATCTGGCCAGGGAGTTGACCAGATCTACCAATGTCCTGAGACAGACACTGAAGAACCTCGCAGAAAAGAGGTGGACTGACCGCTTGACCGAGTTGGATAACGCAGACGGTACTCTATGGGGAGTCTACAGGGCTCTCAAGAGAGATCCAGATGTAAGGATGATCCATGGAAGGAACAGACTTGTCTACACAGATGAAGAAAAGGCCGAAGCCATGGCGGACACGCTCGAATGAGAGTGTGTCATCAACTTTCACGACGACGATGACGAAAACCTCGAGAAGTTAGTCAAAAGGACGGTAAGGAACTTCCGCGAGAGGATTGGGCCCAGGCCGCCTCCGGAGTTTGCAACTCCGAAGGAGGTCAAGGGTATTATCCAGAAGATTCGGCTCAAGAAAGCTCCAGGGTGCGATGGTGTTACAAATCGCATGCTGAAAAAGCTGCCGAGAAAAGGAATTGCCGCCATCACCGCCATTGCAAACGCAGTCATTAGACTGCGGTATTTCTCGGACAGATGGAAATACGCAATGGTGAGAATGATATCGAAGCCAGGGAAAGACAAAAAATTTCCCCAAAACTACAGGCCGATAAGCTTATTGCCGTCAATAAGTAAGGTCGTAGAAAGAGTGGTTCTAAAGAGATTAGAGAAGGTGCTCGAAGATAACAGCATCCTTCCGCCCGAACAGTTCGGGTTTAGAAAAAACCACTCTGCCGAAGATCAACTGTTATGTGTCACAGAATACATAACAGAGACGCTGGACAGGAGACACGGAACGGCCATCGTCCTACTCGATGTCGAAAGGGCTTTCGATAGGGTATGGCACGATGGCCTGATCCACAAGATGATTAACATGGGATTCCCGGAGTGGATTGTTGAGCTGATTGATACCTGTGAAAATGGGTAAAGTCAAATCGCCCAGAAGATGGATGGAGGCAGGAGTGCCGCAGGGAACGGTACTAGAGCCCCATCTCTACAACATGTACACTAGTGATATTCCGAGGAGGAATAACACTAGAGTAGCCCTGTATGCCGATGATACGGCCATCATGGCCAGACATAAGAGACCGGACCAGGCCGTCAGATACGTCCAGGATCACCTGGACGATCTGATGGAATGGTTGATAGCCTGGAAGATCAAGGCCAATATTGCCAAGACACAGGCTATCTACATCACGCAGAGAAGGAGCAGACCCGGTCACCAGCTGGAAATCGAAGACGAAAGAATGACATGGAAAGATACTGTAAAGTATCTAGGTGTCACCTTTGACAAGAGGATGTCATGGAGGCGACATGCAAAGAACGCACGGTGTAAAGCCGTGGCTGTTGCGAAGATAGCTTACCCGCTAATTTGCAGAACCAGCAAATTAGACGTGAAGCTGAAGATCCTAATGATTAGATCATTAGTGAGAAGCGTCATGATGTACGGATCGATCGCGTGGGGCTACGCGGCAAAATCCTACATCAAGAAACTGGAAAGCTATGAGAATAAGCTAGTGAGACTAGCTCTCGATGCCCCCTGGTACCTCTCCAATGTGCAGATACACAGAGAGATGATGTGGACTCCCTTTAGGCAGTGCATGCAAGAAAAGGCAGAGAAAGCCTTCCTGAAGATGCGTGACCACCCAAATCAAGAACTGCGAAGGTTAACAGACTATCGTCCGGAAGACTTCGCAGCTTTGGGTGGCAGACGGCACAGAAGACCGAAACTCCAACTTTTGGAGGACTAGGTTGACTGTTGCCCAACGAGGGATCAACATCGAGGGATGGGACGCCACGTCCCGGTTTGGGAAAAAAAAGGAAATTGGTGAAATGAAAATGAAAGTTTTCTTTTCTCTTATAGGTAAAAGGTAAGACAGATAATTTACGCCGAAACACCTTCAGTGTCAACGGCAAATAAAATAATATCTTAAGACTACACCCGCCTCTGGTACATGTCCCCCAGAGGGGAGTGGTGCGAAGCGCTTGGCCCACCCCGTCCGGCGGCCAAGCAGCAGAAACACCAATGCAAGAGAAGATAATGGTTTTGTGAGTAGCGTTACGACTACGGAAACCTTATCCCATCTAACCAGCAGTGAAGTTTCGGGATTATTTTAGAAAATAATCTCGGGTGGATGGAGGGCGCGAAACGCGAAAAAACCCCTCCAGTCTTAACCTCTGAACAGTAATGGTTCAAACCTTTAATTCAAAGTGCAAGATGAAGAGTTCTAGTAATTATAAAATTACCCCAGGAAAAAAGGTAGACAATCCTCTGCCAGCTTTGTTGGTACAACCGGACTTTCGGATTCTGGGGCGTCCGGACTTAAACGCAAAATCTTTCAGATGGAGTCGGAGATCTTTGGCCAACGTTTGAAACCGAAAAC
Source organism: Cosmopolites sordidus (assembly GCA_031761425.1). Lineage (NCBI taxonomy): Eukaryota > Metazoa > Arthropoda > Insecta > Coleoptera > Curculionidae > Cosmopolites > Cosmopolites sordidus. The sequence goes on along the minus strand of JARFXV010000437.1, from coordinate 124,618 downwards.
AAAAACTTTCTTTGGAACGGTAAATATCAATTATCTCCTGCATCCAGGAAAACTACTCGAATTGGGGCGAACATTGAATCAGCAAAAAATCCAAATTTTAGCTTTTTACCAAAAAATGCAACATTAAATGCAAAACTGAGACATTACAACACAGTTATTAAGATAGAATGTCTATATGGGGCAGAAACGCTCATTTTGAATAGAAAGAGAGACATCGAGGACATTGAAACGAAGAAAAGAAAAATCATAAGAAAAATCCTAGGCCCCCAAAGAAATAAATAGCACAACATACCGACTTTGAGAAAACCAAGAAATCAAACAATACCCAGATATACATAGCGATATGAGAAAAAGAAGACTAAAGTTTTACGGACACATAAAACGGACGAATCCGAGTAGGCTAACAAGACAAATAGTCGAATTTTATGAAAATAGGAGTAAAGATAGTAGGAGTAGAAATAGGAGTATAAATAATTAAATGAATTGCTGCAATTAAAGAGGACCTAAGATCAGCATATATTAAACAAAGTGAAATTCAGGATAGAGGCTGTTTCAGACACAAGGTTAACGTTTGGAAGGTTGACCAGAGGGAAAAATGTAGGAAGACTGGAAGAACTTGGTCTGACGAAAGGAAAAAAGTTCATAGCGAAAGAATGAAATTAGTATGGGCACAAAGGAAGGCTAACAACAACAAACGCCTCTAATTGTACTTCACGTGGTCCACCAGGGCCCATACATGAATAATAATAATATAATAATATAAGTGATATTGTTAATATTATAGTGAGTGTAATATGTCCAAGAGTGAAGTATGAAAGACATCCCAATAAGTTAATATTTAAACCTATTCCAATTGATTACGAGCCGTTTGATCATTTATGCATAAATATTTATAACGCACATAATCAATTGTTTTTGACAAATATTCTATTTTTATAAGAAATTTGGACAAACATATTCTTAACATTCAATTGCAATCGAAATACTAAATGATATTTTGAAATTAATTTCGCGTTTTTGGTGTTCCAATGAAGATAACTTGTGATAATCGAAGTGAATTGAAAATATTGACATTTTAGGTGTTCTGTAAAGTTCAAGAGATTGAAATACATTATACCACAGTAATAATCCAATCGAAAGATTTCATTCTACTTTACCAGAAATATTATTAACAATTAAATAAAAAAAATCTAATGAAGTAGCAAAACATTTAATGAATTACGCAATAATTAGTTACAATAATTCATTACATTCAAACACAAATTATATACCGTTACAAATAATAAGAGGAAAATTATCTTTTAAAAATCCATTTGAATTATATGAAGAATAAAAATTAAATTAGTACGTTATCAAGGGTGATTTTATTTAGTGTATCAGAACTTTCGATAAGGGTTGTTGTTTCCGATAGGGGAGCTGCGAGTTTGCGTGTCTCTAGTGTCAAAATTATTTAGTATAGTCTGGCAAATCAACATGGATTGTTTAATATCGGAGCTAATTGTCGAAATTTATTATTAGAACCAGTGTGCGCCAAACTTACAGTGTACTTTGTGAATTTTATGATGCACATAAGCGAGCGAGCGATATATTCGCCGAATTATCGACAAATTCCGAACGCATTTCACGTTGCTCGATATTAAAATAAAAACAACACAAAAAACTGTGCGTTCCGAAGGAAATATCGCCGATATTGCTGGCAGTGTTGATTTCGTTGTCGTTCCCAGGAAATTGGGCTTTGTTATTTAACCATGTGAAAAAAATTGCATAAAGACCTTGATCTCGTGCTTTACAATATCCACCTTGCCCAAGAATTCAAGCCGCAAGACCATCGTGTGCGATTGGTGATTGGGCTTAAAATCAATTGCAACTCGACCCAGAATTTAACCGCAAAATTTTGTTGGTTAAAAATGATTACATTAATAGACCCAACAATTACCGCTAGAGTGCGGTTTATACGCCGATGGCATTATTGGGTCGTATTCCTTTAAAAATCAAGCTGAAAAACACGTAATTATTATTTAATACCGAATTTGAATTGTATTGATTTGGAGGAGACGTTGCTCCACCAACAATCCATTTATTGAGGGAACGATTCGGTGAGAAAATTAATTTCAGGAACAAACCTGTTAATTAGCCACAAAAGTCATCTGATTTAATACCTTTAGATTATATTTCTTGGGGTAATATTAAATCTGGTCTATGCCTATAACAACTACTATTGACGCGTTGGCAGCTACAATAACTTGGACAATTATGGACATGAGACCTCAAATGTTTGAATAACAGAATGCGCTTTGTCAGAAGAAGCTGCAGCGGATATTTGTCTTAAATTATTTTCAAACATTAATGTCATTGAATTATATTTCACATAAAATAAATAGTTTCAAGGCATCTAATTGGGTTGTTTTATTTGAAGTTCAGACTTGCTGAAGAAATCACCCTATAGAACAAGCCGATTATATTAAAATGATAAATGAAGAAATTTGAAAAAAAAATTATTATAAAACAGAATATAAATTTAGCCAAGAAAAATATGACTACATGCAGGTCATATTGATCCAAAATAAGGTATGTTGTGTAAAGAATATTAGAAGTAACAATCAGAGAAAGATTGAAAAAAGGTTGAGATGCAATTTTCAGATAATAAAATTTATACGGGAAAAGTAAAACAAATTCATGTGTCATTGAAAACCTCAACGTCCTTTCAATGCAATGCTTTCGTGCAATTAATAAAGGGATTAAGGAGGGAATAATGAAATATTATAATGTTTTTGATTGAATTTGATTTTTAAAACGGATATAATTAAAAAAATTATTATTATATACATTTAATAATGAATTAACGATAAATGAGTAATAGAATTTCCGCAAAATAGTTTCGCATCAATTTATATTTCATTGGATAATGAAATAATTACTTATATTTAATTATATTATTACTTATATTTAATTAAATAATTATATTATATTATATTGAATTATATTATACATTTATGTTATTAAATTATATAAGAAAATTAATGATTGTTATTAAAATTAATATTTTTAGAAAAATCGTAAAGTAAAATTTCAATTTAAAAGATTGATAATTATTGATATTATTGATAAAAGATAGTAAACTTGAAGAGATTTACCACTAAACACCAAATAACTTTGTTGAACTTCTTGTCGCACGTTTCGCTAACCATGTTAGCATCATCAGGTGATGATTTGATGACATGGATGACATGGTTAGCGAAACGTGCGTCGAGAAGAGAAGAAAGTTATTTGGTGTTGAGTGTTTCACACTAAAGGTTCCAATAGAAGAATTGATAGCAAGGTATGTTGTTCAAGATTGAGATTTAGGTTTTTGGAAATAGAAGAAAAGAGGAAACAGTATTTTGTTGCTGAAAATAGCGCATCAGTTATAAAAAATGGAATTTGGAAATAAAAACGGATTCTTCAGCTAATGAGACTGTTATTCTGTTTGGTGTTTAAATAGCAGGTTCAGGATAGTATGGTAAATTTAATTTATTTAACTAATTTTCGTGTAACATGCGAATAAGACAAACAAATGAAATACGATGAGAAATTCATCCTTATTTATCTTATGATATTGGCAACATTCACACAAATACAACTACACTACTACACATTTGTTACTTTAAAGTTTTCGCTTTCATTTTTCCATACTAAACGTATAATGTAAAAATTCGGTTAACAATTATTTGCCATTAAATAAAAAGTGAATCGTCAAAAAGAGAAAACATTTTTAATGTCGTGAATGTTATTAAATGATGAAATATGAATCTGTTATTAAATAATAATCATCATTAATCATCACAAGGGTACAATAGTACTATTGCGATATGATTACATTAATCTAAATTCACAAAAAATGATTTATTAAGGAGTCACCGATATATAAAAATATTGAATATAACAGATAGGTGTTTAGTATTAAATATAATAATCGAATAGAATTTCTTATTTTCAATTAATTAACCCTAATTTAAGATATATTTTCCTCATAAGTCCTACTTCTGTCGATACCGTGGAGGAACATTCAAATTTTGAAGAAAACTAAAGGATTTATTCTCTAAACTAATTTTCGCGTGAGAACAACTAAATTATATGTTTAAAAAAATAGTAACGTAAACTGATCCTAACTTATCTTGTGATATTGATTATTTTTATACGAATATAACCACACGTGTTGCTTTAAAGTTTTCTTAAAAAAAATATTTATATACTAAACGTATAATGTAAAAGGAATTTTGGTCATAAAATAAATAGCGAATCACCAAAAAGAAAAAACGTTTTTAGGATTCATTACTTTGAGGTTTATATTAACGGCTCATTATTCTGTTTACTCTTAAAATTGTTGGTTCAAGTTAAAAATAGTATGGTGAATTTAATTTCTATCAGGCATTAAAATTATCTGAACTAATAAAAAATATCTATTTTCAAATAAAAGAATCATACTTTTCTTTTCAAGCAATTAAATATTTCCTATAAAATAAAATATTTAAATTGAATTTGGGAATTGAAATCTGCTAAGCTAAATTAATGAATTATAAAAAAATTAAATAAAAATTTCGTATTATAGTCAATAGTATGCTCAAGAATTTATATATAAATATATAATTTAAAAAAATGTATGCATCGTTTATCGAATCTTCTGACCTATTCAGATGCACCGTTTCACGAGAAAATGGTTAATCCTTGGGATTTATTTTTCGAGTCACACTGTCGAATTATTTGCGTAGGTATTTGTTCACCGTGAATAAATACGTATCATACTTATAATTAAAACAATGTTACTAGGTTAAATATCTTCTGAATGACTTAAGTAAAATGTTTTGTGAATGTCGTGAATGTTTCTGAATTGCATTTTTTCTGTACAAAATATACTTTATTGAATCATATCTGTTGTTTAATAATAATTACTAATCACTACTCATCATAATGGTACAATCATACTATTGCAAAATGATAACATTAATCTAATTGTACAACTAAATGAGTTTTCAAGCTAAATTATTACAAGGAATAATTTAATAATCAATGTACGCAGTAATCAGTAAAGTAATCAATGTACGCAGATAGAAAATCATTTATATTAAGGGGTCACCGTCGATATATAGAATATTGAGCATAATAGATAGGATTTAGTATTAAATATAATAATCGGTTAGTATTTTGTTATTTTCAATTAATTTTAATTTAAAATATATTTTCCTCATAAATCCAACTTCTTGTCGATATGGTGGAGGGACATCAAATTTAAAAGAAAACTAAAGGATTTATTCTTGAACTAATTTTCTAGTGAAATCAAGTAAATTATATATTTCAGTAAAAAATAGTAACGTAAACTGATCTAACTTATCTTGTGATATTGCTTACTGTTATACGATATAACCACACGTGTCGCTTTAAAGTTTTCGCTTCTATTATTAAACGTATAATGTAAAAGTTTGTTTAAGGAATTTTTGTCAATAGCGAATCGCCAAAAAGAGAAAACATTTTTAGGGTTCATTGCTTTGAGATTTACATTAATGGCATCGCTATTCTGTTTGCTCTTTAAATATTTGGTTAAAATTAAAGATAGTCTGGTGAATTTAATTTCCCTCGAGCTTTAAAATTATCTGAACTGATTATCTGAACAAATATCTGTTTTTAAATAATATAATCATACTTTCTTTTCAAGCAATTAAATATCTTTAAATAATAAGATATTTAAATTGAATTTGGGGGTTTCTATTCGTATTTCTATTCGAATTTCGTATCGGTGTAAATAGTATGATAAAGAATTTATATATAAATAAATTATTTAAAAAAATGCATGCACCAGTTGTCGAATTTCTTTCCGCCTATTCAGATGCACCATTTCACGGGAAAATGATGAATTTCTGAGATTTATTTTCCGAGTCACACTATCGTGTTATTTGCAGATATTTGTTCAATGCGAATAAATACGTACCATACTTATAATTAAAACAATCTTACTAAGTCAAATATCTTCTAAATGGTTTAAGTAAAAAGTTTTGTAATAACCAGTCCTGAATGGCATTTTTTCTATACGAACCAAACTTTACTAAATTAAATTAGTTATTTAATAATAATTAATTATCATGATGGTACAATAGTACTATTGCGAATCTAAATGGACGACTAAATAAGTTTTCAAGCTAAATTATTACAACGAATATCAGGTAGTAATCTATATAGATAGATTATAAATAATCTAGATGCAATCTGTATACTCTAGTAATCTATATACGTAGATATACAAAAGAATTTTCAAGGGGTCACCGTCCATATGAAGAATATTGAGTATAACAGATAGGTGTTTAGAATTAAATATAATGTACGAATAGTACTTCTTATTTTCAGTTAAATAATTTAAATTTAAAATATATTTTTGTCATCAGTCCCACTTCTTATCGATATGGTGGAGAAACAATCAAATTTTGAAGAAAACTTAAGGATTTATTATTGAAATAATTTTCGCGTGAGAACAATTAAATTATATGTTTCAGTAAATAAAAAAAATGTTACGTCAACTGATCCAAATTTATCTTGTGATATTGATAACTGTTATACTAATATAACCACACGAGTTGCTTTAAAGTTTTCGCTTCCATTATTTACATACTAAACGTATAATGTAAACGTGCGGTAAGGAATTTTTGTCGTTAAATCAATAGTGAATCACCAAAAATAGAAAACAGTTCTAGGATTCATTACTTTGAGGTTCATATTAATGGCATCGTTATTCTGTTTACTCTTGAAATGGTTGGTTCAAGTTAAAAATAGTCTGGTGAATTTAATTTTTTTAGGGCATTAAAATTATCTAGACTAACTAAATGAGTTTTCAAGCTAAACTACTACTGGGAATATCAAGTTTTTATAACCACTAGTAATCTATGTACGTAGATAAAAAAATAATTGTTAAGGGATCACCGTCCATATAAAGAATATTGAGTATAATATATAGGTGTTTAGTATTATATATAATGAACGAATAGTATTTCTTATTTTCAGTTAATTAATTTAAATTTAAAATATATTTTCTTCATTCTTTTCTTCGTTCTACTTCTTGTCGATATGGTGGAGGAAAATGCTAATTTTGAAGAAAACTAAAAAGGATTTAGGGTTAAGGATGTATTGAAGGTAGAATCGAAAGCAAAAGTACTGAAAATTAATATTAATAAAACTCTGCGAAATTGGTTTCAAACAGTTTAAGTTAGATAATCTGAAAGTTTGGAAGGCTGGATAGTTTTTCTTTGTATATTTTTACCGTGTTTAACTAAATAACCATAAGATCACGTATAAAATTCGAAAATTTAAAATTGTAATTACTTTTGAACTGCTTAGTCAATCGATTTGAATGAGATTTTCCATGGCTTAAGGATTAAGAATATTTTGTCAAATTTCAACGTTTTGTAACATTTTGACATATTTTCGATACCACCTTAAAGTTTAAAATATTTATTATTAATAATTATCAAAATATAATAATATTTAGAAGTTTTAATTGATATTTAAATATTATCAAAAATTGCTTTTTCGTAATTCTAAAGATTTAAATCAAGAATGTTTTTTCCGAAAAGTTAAAATTAAGGTTCATTCACTATCAAAAAGTGAATAATTTTTTTTCATGTTATTCGTTATTTTTAATCGAATTCTAGATTACAGATGAAGTTTGCTATTTCTTTTTAAATTATACATTATTTTCTAGCATTATCTTTATTAATTTTTCTTTTCTATGTTCTGTAAAGTAAAGATATTCAGAGATTTATGATTTTCAGTACTTTTGTACAAGACATTTAAAATTCCATATTTTCTAATATCACATAAAAAACTGGTATTTCCAAGTTAAGTTAATTTCACAGCTATAAAATACTTTGAATATAAGACAAAATACATTTTAATTATTAAATTTCGAATTTGTTAAAAAATGTGAAATGTTGGAATAAGCCGAACAACTGGAAACTGAACAGAAATCAATTTTAATTTAAATGGTAATATTGGAAACCAATTATATATTATAAATGTATAAGAAGATACATATATTACGAAATTTATTTTCTTATAATAAAATAACTGCTTTCTCACTATTGTGATTTAAAAAAAAATTAATCACTTACTGCTTTTTTCCCCGATACAGTTTCATCGTTTGACCGGTACTGTGGTGGATTAACATTCACTGTAACCAAACCAATCTAATTAAAATACTCGTGGACCTGTTATAGTTCTTTGATCTCTCAAAAACACGTTCACGAACTTATCCCTTAAATGTCTCATGGATAACTGGAAATAAATGTTTTTGGATAGCCACCCGTCGCTATAGCCTTCTTTTTGCATAATTTTGGAAATTGCCAAAAAAAAGGAGAACCTTTCATTAGAGTGGTTATAAAGGGTATTGTTTACATCCATCTTTTTTTGCGTGATATGTTTAATATAAACAGAAAAACATATTCTTTTATATTTCCGGTTAGTGAATTTTTATTTCGAATATCTTATTTACCGCCTTACTGAAATAATTTCTTACAACCCATGAATTAAACTTCGAACGTTCAGAATCGTTTTTTTATAAACTTTTATTTCAAACAAAAAGAAAATTATATATAGTAAAAGACGTCGTTTCAACTACGATTGTTAATTTACAAAACTGAGGAAAAATGTTACAATTTTCAAAAAGGAAAAATAAAAATAAAATGGCTGATCAACGAGGTTTCGCTGATTTCTATGAATCCTGAATCGGTGCATTTGACTATCGATGGCTGAATTTAGGTCCCCGTGATTGCAGATGTTACTGCTACCATATTTCATGCGTTACAGCCCCTCTCTTACTAGAAAATGCTAAATATCAGTGCCCACAAATGCGGTCAAAATCTCTATTTCCAGAATCGAATAGTTACTGCAGGAGAAAAAGGTTTCGATCTTATCGAAAATTGAACAACCGATTTTTCCCTTTTTTTTAAATTTTTTCTGCATTGATTTTATAACGTTATATTAAAACAAACTCTTATTATTTTTAACAAGACTATACCATTATTTCAACAAGACTAAACCATTATTAAAGTAGAATATAAAGCTTTTTAAAAATTAGTTAATAAAGTACCGATTTTTCGTTTTAATATAGTATTTAAGCAGTTTGTTTTGCCGTTTTGATGCACTTTAGATAATATTGCCAATAATTTAAATCTTAATATATCTTCTGTATATTACATAGTGAAGAAGCATGAGATATCTGTGCAGCTTGAAAAACGAAAGAAGAAAGGACAACCAAAAGCACTCACTAGAATACAGATTAAAACATCAAATTATGTTATAAAATACGGCAATGATTTTTCTTCTTTTTTGGAGCAAACGTTACACCCAGGACTGTGAGAAATTATTTATGTAATTTCGGATATAGAGGTAGGAGTTACTGGTGGAAATTCTTCATCAGTCAGAAAAAAACAAGGAACATTCACTGCAGTTGTATGTGAACATATTATGAGAAGATGTGTTCGAAAGCACTTCGATAAATCACTGGATATTAATCCTATTGTGAGCTTCGAAATTAGGTACCAGGAGTGTCTTTAGTTTCCGGCAAGACAAGACCGGCTCTGAATCACACGTCTAATGTTACGAAAATATATCTGCTCTAAAATGATATATGATGACCGGATATAAATCGTATAGAAAACATATAGTACTAGACTAATTGAAAAATTCGCGGAGGAACATATATAGAGCTGTAAAAGAACTATATAATCTACTACATTTTTAAGTTTCATCGTTCATACGAACATATGTGAAGTTTCAAGTCGATCTGTCAATTCATTCGTATAAAAACAGCAGCTTCAAGTAAACGTATAAAGGTTATTTTTTAAAACGGAATATACTGAAAATCGTGCAGTGATTAAATCCTTTGTAAAAAAGATTTAAAGGTAATGGAAATTCATAGTGAAATGGTAAATGTATTAAGGGAGTCTGGTCCTTCAAAAACAATGATTTGTAAATGGGTAAGTGAGTTTCGACCTCCTACACTTTCGAACTACTGAACAAATAATTAATTCTATAGATTATTATCGATGATAGACAATTGATTGAGTGAAATTCCTCAGGCTATGGGCATCATTTGTTAAATTCTGATCGAAAACGATTTCGAGTAATACTTTCTAACCAACATATGGATCTTTTCCGAAACAATAAAATATATTTTAAACGTTTAGTAACTATGGATGAGACTTGTGTTTACCATTTTGATCCTGAACTGCGACAACAAATCGCAAAGTGAACTGAACCCGGTTGTTTAGCTCCGAAGCAGCCAAAGTGGTCAAAATCGATCAAAAAGTTATGGTATCAATTTTTTTGGAATAAAAAAGGGATTTTGTTAATTGATTGTTTCCAACCCAGTAAACCGATAAAACAATATCAGGACAGTACTCGACATTTTAGATCGATTGGATGCAAAAATTCGTGAGAAAAGATCTGATTTAGCGAAGAAAAAAGCATTTTTCATCTAGACAATGCACCGGCTCACATAATCTTGCAACGGCCAAATTGAAGAAGTTATACTACGAATTGTTGAGGTATCCACCATATTCACCAGATCTGGTTCCCTCTGGTTTTCATCTGTTCCCAAACCTCAAAAATTCTTATGTGGCAAGCGTTTTTCATCAAATGAAGAAGTTATAGCAGCCGTAGATGAGTATTTTGAAGGACTTCTAAAAAATTACTTCAGAGATGGAATAAATAAATTGGAGAACCGCTGGAAAAAATATATTGTGCTTAAGGGAGAAGAGACGGAAGAATAAAGTCAGATTTTAACTATAAACTTGTTTTATCACTTTCGCTCCGCGAATTTTTCAATTAGCTTTATATTTTGTAGATCAAAGTGTGATACAAATATAAATTCATTAAAAATTGTGTTATTCTCAGAATGGACATTATATCAAGTGATATAACAAAAAAAAATTAGAATCAATGCCAGGACGAATGCGAGATGTTAGATAACACTAATAAACACTGTTTTTGACACTCAAATTTTCTAATGATATTTGATTGTACTGACCTACTCTCATTATAAAAACAATGTTATTTTTTTCCAGTCACCCTCAGTTTTTTTGTGACACCTACATATTCAATTTCACCGCATATACGTGTTTATGTTTGAATAACGTCATTTCTCAAGTTAGATAGCTATCATAGTCGACAAATTTTGATTTATTGATATTCGTTAAGGCTGTAAAAATGCCACGAAAGTATTTAAATCACCCGCATAGTTTTTGTTATGTGTGCAGAGAATTAACTTTTACCTCTCAGCGTCGAAATTTCAGACCATTAGTAACTAAACATTGTTTGCGTTACTTTGGTTTTCCTGTGCGCCATCAAGATACATTCTGGGTTCCACATATCTGCTGTGTAACATGTGTGAGACTTTGGCAGGGTTGGGCTAAGGGATCTAAACATATGCCCTTTGCTGTGCCAATGAACCAACAGATCACGTAAGTGATTGTTATTTTTGTTTAACTGCTATAAATGTATCATAACTAAGTCGAAACACACTATATATAAAGATGTACTTTTACCGCCCTTGCATATAAAACTCGGCCTCATAAAAAAATTGTAAAAGCGATAGACAAAAAGGGTATATTTGTAGATCCTCAAACAAGGGAACTAATGTCCTTGTGGATGTCCTTCAAGATACATATTCTGGATTAACATTTGGATTTTTTCCCCGAAAACCTGGGTGCTATGAGTGACTAAAACGGCGAGAGATTCCACAAGAATATTGAAAAGAGACCTACCAGAAGCTAAGTATTCTCGAAAATCATAAATATTGAGTATAAGTGGATATTTGTACAAATGTAAGTATATTTTCGTACATTTTTTATAATATATATATATATATATATATATATATATATATATATATATATATATATATATATATATATATATATATATATATATATATTTGAATGTCACAAAGAAACCGGGAGTGCTAATTTTTTTTTATTAATACATTCTTGTTATGTCGCCGTAGCACTATCTAAATTAGACAGACGTTTTCGTGTGACAAAAAAATTAGAATTTTGTAGACCAGTGTAATAAAGGATACAATACAAAACAGACAGTTTTTTTGGTAATTTCTTTGGGTGCTAATTCTTTTTTTGCGTTGAAAATTGTTATTTCCGGTAATATTATTCATCGAATTTCATATTATTCATTGAGCTTTATATTTTATTTAAATCGAATTATTATTTTGTTGACAATCAACTGTAGTTTGTTGAATTTTATTTTTTTTATTTTAAAAGGGTGATAAAAGTGTTAGAACTTCCGATAGGGGTCGCCGTAAAACGAACTGTTAGTTTACGTACCTACTCGTCAATACTATTTAGTATAGTCGGGAAAATCATTAAATGTTTAACATGACAGCAAGGTTGCAAATTGTCGAAATTTGTTATCAGAATCAATGTTCATACTATAAACTTGTAGACCACACCACTATAGTGAGTGTTATAGTGCACATAATCGCCCAATAGAGCGATGTATTCCCTGAATTATTAACAAATTCCGAACGGACTTCACGCTACTAGATATTTAAACAAAAACAATATAAAAAACTATGTGTTCCGAAGAAAACTACTATCGCTGGCAGCGTTGATAAAGATTCAAATTTATCAATCCGTAAATGGGGATGGTTATAGAGCGATAATCAATGATAATTAATGGAGATGTGGTTCCAACAGAACGGCTCCACATGACATATAACCAACGCAATATTATCGATTGTTGAGGAAACCATTCGGTGAGAAAATTATTTCGAGAAATGGACCTGTTAATTGGCCGCCAAGGTCATGTAATTTAATGTCTTGAGATTATTTTCTTTAGGGATATGTTAAATCTTTGGTCTATGCCGATAAACCAGCAACTACGGTGCCTTGGAAGCCAACATAACTCGGACAGTTGCGGATATAAGACCCCCAAGTGGTCGGAAATTGGATTGACAGATTTTGCTTTGTCAGAAGTAGCCGCCGCGAACATTTGTCCGAAATTGTTTTCAAACAATTAATGCCATCGAAAGTTACTTACATAAAATAAACGCGTCCTATTTCGTTGTTGTTTTATTTGAATTTAAAGTTTAGACGCACTAAAAAAATCACCCTATGTATTTAGTAGCGTTAAGTTAACTTTGTCAAATAATTTTATAAAAAAAGCCAAGCATTCATTTCTTTACGCCATGTGTGCTTTTCTTAAGAAGGGTTAGTTCGTTTTTCATACTAGGTAGTGGGCAGTAAGCAATTGACCAATTGCAATTTCAAATATTTTTAAATTCAAATAAAATACAACATTTTTATGAGTGTTTATTTACAATTGTCATAAAATATCTTGTTAACAAAACAGAAACTTTTTGTTTTTTTTACATTACTATCATTTTACCCTCGGTATATATTATAACTATATGCCAGATATATTTCAATCATTAATAGTTCGATTTATATTTAATGCAAAGTGGTAAATAAAATAAAATAAAATTAAGATATACAACAATTTTTAAATTTATTCATTTTAAAATTAAATTAAACTGTTTAAAAACTGTTTATTCGGACATATTTCGGAGAAATATCCTATGTTTCACACCGAAGGTTCCAACAGAAAAATTGATTATGGTTTACAGTTAAATTGTGTAACGATCTGCAATTAAATAATAATATGACACTTACAAAATTACCTAAGGAATCTGTTAGTTATTTTTCGCCCACCCTATATGCAACATATGAGGCTCATTCGACAAGTACGCGAATTAACTACAAATACCTTATACTTATTAAAGCATTTGAACACAATTCAATTTATACAGAGCAAAATATTGCAAAATAAATTTGCTGGAGAGCAAAAACGTTTTTCAAGGTTTTTCTTAGTAAGGTCGTTCCAAAAATGCTCGACCTGACACAGAGATAGCACAAGCACTATCAAATAACTCTGATATTTGTCAATTATGCTTCATTAGATGAGATGCTGTGAAGTTTCAAATGCGTGCGTTTAGTTACTTGTTTACGGTGAGCGATAAATTTTGACATTTTTTGAAAAAAATAATAGCTTCAAAATTCGAGTTACATTGCACGTTGATTTGAAGGATTCAACCCCGAAGGACTTAACCAAAAAAAGTACATATTTCCCTTTTAACAGCAGCATTATCATCGAAGCAGAAGTATAAATAGTTGGTGAGGGCAGAAGTGTGCCAAATACACACACACACACACACAAAGGAATACAGTTCTACCTGCACGAAGGCTTAAGGCTACATTTCTGATTCTTCTAGTGTAAGGCTCGTAGAGTACCTGACGAAAGACAGGATCATTACCGGAAAGTATTACCGTTCTCTACTAAACTAATTGAAAGGGGTTATTCAAATTGAACACCCACATCTGGTCAAAAAGATCTGCTGCGATACTTTTCTACGATAATGGCCTGCACAAACGCCTCGTGGTGTGTGTGCTTCTATATGCTTCATATTTGCCGGATTTGATTCCAAGCGATTATCTCCTCTTTCAAAAGTTGAAGAAATGGCTGGACAAAGATTAACTTTAGATGATGAAGTTAAATCTGAGACAACTGTAAATTTTTTGTTCGGGTTGAACAAACCGCATTATACTGAGGATATTACAAAAGTTGTATCGTTTTTGATCTAAATATATTGATTTGCGCAGAAAAGCGAAATAGCATCTTATAAAAAGTGTGTTATCTTTGCCAGTTATAATTACCCTGGTAAAACCAAAAATTTTGTTTTTGATGTCCCTCAATCTAAGTTTCGCTAGCCATGTTGGCATTATCAGAAAAGCTAATTACACTTTTCTTATATCTAAAATCAAGAAGCTTTACCACTACACAACAAATAATTTGTTTTAAATGTATTGACAATATTACAACTGATTTACCCTTCACCTAATTTACGAAAATGATTTTCAAAATAATTGACCGATATTTTTAATTTTGTTGACTTTCGTGTACTACTTGTACGTATCTATTTGTTCTACTGTCCTTTGTCTGTAATTAATTTTAACTATTTTATTAACTCTGTTACAAAAATTATCTTGATAGTTACTATGACTGAATAAGAGACAATTTTCTGAAATGCGGATCCACCACTAAATCGCACGGATAAAATGGAAGTTGATACAGTGACGTTATCTGATGAGACGTAATCGTTTTTCATCAAAATTTTATCGTGGGTTATCAAGACTGTTCATATAGTGATTTTACAATGGAAAAGATAACAAATTTGTATTATGAATTGAATGAACTAAACTTGTTTTATGTATTCTGCTATTCATGACGTCAGCTATAACGTTATATTATCGCTAGAATAATTTAGCAATATTTTACTTTCATATATACTCAATGTCATGTTGCTTTCAACATGTATAGGTCTATTCAACCTTGCACAACGTAAAGCCAAATCAGAAACAAAGGATGTTAGCATTGTAGAGCTGCGCGTTTAGTGTGACGGTGTTTCAAACGGTGATGGACTTACTTAATGAAGCCTATGGTAAGTTCAAACTTAAAATTAATTAACAAAAACGAAAATATTACAATTGCTCCTTATAAGGAGAGAGAAGCAGCTAATATTGTTCTAACTGGAAGAAGTAATATATTCCCATATTTGGGAATTGATTTCTATTCTTGCTCTGTCGACCTGCAAGAATATGTTATATATAGAATTAAGGAACATACTAAAATCAGTAATACAATGACATCATAATTTCCACTCATGTGTATGGAGCTGAATTCTGGGTCCTGTATCAGAAGCAAACAAAAATAACTCGATAACTCATAATCAATTCTGCCTCCAGAAAATCTTGGGAATAAAATGGCAATGAAAATAAAAATACTAAGAGATAATCATCAGACCATTGTGGAGGTACTTAAAAGAGCCAACACTTTGAGTATATAATTTCATCATAATAGCTTAGCATATAATCATAATAGCTTAGCTGAGATAGTTCGGTCATTGCCAGGGGATGAAAGACTCTAGGATACCGAAGCGTATCCTCTATGATGAATTAAAGACCAAGAAGCGAAATATGAGAGATTCAAAAAAATACGAAGACGTCATAAAATATTTAAAGAAGTGCTCTGCAGTTTTATGAGTCAGCTTCAAACAGGCTCGTCCACCTGTACCAATTCTATACCCTCCTGATTTTAAATACCCAGCATGCAAAAGACTATGCTGCGCTAAGCTGAGTTGTTTGTGCCATTATAAAACCCATAACACTTCAACAATGGCATCATTTTTTCTATGAGTTTCACTATTTCAATGAAGTCGTTTTTTAACATCACATGATATGTGGATTCATAATTACATGCCAGACTCTAAGCAGAAGTTCAGAGTTGGGAAAAGTACGTCAAAGTGCTCTAAAGAAAGCGAAAGAAGTTCCAACTATAATTCTCGTAG
The DNA here is from genome assembly GCA_031761425.1 of Cosmopolites sordidus. Taxonomy (NCBI): domain Eukaryota; kingdom Metazoa; phylum Arthropoda; class Insecta; order Coleoptera; family Curculionidae; genus Cosmopolites; species Cosmopolites sordidus. Next base: position 108,180 of record JARFXV010000437.1, on the reverse strand, counting down.
TGTGGTACTCATAGAATAGCTGACAAAAGACAAAAACGTTACCGGAAAGTATTATGCTTCACTACTGGATCAGTTAAAAGATACTATTCAGGTTGAATGCCTACATCTGTTCAAAAATATATTGCACTTTAAAAAAAGAGCATGTAACGTATTGATTTGCAAGGTAACTACTGCAAAAAATTTCAAAAGTCTTACGTTTTCTTTGTAAGAATGAGCATTTTTCGAACGGTTTTGCATTCGCTAAATGTATCTTTCGCTAGTCGTATTAGCAGCATCAGGATGTGGTAAAATCTAATTTTGTAGCAAGTCTCTTAAACGTTATTTAATAACTAAATTCAAATAGATTTACCGCAAAACAGAAAATCACGCTAACGTTTTCAACATAAGAATTCGTTGTTTTAGAGTATATTCCGAAATGTGCTTAATAAATGTTAACAAATGATGCGGTGTTATTTGGACAATATTTTGTAAAAATGCTCTTAATAGTTATCATTATTGGGACAAAACCTTTTCAGAAACATCCTAGTACTCTAGTATTTCTAAATAAATAGTTTTGATTGATTGCGCGGTTGGCTCTTGGTGAAACATAGTAACAATGATAATAATTAAAACACTTGGTATTTGTTTCACAATATATTCAAGATATTCTCTAACATGTTTAGGCCTCTAAACTAGTTTATACATAACTCTCTTTGAGAATGGTCGCGAGGCCTAAACATGTTAGAGAATATCTTGAATATATTGTGAAACAAATACCAAGTGTTTTAATTATTATCATTTTTCTAAATAAAATTAATTATTTTGAAATAGGACAATCATTTTACGTGTTTTTTTTTATATATCACGCTACCACAACATCGCCCAGATAAAATGGAGGTTTATACAGTGACGTTGTTCTATGAAACATAATACCGCCATCTTATTAAAATGATACAGCTATTGATCGTGATTTGGATGAATACATAAATACAAGTTTTATTTAAAAAGTCCCATTACTGTTTGTTTATCATATCATTTCTATTCATTTCCATCCTGTTGCAAGTCTGTTTTCATTTTTTTAGTGCTTTCGATATATAAATATTTTACTTTAAACTTTTCGATATAATGGGGTTGTTTATGTGACTTATTATTTACGATTATGGTCGTTACTTATGTTTGCAGAGTTCAGAATTCTTAAGTCTAAGATATATTTTTGAAAAAAGATCGATTTGTCATATCATAGCCAATAAATGATTAACTAATGATAATATAACTGATGATATGCAGTTTATATCAAGGAACGTTATTAACATTTATTTCATTATGAGTTACGTTACGAAGAAGTTGACGGAGTGTTAAGGTCACCTTATATTAACGATTTCGTCCATTTTTTTTTCTAATTGTATCCGTTTCCTTTTGCAGATACCTTTTTCTCAGTTTTGAGGTTTCAGAAAGCCGAGATTAGATTGAAGATGAACCTGGGAGCGCAAAGCATTCGACTGCAAGTAGTGATGAATGTAGTTCTGATGATCCTATGACGGTCACAATGATCGGAAAATAATTGAATTTGACTCTTACAGCCTATCCTCAGATTTTTGCCCATGAATCAGAGATACAGAAAATCTGGACGACCGACGAATAAACCTATCGCACTATCGAAAGGTGAAAAGGAGGAAAACATGTCTTAACTTTTTGCCAAAGTGCCCAAGTCTGAAATATAACTTGATATTTTGATAAAGCCTGATTAATTACTCAAAATTGTTGTGACTCATATTTGAAACGCATTCGAAAAATCCAGTACACGAAAATAATTGCTACGAACAACCAACCAAGTGTAGATTATAGACGCATCAGATGTTGGCCTGCACACTTTCGAAAGGGAAAACCAACAGTATTGCCATATCTAATGCTACACCACCAGTCTCGTTACTTTATTTACATACCTCGTATTATGATACAAGACATCCAGATGACTATTTTTATTTTTTCATTAACTTTGATTCTAGCTTAACTGAGTGTTAACAATAATGTGATATATTGTTTTAGCTAGTTAATCAATGCCTGGTCCATTTCCATTAATGATGTTATGTTCCAATCATCGCTATTTGTGCACTCTCAATGCACCGCTATTTGTGTCGCTTTCCAGTCAAAGTCGTCAACCTTGTATGAGTCTATTCCAAGGCATAGCCTATTTACAGCGAATTGAGGTTTAATCCTTAGGTAAAATATTGACCTGGTTCAAAGATTCCGGTCTCATTTGTCAACTGGCTGTAATGGAGCTGGCGACATTATGGTATGTTAATAATAGCAACGTTGCTAACCCCATCTTCGAAAGATTATGTACTAATGATTCCTATGGAACATAAACTTAACAAACTTAAACTTTTTTGAGGTAACTCAACTAACTCAACTAACTTAATGAAAATAGGTGTATATGAAGTATTTTGTAGTACTAAATCCGAATAAGCTAATTACTGTTACACTTACACTTACAAAACGTGTTAAGTTTATACAAAGATATTACTGAGGATTATGTGAATATAAAATATATTACATGAGATATATTACAGCGAGAAAAACTTTCACTTTTTCCTCTTGTGTTATGTAATATCATCTCTTTTTAAAAACCAGCAGTAGCCGCCCAACATAGATGGGTTCCAGAGTCCCTGATATCTTGCTTCCATCGTCCTGATGACCTGGTGAAATTTTTCTCCTTGTTCGTCGGTTACTATACCCAATTTTTTCAATAAAAAATCTAAATGACAGTGTAAAAAAAGCATTTTTAAGAACTTGCGACATCTTAGTATTTCATAGACTTTCAAGAGTTCATCTATGAGATTTTCATAGCTTTAATCTTTCATGTTGCCCAGAGACACTGTCACTACACTTACAGAATACTTCCAAGCATCTATTTAAGTTTTCTTCAAAACGGAAATCACCTTGAAGCTTCCTTATTTGAGGTCCAAAAAATATGCCTTCTTTTAATTTTAATTTTTCCATAATAAATCCAAATGAGAGTGTAAAGATGCATTTTTAAGGACATGCAACACTCTAGTATTTAATAGGCTTTCAAGAGTTCATCTATGAGTTTATATAGTTTTCATCTTTCATGTTGCCCAGAAATACTTTCACTACACTTATAGAATACTTCTAAGCTGCTGTTTAAGTTTTCTTCAAAACGGAAATCCCTTAGAAGCTTCCTGATTTGAGGTTCAATAAATATGCTTTCTTTTAGTTTTGCATCATTTCTTTTAGCAGATTCCGATCTCTTTTGTCAATCGGGTATAAAGGATATCAAGTGTAATCATCTTCGAAAGATTATGTACTGATGATCCCTGCGCACCATAAACTTATCAAATTTAAACTTTTTAAAGGTAACATTGATGTAAATAGGTATATATGAAGTCTTAAATTTTTTTGCATCACTTCATTTTTCTCAATATTTCCCATAGCTACTTGAAAAGCCAAGCTTAATATGGAGAGGCGAAAAAAGCACCTTTTTGGGTTAACCAGGGGGGCATATTTTACTTTTGAAATACCAGATTCAAAAGAAGTTCTATGAGGCCAATCTTTCTTACTGTAATGTTCTTTTGATGCCCTTCAGTCCCATAGATACAAAAAGCAGCAATACTTCATTAAACCCCTTTGAAGTCCTAGCAATATACCTATCAATTTTAAATAATTTCAATTAGCCCATGATATAAAGGAGAAGCAGTTACTTGAAAATGGGACATGGCTAGGTCATTTCAGTGAAAATGTGTTTTAATAACTACCTAAATGAAACGCTAAAAAAGCATTCTCATGTATGTTACAAAAATCATGTAGACCTGTGTATTCTTTCCAGGATTATTTTCACCAGAGCCATTTTATTTGTATTTCCCTTTGAATAAAAATACATTAAAGATAACTTTATTTAAAAACATCAGCTTTTTTGTTAAAATAAAATACATTGCAAATATACAATTTACTATTATATATATATATATATATATATATATATATATATATATATATATATATATATATATATATATATATATAAAACGGTCCTCTGATGTTATAAGTATATATATATATATATATACATATATATATATATACATATATATATATATATATATATATATATATATATATATATATATATATAATATATATATATATAATATATATATATATATATATATATATATATATATATATATATATATATATATATATATATATATATATATATATATATATATATATATATAACAACAATTTATGTCAAACAATTTATGTCAAAACATAAAACAGAAATGTTTAACACCCATAACTGGGGTGTATAGGATATCATATATGTTTAGGCAAAAATAAAGTTAAATAGTCGTGTATTAGAATATATACAAACATTGTATATCAAATTAATTAATGACAGAAAAACTTGGATTGTTTGTATATAATTTGTGTAAACCCAAAAGTCACAATATGTTTTTATTAACTTTAAGTACGTTTAGGAATTCCCAATTATTTGTTTTTTAATAAGACAAATAATATTGTCTACGATATTGTAATAGTTTCTTTAATCATTTTTTATTTTGTACCGGCAGTTACGTATTCCGTTCTCATGAGAACCACCGCGTCAGCTTAAATTTAGACTCCAAGCCACACAGATGAGCACCACAACATCAGCATTACCTTGAGAGTCATCACGCCACCGGATGGTCCCGTGGAAAATGCAAGACAAACGCACTTTAAAGTATAAATGATGTATTCACATTCAATATTGTCAATTCTTAGTTAAGCTGTATTTTGATAAAGACCTATTTTTGTAAACCATTTTCAAAATAAAGTTTTTAAAAACGAAGTCTGCCGAAAAAGTTCTTTAAGTGGCACAGTCGGTAGGATTGCACAAGTGTTTCACGAAAGAGCCAATTGGGGACGACATCAAGAGACACAACAGTTGGAGCCATCCAGCAGTGCAATCAACGGAACCAGAAGCAGACAGCAGCACAGCTGAGAATTCGGGAAGGAAGAAGCAGATCAACAAAGGTTAGTGCCAATTCCTTTTACCCTCCTGACCCTCTGATTAAGGTACTCAGTTGGAATAGTTAGGGAAATGTATTTCACACAAAAATCCAGTGTATTGGACACATTGAGTTTAGAAATTAGGTTAAGAAAGAGAAAGAAAGAAAAAATTCGAATAAAGTAATATATGTCAGAAGTTGACGATTTAGTAACAGCATTAGCTTTAGCATTTAACGATAACGATATTAAAATGCAGAAACAAAGTAAACACACCCCCATTGATTGGGATTTATTCAAATCTAGATTAGAAAATATTAGACCTTTTGATGGTGACTGTAACACTTTAAACAAATTTCTTACCAAATGCGACAAACTCGTAAATATATATAGAAAACTACAAAGTGATAAATTAGATGCCCATATTTTCGATTGTATTCAGGAAAAATTAATCGGGAAAGCAGAAGTAATGGTTGGAAATAGAACAGAGCTGATAAATTGGGACGCTCTGAAAGCCGCGTTACAACAATGTTTTTCTGATAGACGCAATACGGACAATTTAGTCCAAGAATTAACACGAGCCAGACCATTCAAAGGTGAACACTTAATAAGTTTCGGAACTAGACTTCAACTACTTCGAAGTAATGTTGCTCAGAGAATTAGTAACGATCTAAATATAAATGAACAACAGAAAATTTGTCACATTAGTTACTACGAGAAAACGGCATTAAATACATTTATAGCATGTTGTACGGGTACTTTGAAAAATAACATGCATTTGAAAAAACTCAACAAATTAGAAGACGCAATGGCTTATGTCATTGAATTTGAACATATCGAAAATTTATATAGGAACTTGAAAAGCACAGTAATAATCTATTTGCTCCGAAACCAACAAATTTCCCCAACAATATTCTTTCAACCAAAATCCATTTAATCAAAATAGTTTTAATCGAAACCCAAATTTTAATCAACAACAATATTCGACAGTGGCAAAACCATTTCAATGGCCATCACAACCAATTAATGTGCAGCCTAGATAATTACCACCCCAAAAATTCTTCACAAACCGAGAAGTTTTTGGACCGCCAAAAAATGTATTTAAACCCAGAAATATTCCACCTAGTCAAATGAGTAAACCAACACCCATGTCTAACAGCGTAAAAAACAGCAACGGATTTAACAGACAACCAATCCGTAATCAATTTAACCATTTCCAAAACATATACCCCAATCAAAAACCGAATTTTACTTTTGAAGAACTTCACAATAACGAGTGTGAAGGATATCCGGTTGAAGACTACCAAGAAAACTACTACGGAACCGAACGAAGAAACTTACCGTGATTATCATTTGAATAACCATGGTGAAGATGAACAAAAATAAAACGAAGAATAAAAAGAAGGGAATAAAAATCTTAAAGAAATTGGAAATTTTACGGGACAAGCCCCGAGCGAAAGTCAACCCTAGCGGAAATAAACATTTCCTCTAATAACGCTTTACCATATATCGAAATTGGCTATCCTAACATTAAACTCTTAATAGATACCGAGAGCTCAAGATCAATTCTAAGATCAACTGTCGCAGAAAAATCTTACCCTAACTGTATCTATCGAGCGAATAACATCATCAAAACAGCAATAGGTAGTGAAAACACGCAATTTGAGGCAAAAATTCCAGCATTCTCAGAATTTAAATTAGATTATGCCATAGATTTTATTCTTTTTGATTTTCACGACTATTTCTATGGAGTAATCGGTCTAACGGATTTAATTAATATGGGACTGAATATAGATCTTTTAAATAAAAAACTAATTGGACCTCAAATGGAAATTCGTTTTAAATACCGAAAACCTTCCGAAACACATTTTTCTGCCACTATAAATCCAGAAGAGAAACTTTTAAAGAAAATTCCCGTTAATATTCGAGAAGGAGAAATCATCACCAAGAGTGAAAAAATTGATGAATTGAATTTTCCATCCATCCTCTCTTATTCTCACGATGGTTATGCTATAATCGAAATTCATAACCCAACAAACAACTATATAACAGTAACTCTCACTGAACCATTTCCTTGTCAATTATTTAAACCACAAGAATTCGAATGTATGAACATTCGAAGAAATAAGTCAAAAATGTTCCCAACAAATACCAAGCAAAAATACGAAGTTAAATCAACTAATACGCACCGAGCATATGAACGAAGAAGTAGAAAAAGCAATGACGGCATTGTGTAGAGAATTTGAAGATATATTTTACCAACCAGGAGACAAACTATCATTTACATCGAAAATCAAACATAAAATAAAGACCACAGATAATATACCAGTGTACACAAAGACTTACAGATATCCATACATTCACAAGAATGAAGTATGTAAACAAATCAGCGAAATGTTAGAAAAAGGAATAATACGACCATCATCCAGCCCATGGTTATCACCGATATGGATCGTCCCTAAGAAAATGGACGCGTCAGAAAAACAAAAATAGAGAATAGCAGTTGAAAAATCAATAATAAGACAATTTCGAACCGCTATCCTATTCCAATGACAGATATATTAGACAAATTAGGACGAGCGCAATACTTTTCAACATTAGACTTAGCGTCCGGTTTTCATCAGATTGAAGTAGATAAAGACTCAATAAAAAAAAACGGCATTCACAGTTGAAAACGGACACCACGAATTTTTAAGAAGGCCATTTGGTCTGAAAAATGCCCCATCTACGTTCCAGAGAGTAATGGACGAAGTCTTAAAGGAGCTGCAGAACAAAATTTGTATGGTATTTATGGACGATATAATAGTAGTAAGCACAGGCCTAACGGAACATATTCAAAACTTAAACTGATCTTTAAGAAATTGCGAGAGGCAAATTTAAAAATACAGATTGATAAGTGTGAATTTCTATGAAAGGAAGTTGAATTCCTGGTCACATTGTGACACCTGAAGGAATCCGACCTAATGAAAGGAAAATAGTTGCGATACAAAAATACCCCATCCCGAAAACACAAAAGGAAATCAAAGCATTTTTGGGCTTGTTAGGGTATTACCGTAGGTTTATTAAGAACTTTGCCAAAATAACTAAACCTATGACTCTGTGTTTAAAGAAGGGAAATAAAGTTGAACACACACAGGAATTCGTAGAACTTTTTAATACCTGTAAGAATCTACTAATTTCAGAGCCAGTCTTAGCATATCCGGATTTCTCTAAACCCTTCGAACTCACGACGGATGCATTGAATTATACAATTTCGGGAATTTGATCTCAAGGTCACCCAATCTGTTATGCATCCAGAACTCTAAACCCCGCCGAAATAAATTACTCAACAACGGAAAAAGAGTTATTGGCTATTGTGTGGAATTGTAAATGTTACAGACCTTATTTGTATGGTGCAAAATTTGTTATATACTCCGATCACAAACCTTTGCAATGGTTAATGTCGCTAAAGGAACCAAATTCACGTCTAGTACGATGACGACTAAAACTAACAGAATTTGAGTACGAAATTAAATATAAAAAAGGAAAAACAATCAAACAGCCGATGCCCTTTCAAGGAATATAGCGGAAGTTAATGCAGCAGAAACCGAATCTGTTTTGTAATAATGCAGGCGATGCTGATAATATGATAAAAGAATTGTTACTGACACCTAGCGAATTATCAAATATAGATCAAGTTACAATTAATGAAGTTATTCCACCGAAAATAAATATTATTTCAGACATCCAAATTAAACCACCTACTATCCATGAGAATAATAATGAAGGAGTTGAAACGGTACACTCTTGGGCTGAATACCCTATTTGCGGAATGCCAATAACTGAAAGAGCCGTGAACTTGTATAAAAATCAGATAATTGTTACAAGCAGAGATAAACGAAGTAAAGAAATAAGACAGGAACGAGTATTCGAAAACAGTAGGTTTTACTTAACTCTTTCAAATAGAGGTCCAATATCCAGCATAGTCACGTTCCTGAAAGAATATGTAAAACCGAAACAATTATACGCTATATACTTTAATAACCCAGAAATCGCACGTCTATTTGCAATCACGATGCAAAAATCTCTTTAAAAACTCATCTTACAAGATGTTACAATGTTCAACGTTCTTGGAAGATATACTAACGAGAGAGGCGCAACATGAAAAACTTACCCTATACCATATAACCAAAACTTGCTACAGAGGTATGAATGAAATGAAGGCAGCACTCAGTACGAGATTCTATTGGCCAAAAATGTCAGATGATATTGAAAATTATATTAATAATTGCGAAATATGCCAAAGAAACAAATATGATCGAAATCCATCGGTAATTAAATTTAACACCTACAGCATCAAGACCTTTCGAGCATATACATGTGGATACTTTTAGAATAAATTACGACGCCTTTGTAACGATTTTAGATTCTTTCTCAAGATATGGACAAGCCTACTCACTCCGTAGTATTACAGGCATCGAAGTAGTAGAAAATGTGTATACATTTGTAACACATCATGGCCTTCCATTAAAAATAACGGCAGATCAAGGAATAGAATTCAAAAATAAAGACCTCGAAGATTTCTGCAAATTGTATGTTGTAGAATTGAATTGCACTATACAACAGCGAAAAACAGCAATTCAAATTCACCAGTTGAACGTTTCCATTCAACCATAATTGAAAGTTATCGTTGCTTACAAGAAGAAAACAAACACATGACAGTACCGCAGTTGATGAGAAGAGCTGTAATGGGTTATAATAATTCGATCCAAAGCGTGACCAAACTTACGCCCTTCGAAATAACAACAGGACACGTAAAGACTATAAATCCTTTTGATCTAAATGATAACGCTATTATATCCAGCTGTGTACATACATAAGATACATCACATAAAGAAACATCAAACAAGCTATATGAAAAAGTAAAGAGAATAAATGAGGGAACTAAACAAGGTGTAATATTGAAATTAAACGAAACCAGACAGGAACCTCCTGATTTTCAAGGCCAAAAGATCGCCTACGTAAAAACAAAATATAGGAGCAAGGACAAGCCAAAATTCAAAAAGGTACCGATCATTGATGAAACTGATACCAAAATAATAACAGATAAAACTTCATACCATAAAAGTACCCTCAGAAAACCTAAACGTAATGGATGAAAATCTTTTCAGAATGAAGCAGGAAACAGCAACTATCCTGTTATATCTGGTCCTGCAGATCCACCTGACAAACGGATCTGATATCCAAATCACCACGCTGGAGAACCCCATATTACCTATCCAGTTGGGAAATTCCAGACTTATCTATAATAGACATAAATTTATACATTATGTAGATTTAAGACATTTAATCGATAAATTAAGTAATCTTAAAGTTTATTTTCTTAAACTCAAGAAAAATGCATCAAACAATATCTCTTATCATGCACTAGCGCAAAACCTGCTCCTCACAACCGAATATTTAATAGAAATTGTAACAAACAAAATCGAAAACTTACAACCTCACATTAGAAATAAACGAGGTTTCTTTGATGGAATTGGAAAGATTAATAAGTGGTTATTCGAAACCCTCGACTCAGATGATGGTAAACGATATAATGAAACAATCGCAATTTTGTAGTCCAATCAGAAAACCATAGTTGACGAATTAAAATTACAGATTTAATTATCAAAAAATCTAATCGATAATTATAACGAAACTGTGGCAACTCTTAGTGAAAATCAAGAGTCACTGCAAATACGTTTATATACATTACAGTCATCAGTTCAACAAATTATTAATAACATACAAGATTACCTAAGTTTTCAAGGAATTACAGCACAACTAAACTTAGATTGTCAAAATTTAATGTTTCTAGATAATTTCGAAGACGCCATTATGTTTGCCAAAGTTAACCCTCTACATAACAGCATACTATCAAGTTTGGAATTAAAAAACATGTAAAAAATAATCTAAATAATATTTATAACAATTCGGAAATTATAACATTCAATAATTTACTGTCATATTATCAATTTTTTGGAATTCAAGTAGAATTTTTAGAAAACAAAGTAATATTTGCCATACATGTACCTATACTGAGGCCTGAAACCCTTACCTTCTATCACGTCTACCCAATTATCTAAAATCGAACTATATTTATACCAAATTACCCTTATTTGGCACAAACCTCTACGAGAAGACAATTTGTCGTTAATTCATGCCCAATTATCGAGAATATATATTTCTGCATGGAAGAATTTCTACCCGATGACCAATGTGTGAACAGTCTACTAGCAGGACATCAGACTGGAAATTGTCCAACTATCAAAATTAATATTGAAGAACGAGTGACAGAACAGATTACCAGAGACCTAGTTTTAATTCTACCTACCAAACCAGAAACAATGATTGCCAAATGCGACACCGATCAATATTTTGAAATATCGAAATCTTCACTAATGAAAATCCCAGAAGATTGTGAAATTCAGATTAAGGAAAAGAAATTCCTGAATGACTTAAAGATTCAAAGAGGAAAACTAATCATTCTACCTGAAATAAAATGGTCAGAATTAAATGGACCAAAAAGTTCGATTACTCCGAACATCACCAAAATCAATATTGACGAAATATTCCATCTGAAGCCGATAAACCTCGATAACACTAATAATCGACAAACCACAAATTATATGGTTTTAAGTATTTGCATTGTCGTAACCATAGTTGTAGTGATAATGCAAAGGGAAAAGTTGCATTCCTTTTGGCAAGCCGTCAAAAGAAAGTCAAGGAAAAACCACCCCCAGAATAAAGTGGATTCGGAAAAACATACCGTTGTTTTCAAATCTTAAGGAGAGAGGAATTACGTATTCCGTTCTCATGAGAACCACCGCGTCAGCTTAAACTTAGACTCCAAGCCACACAGATGAGAACAACATCAGCATTACCTTGAAAGTCATCACGCCACCGGATGGTCCCGTGGGAAATGCAAGGCAAACGCATTTTAAAGTGTAAATGATGTATTCACATTCAATATTGTCAATTCTTAGTTAAGGTGTAGTTTAATAAAGACAAATTTTTGTAAACCATTTTCAAAATAAAGTTTTTAAAAACGAAGTCTGCCGAAAAAATTTTTTAAGTCGGTAGACCCTTTTTTATAACTGTCTAGCATCAAACGCTTGTATATTGTCTAGTATAAAACACTTGCGTTAGTTTTTTTAAGGTTTTTATCGTGTTCCTTATTAAGACTTCTACTTAAATATTATAGTATAAAGATCATATAATACATATTGTAATATGTATTGTATGTGTATTTTTATATTCCGTGGAATATATTAGTGCAACATACAATTGATTCATACTGAACACATATTCACAGAATAGCTTACCTCTAGCACAATCACGAAAACATTTTCTACTCCTTTACTCTTCTGCTTCTGTAAACGATGATTAGAGATGTAGCGAAGGAAACGGTCTAAACAAACATACCAAAATGGACGATTTCTATTTTTTTTTAAATTGGTCGTTTGTACTACGCTAAAGATTCCGCCTAGCTATCTTTACAGGTTTTTGATATATTATTTTAAACTTTTAAACTGTTATGTTTTGTTCTAAAACTAGTCACTTTATCGAAGTTTGGTAGTCAGAGACTTAATGAGTACGTTTTTCCCCAAATGAGCAATTTCTACTTTTTTTACAAAGGTTTTCGAAATTTTTGTGGGAATTTCAAAAATTGGGCAATTCAAAAAACGAACGTCAATAGCATGTAAATTTAGCCATTTTTCCAAGTTTCACTTTTTTAAATCTTCTGAACGCGCTTGCTGAGATGCTAACCATGTTAGCATCTCAGGAGATGATTTAACCTAATTCTAAAACTAAGCTATGTTCTACTTATATGACAACTGTACATAATCAATTACTTTGTCAGTAAATATGTATAATACTATGGGTTTGACAACGCTTGAAGAGAAGTAAATAAAATTTAATCTACATCAATATAAAAAAAGTTACAAAAAGAAAATAAAGCACAAACTGGTAAAGACATTTTTTTGGTTTAAACAAGCATACCAAAATGGACGATTTCTATTTTTTTTAAATTGGTCGTTTGTACTACGATAAACATCCCGCCAAGCTATATTTACAGGTTCCGATATATTATTTTAAACTTTTTAACTGTTATGTTTTGTTCTAAATCTAGTCACTTTATCGAAGTTTGGTAGTCAGCGACTTAATGAGTACGTTTCGGAATATCATATTTTCCCAAAATGAGCAATTGCTACTTTTTTGGAATTTTTTTCGAAATAATTGCAAAAAACCTTTAGAGAATGTAATTTTTGCAACTTTTCCAATTTTAAAAAAATCATATTTATTAAACTTAAACAATAAATCGGCTAATTCTTAAAAACTTTGCATTTCTGGACAAAATATTTTCTAGGGACCGACCAAATCGCAGTAGGAATACGCTCAGCCGCATATCTTCAACAGTTTTCGACATTAAATTCGAAGGTATTCAGTTCTCGACCCCCGTTTTGCTAACCATATTAGCATGATCAGGAAATTATTCAATTAAGATTCATGAATTAATCTAGAATGAACCTGATGATGCTAAGAATGTTAGCGAAAAGCCCGTTGAGAAGTTAAATATAGTGATTTGGTGTTTAGTAGTAAATTTATTCGGGTTTAGTGTTTTCGATATATCAACAAAAAGCCAATCGAGAAATGTAATATTTGCAGAATAATAATTAAAATCAAAAAATTGTATCTTGAAATTTAAAAGAGATAAAGCTAAAAGATGCCGGAATATTGATGCGCTTGGTCTGGGATGCCAAATATCCGAACATGAATGAGGCTATTCAATTTTTTGAGATTTTGCATTTTTGTGGGAATTCTAAAGGGTGAACCCTATAAAAGGTTTTAAAAATTGGGCAAAATATATATATATATATATATATATATATATATATATATATATATATATATATATATATATATATATATATATATATATATATATATATATATATATATATATATATATATATCATCATCATCATCATCATCAGCCCGTATCGATCCACTGCAGGATGAAGGCTTCTTCAGCATGCTTCCAACCTTCACGGTCCTGGGCTTTCCTCTGCCACTCGGGTCCAATATACTTAACGATGTCATCAGTCCATCGTGCTTTCGGTTTTCTTCGCGGACGTTTGCGATCAAGCGGTATCCACTCCAGGATTGCCTTGGTCCATCTGTCATCCCATCGCCTCGCTATATGGCCTGCCCATCTCCATTTCAACTGTTTTACTCTTCCAATGATGTCACAGACTTTTGTTTGTTCCCTGATCCATGCGCAGGACTTTCTGTCTCGTCTTGTAATGCTAAGCATACATCTTTCCATTCCCCTCTGTGCCACCCGAAGTTTTTGAATTGATTGCGATGTGAGTGTCCAGGTTTCACTTCCGTATGTTTTCTTTTGAGGCAAAGTGGGAGTCTGCTCTTAAACACTATGTTGAGCCTACCAAATGCCTGCCAGCCACATTTAACACGCCGTTCCACCTCCCGGGCGGTATTCCCCTCCATGGAAATCCTCTGCCCAAGATATACAAAGCTGTCCACAATCTCTAAATCCCTTCCTAAAACTGAAATTCTTCTGTCCTGAGTGAAGTTATTGAACATAACCTGACTCTTTTTCAGGTTTATTTTCAAGCCAAATGGTTCGCCAGCCCTTTGCAGTTCTTGTATGCGTCTTTGCAGCTCCTCTGGGTCTTGTGAAATGAGAATAATATCATCTGCAAATCTAAGATGGTTTAAGTTTGCACCATTGATCTTTACCCCATCCTGTTCCCAATCCAGTTTACGGAATACTTCTTCAAGGCCAGCCGAGAAAAAAATAGGCGATATTGCGTCACCCTGCCGTACACCTCGTTCTATATTAATTCCCACTTCAAGATCATCAAGGTGAATTGTGGCTGTAGCTCCATCATATATCGATTCTAATAGGTTTACATAGGCTCTCTCTACACCTTGGCTAAGCAGTGCATCCATTATCACATGCTTTGAGATGGAATCAAATGCTTTTTCGTAGTCGATAAAAGCCAAGCACAGTGGCATGGTATATTCGTTGTGCCTTTCTATGACCTGCTGTACAACCTGGATGTGATCCATTGTACTGAATCCACTTCTGAATCCTGCTTGTTCTCTTGGTTGTGCGTCATTCAGTTTTTTTAATATTCTTTTAGAAATTATCTTAGTGAAAACTTTGTACATCACTGATAGGAGGCTTATTGGACGGTAGTTCTTTAAATCTTCCTGTGCTCCTTTTTTATGTAAAAGGATCACTTCTGCATTTTTCCATAAGTCAGGTACTTTTTGTTCTTTGAGGCATTTTGAGTATAATTTTGCCAGTGTTTTATGTAACGTCCAACCACCAGCTTTTAGCATTTCGACAGTTACACTATCCTTTCCTGGAGCCTTGCCGTTCTTCATCAATTCTATAGCATTTGTTACTTCCTCCACTAGGATATCTGGTATTATATATTGTTCTTCCGTGGGTATTGCTGTCCCTGACTGGCTCTGATCTTCATATAACTGGGAATAAAACCTTCTGACAATCTCTAACATTTGGGTACGCGTCCTGCACACTGTGCCATCCTCACGCTTTAAAGCATATATTTGCGTTCTTTTGTTTCTCAGCTTCTGTTTAGCTTTGTTAATTCCTTTATATTCCTATAATTATATATATATATATATATATATATATATATATATATATATATATATATATATATATATATATATATATATATATATATATTATTATTAATTCCTATTATCCCTATTCTATTATATTCCTATTATATTCTATTATATATTATATCCTATTATATTCTATTCCTATTATTCCGTTAATTCCTATATATATATATATATATATATATATATATATATATATATATATATATATATATATATATATATATATATATATATATAATAGAGAGAATAATAGGGAATTGAATGGATATAGTGGTAGATCAATATCTCCAACGGTTTTCAGCATATTCGCAAAAAAACGTCGATAACATGTACTTTTTGCAATTTTTCCAATTTTCACTTTTTCAAATCTTCTGGTTGCGCGTGTATAAGAGTACTTAATCAATCATTTTGTCAGTAAATATGTATAATACTTTGGGTTTGACAATGCCTGAAGAGAAATAATTGAAGAGAAGTGACAAAATAAGGCACAAACTGGTAAAGACGAATTTTGCTCAAAATATACTTACTAAAAACTAAGTATCCAGCTTTGTATATAGAATATTGAAAAGATCATAAGCTGAACTTAACTGTGCTATTTCAGATTGTAGGCACATTCGAATTGAAACCCGTTCTAAAGGTAGAGTGGGACCAATGTCAGCTTTATATTTTGTTTGCAGTCTTTCAGCCCTTAACACAATATCATCTTCTGATAAAGCAATTAATTTTTGAGGAAATAAAACTGAAACATTTTTCGTTATATTTTGAAAAGATGAAAAACGTTCAGTAATTTGACCATTTACAGTGTCCAAAAGAGGAAAAAATACTTTAACTTTGAACATGTGTTCGCTATCACAAAACCTGTAATCTTCTGCTAACTCACCACAGTGCCTTTTAATATTCGACTGTCTACTAACCGGAAACATTGCTTCTATATTCTATTTTGCAGCAATCGCTGTAGCTTCTTCCTTTACTTCGAAGAAGCTATCTCTAGTGTATTCAATTTAGGAACAATGTTTTGGAGAACTGCTGTTGCTCTTTCAAAATCCATTTGTGTTCTTTGAAAGCATTTCGAAGCAACATTTATGTTCGTGAACACTTTAGATAAAAGCAGAGTTACAAATACAAACTGGTAGGTGTCCAGAAGTTTTGCCGCTTTGTGAGAGACGCTTTGCCTCTGCTACCTCATCCGTTTTTTTGCTCCTTAAAGAAATTTCTATCAGGGCTTTCATAACAATATGTCAACTTGGTTGCTAAAATTCAGTTATGACGAGATGCCCGCTTTATGGGATTAAGTTTTTTTCAGTATTACCTCAGATTCATCTGTTAAAGATATCAATATGTCCCATGGGTTAATACTCTGATCGAAAAACACATATATATATAGAATGCAATACTATAAAATAGTTCGCTACATCTCTAACACCTTCAACCGCGTCATTGATTACTAAATTAAGATTATGAGTAGAACAATGAACATATACATGCTTCTCTTCAATATCTTGCAATCTTTTTTGTATCCCGAAATATGCTCCTTTCATTTCTACAGCTCAGGTAACAATTATGACTGAAAAATATTGCGTTTTAAGTATTTTCTGAATGAGTTCGATTTTAGAGAGATCTAGAAGATATCCAACTGATAATTTGATTTTGTATGTCATGATTTAAATACTTTGTATGTCCTTTTGGGGCACTTATAACTTGCGCCATGATAGGATCGTACTTGGCTAATAGCTGCACAGTTGATAAAAAATTCCCATCATAGTTTCCGCTATGCTCTTTAAAGCCTTTAAAGGCAAGAGCATTTTTTGCGAGCATCATAGTTATGTTCATGAGTCCCTCCAAGACCAGATTCCAAAGTTTTTACTCATTTTTTTTCTCAATCCATAGTATCATCTAATCTTTTTGTCTCTTCCCACTGATGTTAGCTCCCAAGTTATACAGGCCACAATGCTATTCAGATTTGGCGTGTGTTGTTATTTTTTAGATAAATTGTGCTAATCTTTAATACCAATGATCCATACACTTTTTTTAATTATTTTTTTAGTTAACAGTTGTATTGCTTAACAGTTTAGTTTAAAATAAAAACACTTATTCTATGCGGAACGTTATTAAATATAAAATGTTATTTCTTTTTTCCATTTTTCGTTTTGCGCCCTCATTGATCCTCCCGGGGATGTGCCCCCGCATTGCGGGATCTGTGAGGGTTCAAATCCGGCCCTAACTGTACCTAATAAAGCTTGTCAAAATCACGAACCGTGAAGTTAACTAAGCGTTATATTAATAATTGAAAGAGTTGATAATTGAATGTAATAGGTCCTTTATACCGGTTCATGGTTTTCTTATATTTTCTGTTTTAATGCATTCATGCGTATTTATAGCTACATCATTATTTACACTTTTAACAGGTCTTAAATTATTAATATCTACATCAGTGATGGCGAACCAATGTCACGCGACAAAATAATTTGGGCACGATATTAATTAAGGAATTTAGTTACCTAATCGAAGTATTATTCAAAATGACTAGTTTGGCAAAAACACAAAAAATGCAAGATCAATGAAATAGAAAATTTCAAACTTGGTTGACTGAGAAATATGGCTTGATTAGTAAAGATGATAAAGCGATGGGTGTTTTATGTTCTGGAACAGTGGTATGTACAACATCGTCTGTAAGACAGCATTATGAAATAAATCACAAATATCTTTGTCAAAAAAACGTTTCGCCAGTGAATTCTATGCAAAATTTTCTCTCATATAAGTGAGTTTCCTATAAGTGAGTTCAGGACTACTTTCCATTTTCTCCAAACTTTCACAGAGGGGAGTTCGACACAGTTTTCGACAAATTAACAAAAAATAAAAGTCGCTGATTTCAGAATGTTAGGTGCTCCGAAACGCGTGCTTGCCGAATCTAGCTGCAAAACTAAAAATATTTCAAAAATTATTGAAGATAGCGATGCACGCTTTTCGTCAGTCGATTCTACGGAAAATTCTTCATCAGATAGGCTAGTTTCATTACCACCTTCCATTTTCTGCAAACTTTCAAAGAGGCGGTGGAATAAAACTTTTTTACAAACTGTAATAAAAGTCGCTGATTTCAAGATATTAGGTTTTCGAAACGCGTACTTTCCGAATCTGGCTGCTAAACTTGGATAAAACGTCTACGCAAATTGTTACCTTATTGCGAGGGCATGGTGTACAGGGAGCGGACGGAAATGTTACAGGTTGTACGAAGATTTTATTCAAAGTTTTATGAGGATCATAACCAGTCAAGAACAGCAATGTGCACTGAAGAACAAATGCCGGATATTCTTATGGAGGAAGTGACAAAGGCTAAATGGCAAGGCTCCAGGAAATTATAGTATATTTGTTGATATGTTAAAAGGTGGTCGTACTTCACATAAAACACTATAGTCCAGTAAAGGGGGATTTTAAATGTCGACTTCTAATGGAAACCTGCAATTTTGACAAAAAAATTAGTTTTCATATGTACACCAAGTACCAATAGTCGAAAATGAGAAATTGAATTGCAGGGGTTGTAAAAAAAATAAAAACCACCCCAAAAGTCACTGTTTTGCAAATTTCTTGAAAAATATAAAAATTAGTTAAACATTATTCAAACAAACTCGATAGATAATAAAATTATCTACAAAATCGTCCTAAATCACTTTCTACGAAATTGCAATAGAAAATGAGATATTTGCAATTGAAAACGGACGCTATCTAAAAAATATTCTAATTCGAATAAAAATCCCCCCTAGTCTACGCCTTTGGAACTCCGCAGTAGAGAGAGAAGAAATATCTACTGTACTCTGTCACTCTCACAGTGGCACAGCACAGCTGATCCGCGATCACATCATTGACACTACGCATGTGTCGTACCGTTACTGGGACTTAGTGGAATAAGGCCTTAGTGGAATTAGTGGGGCACGGAAACACACATTCTATCTTTGTTTAAATATATTTGATTCAGGACAAATATTTTAGGATTTCAATTTTCTGGAAAAATAATTGTATTATTTTTTTTTGTAAATATATTATATATATATATATATATATATATATATATATATATATATATATATACTCCTGGACAAAATTAAGGCAACAAAAATCGAAAAAGTTAATTTTTCTTTTTCTTATGCCACTTTTAAAGTTTATCGATTGTATGAATCGATTCATATGAATATTTTGTTTCGTTGTCAATGACACCACTCAAAACAATTCGTTTAGATTTACAGTTTTAAAGATTTTTTTAAAAGATAAACAGTTTTATGCAAAACTTGCAATAATATGATTTTCTTTAAAATTAAGCTTATAATTCGTTACTTTTTTGAAATTATTACTTTTTGTGGTAGACTGTTTTATTTGTGACTTTGTGAAAAATTGGAAAAATGAATCGAACAAGGAATTTAACTGAATACTGAATAGTGCTTAACGAATAGTGCGAGCATCACTTTTATTGGACGAAGGATATTGTCAGAGTTATGTTGCCAATTTGTTAGGCAAACTTCGTTCCACAATAAGTCATATGGTAGGACGTTTGACTGAAGTAGGAACTGACTCTAGAAGGCCACGGCAAGGACGAAAACGATGCACTAACGACCGAGATGAACGTTTGCTTAGACAATATGCTTTAAGAAACAAAACTGCCACTAGTTCTAGGATGAGAAACGAACTCGAAGCTACCCGCAATGTCGCAATTTCATCTAGAACAGTTAGAGGATGGTTAAATGAAGTTGAATTAGACAGTAGGAGACCAGAGAGCTGCGTCCTTGCTTACTAAAGAGAACAGAGTTGCCAATTTATATTTTGCTCGAAATCATCAAAATTGGCCTGTGGATGATAGGAAATAAGTTTTCTTCACATATGAAACTAGGGTTAGCTTAAAACATCCAGATGGTCGTGAGCGAGTATGGCGAAGACCAGGAGAGAGGTTGCTACTTGCAATATCTCTGCAAGGATTCCATTTGGCGGTGGCTCTGTTATGTTCTGGGGTGGCATCTGCTTTGATGCTCATACAGAATTAGTTCCTGTGCGTACGAGATCCATGAATACTGATTACTATCTTGAGAATATTATAGTATAACATGTGATGCCTTTTGGCCATTTTTTGGGACCCAATTTCTTGTTTATGCAAGACAACGCACGACCTCACATGGCTAGGGAGGTACTCGATTATCTTAATCAAGTTGGTATATCAATTATGCTATGGCCACCAAAAACCTCGGATCTGAATCCAATCGAACAGGTATGGGATTACTACCTTAATCAAGTTAATCAAGTTGGTATACCAATTATGCAATGGCCACCAAAAAGCTCGGATCTGAATCCGATCGAACATGTATGGGATTACTTCAAAAGAAATGTGAAACAAAAACGATTTTGTTAATAGGTCTTAAGAATATGAATAATTTAATTTTCATTTAAGTTTTATATATGTTTCTTTAACTTTTAATGCAATTAATGTCCATAAAAAATTATTAAAATTAATTAAATAGAGCGATATGTATGATTTATTATGTTGTTGAGTTAATTTTGTCCAGGAGTGTATATATATATATATATATATATATATATATATATATATATATATATATATATATATATATATATATATATATATATATATATACGTGCTAATAATGTAGATTATGAGAATGTTATGTCAATTTAAATAGATGTAAGTTTCGGTGATAATTAATTTCGTTTTAAATTTTGAGGCAAGAATTTTTATCCTAAAAATTTTTAGGACGTAGGAGTAATTTTTATACCGAATTTATCACATTCATCTTTTAATTATTCTACCACTACTGTTACTACTGTCAGAATTATAAAATACTTGTGAAAATTCCCGTAAATGTTCATCTTTTTCCGATAACTTAATGAAGCCCTTTTTCCCTTTTACAAAAATAACGCTGATGATCACAGCCACTATACTTATGCTCTGATTTAAGTGTTTTAATATTCTCGCTACTAACAACTCGTGTTGATAACGATGTTAAATATTCTCGATATTCAACTGGTTTGTGCGCCAACAACCAACCATTAAATGTTTATTGTTCCTGTTTAGTCTACTGTTGGTTAAATCTACGTGCTGTTTACTAGTATTACAACAAAGATCACAATAATTTTCTAAGCCGTCCATTATTGCAAAAGAAACTTGCATGCACGTTAAAAAACAGCGCTACAAAACTTGAAGAACAATAATGTCCAGACGCATGAAAATATGGTATCATCTTCGCAACACATTGCAAATGAAGTTTCCAATTCCCTAAGCGCTCAGCCTCTATGAATTGAAGCGCAATAGTTGCCATATCAAAATATTTAATAAATAGTAGTGCAGTTGGACCGTTATACTTGAATGATTCTAACTTATTTAACAAACATGCTCTCATAATAAAAATACATTATATTCTTATTTATCTATTAAATTCACTTCATTGTTTATATATTCAAATATATAAACTGGCAAATAACGACCGATTGCCGAAAGGGCCGATATGTGACAACGTAATGCTTGAGAAAATGCTTTACCACTCATCATGTTTTTGATTGATTCATCAGTATAGACCGAAGACCAAATGTCCTCCAAACCACTTCCATCCATAATATATCCTATAGATCCTAAGAACGACTTGTGATTAACGTGTGGAACCCGCCTAACCACAACCGCCAACGACGTTCTTCATATCATTATTGCCAGAAATTATTTCGCAAGCTTTGATAAATAATGGCTGACCAAAAGTCACTACGAATGTTTTCTGATGTCTCAATTTGCAGTCTTTCATCGCATTTATTATGGCTGTATTAATAGAAGTATGTTTCGAAGGAAGTTCATTTATAAATGACAAACACAATATTCGCGCAAGTAGATCTTGAGATAAATCTTGACATATAGTTTCCATGAAACCTCTCCAGCTTGGAATTTTATACTGGAGTTTAACTCTTCCCCACGAATACAGTCCATAATGTGGTGTTAGTAAATCTGACTTTTTAAGTATTAATGTAGAGACATCTTCGAAAATAATTATTTTTAAACTAGTAGCTTGTGAACTCTGAAATGGAATCTTATCAATGGAATTACACGATGCTAATTGGGAAGCAGAAGGCAGGCTTTTTTACTAGAGGAGCCTTGATAACTCACATTACCTTCTAGGGAGCACGCAACAATTCCTCCAAGACAGTAAAATGTTCTTTTGTCATCTACAGTTTTTATATTGTGATCTGTGTTTTCAAAAACATATTGCACAAAAACATCGCCAATAATCATCTTGGAAGAGTCCATCTTAGATGAAGCTTCAATTAATTGAAAATTATAATATGATGCAGATACTCCTACTTGCTATAGTAAATCTATAATCAATCTTGAGCCACTATTCTTATATGACAGCAAGTTGAAAATGTGAATTAAAAAATTTAGATCGGATAACTGAAATGAGCTATATTATGGCGCTTGACAAAATCAGGGGATCACTGTTCATTTTCCGTATAAATAGATTATTAAGAAAATAGTTCAATACATTTGGTATGTCTTGTACTACAGTGTCAAAAAAATCATTAGTCGCGCGATAGTAGGACAATGAAGCTTTGCTTTGCCGTCTGGAGCATAAGTTCCTGGGAGGGTCACCCCTGGTCAAGGTCAATGCCTCAAACTAACATGATCCAAAATCTGTCAAACGGCATTGGATCAGCGTTGCAGATTACGGTCCATGCCTTCAACACGGCGTTTCAACATGACAGCACAGCTTCAAACACAGCCCTCATGCCCCAGAGGCCAAAGGGCAATTATCTACGTCAGCGGGAAGACCTGCCCCAAGGCAGAGGGTGGTAAAAATCACCGGCTTAGATCAGGCTGCCATTGGACTTTTGACATTGTTACGTTTTGCGAACAATGAATACGGACAATGAAAACGTAGGCCCGACTTCAAGATCTGTTGATACATTGAACAACATACATTGGGGTATTATTGGGCTCTGTAAACACAAAGAAATGGCGAAGTGTTAATCAAACTAGAACCAACTGGACACGTATTCTACACCTGAGGTACGGAAAATGGACGATGTGGGGAACTAGGTTCCTCATCAGTCGAAAGCTGAAAAACAGTGTAATAAAATTTGAAAGTATATCTGATCGACTAGCCCAATGAGTTATTAGGCTGAATAAAAATTTATGTTTCAAATCGTCCAAGTTTATACACCAACTATAAGCTATAGAAATAAGGAAATTGATGTATTCTATGATGATGTGGCCGAACTTCTAGACAAGGAGAAGTGTAGGTACAAAATCCTGATGGCTGAAAGTGACCGCCGAATGGTATGAGCAAAGATTAACATAAACTGCCCAAAAGAGCGCAAAATAATGATAATATCAAAAAGAGGTAATGTGGATTTTGGAAAGCTGCTGGAGAGGGGTAACGATTTTGAGATTGTTCTGTCAAACCGCTTTGCTGTGTTGCAAGACCCAGAGTAGGTGGAAATTACAGACCAATATGAAGAAATCGCTAACAATGGGCGTGAAACGGCTGCTTTAATGGCACAAGAAGATAAATGTTTCAAACAGTCAAAAATCTCCATTGAGACCATTAATTTAATGAAAAAACGACGGACAATAAAGAATGCAGGCAATATTTTTGACAGGGTTGAGTACGTTGAGCTTTGCACAACTATAAGAAAACGTATTCGAGAAGAAACGCGCTCATTCAACATGCAGCTAGTGCAAAAATGCAGCTAGTGCCATGTAGTGAGGTGATGAGACGAAAGATGGACCAAGGCTATCTTGGACTGAATACCGCTTGACCGCAAGGGTCCACGGAAAAGACCGAAAATACCATGGACTAATGACCTCATATTGGACCCGGATGGCAGAGGAAAACACAGGACCGCGAGAGTTGGAAGCATGCTGAAGAGGCCTTCATCCTGCAGTGGATTGACACGGGCTAATGATCATGATAATGATGATGATTTATACATATATACAAGGTGCCCCTCACTGAGAACAGGACTTATATATTAATAATATATTATTTTTTTTGGTAAAAGGCATTATTTTAATTTCAAAATAGTCTCGTTGTGCATCAATACAATGTTTTGCACGGTCAATTAGGTTGATGAAAGAATTTTTGAGTTCAGCCCTTTGGCTATATGTCCTTCAGGACCGTGGTCGGCGCCTTTTAATTGACTTCAATGTCGGTATAAAGCTGTCCTTATAAAAATAGATTTTGTCGAAGAGGAGAAAGTTGCAGAGAGTCAAATCAGGCGAGTGTGGTGAATGATTGATGGTTAAAATGCCATTTTTGATAAAGAAATCAGTGAGGAGCGTGGAGCGATGGAACGGGACATCATCGTGCAACCAGCGTCAGCTGCCTTATTTTTGGCATTGTGGCGGAACACGATGAATACGTGATAAGGGACGCTTTGTAACACCAAGATAAAACACAGCATTGATCATTTGACCAGGTTTGAAAGCGTGTACAAACTTTCCGAAGTCCCAAATGATCGATCAAAATTCGATGAATTGAATATTTGGACATGTTCGATTCCAGTTTGATCTATAGCAACGAATATTTTGGCTTATTTTTTGTAACTTCACGCACAATTTCAGTGTTACTTTGAGTAACCACGGAATTTTTGGAACCAGGATGTTCGTCGACCTTGATGACCTTATGACTTTTTTGAATCGTTTGAACCACACGTGGGCTCTGCCACGGAATAAGCAATGCTCACCATACACTTGTTTCATTAATTGAAATCTTTGTAATGAAATGTTTTACCAAGTTTAAAATAAAACTCGACACTGATACTGACACTTTAAGTACGATAATCCATCCAGCCATCCACCAATGATCTGAATATCATGAAATTACATGACTTGCTTGATTGCGTCAAATGTAAAAAAAAATTAAACTGTACGTACCATCATGAAATTCAAATGATTCTTTATTTTCGACAGTTTATATTTATTATCATTTTTTGATTTACTTTTTTTAATTGATGATAAATGATAAATGTCCAATAAAAAATTGGACTAGCTAATTTTTTTTACTTCAATAACTTTATCTGTTTCATTTAAAAGAGGCAGATTACAAAGTGTGCTCAATTTCGCAGTTTCTAGTTTTATTATTAACCACTCGCAGTTGATCAGTTAAATATATTATTGAGGTGCATAAAACGAACAATATATTACAAACTCGAGAGTTTATAAATAATTATTTGATTCCATCAGTTGCAAAATTTTAGAGTTCCATGAAAAAAGTTTGACAAAATAAGAAATCATTTAACATATCAAAGCCAGTAAAAGTGCTATATTTATTCCACTAAGACACAATAAGAGAACTACATATGAATAAAATGTGCCTGCGTGAGAGTGACAGAGTACAGTAGATATTTCTTCTCTCTCTAGTCCCGAGTTCCAAAGGCGTAGACTCCTGGGAGATTTTTATTTTTATAGATTTTTAATGCAAGTAAAATACCAGGTAAAAATGGAATGCCGTTTGAGAATAATGAGAACAATAATGATAAACTTTCATTCATTATAACAATACAGAAAACAATGTTTTTGTTTAATTTGAACCATAAAAAATGTAACTCTAAAAATGTAAATGTTTATAACTTTTCAAAAAGTTAAGAAAAAAAAATATTTTTCCTCTAGAAAAATTGGTTGTGTTAAGCAAATACAACTAAAAAAAAAACGTGTAAAAATATTATGTTG
The DNA here is from genome assembly GCA_031761425.1 of Cosmopolites sordidus. NCBI lineage: Eukaryota > Metazoa > Arthropoda > Insecta > Coleoptera > Curculionidae > Cosmopolites > Cosmopolites sordidus. The sequence goes on along the minus strand of JARFXV010000437.1, from coordinate 81,779 downwards.
TTTATTTTTTATGATTTTTTTCCTATTTGAGTATTTTATAGATAGCAGCCCGTTTTCAATTGCAAATATCTCATTTTCTATTGAAATTTCGCGGAAAGTGATTTAGAACGATTCTGTAGATAATTTTATTATCTATCGATTTTGTTTAAAGGATTTTTAACCAACTTTTATATTTTTCGAGAAATTTGCAAAAAGGCGATTTTTGGGGTGGTTTTTATTTTTTTTACAACCCCCGCAATTCAATTTTTCATTTTCGACTATTGGTACTGGGTTTACATATGAAAACTAATTTTGTGTCAAAATTGCAGGTTTCCATTAGATATGAACATTTAAAATCCCCCTTTACTGGACTACTAGCACAATTATACTCAAAATGAATCAATAAACAAAAAGTAGCCAACCCTATGGAAAAATGCAGAAGTAATTATTTTACATTAAAAAGGAGCACAGGAACATTTAAAAAACTACCGTCCAATAAGCATCCATCAGTAGTGTACAAAGTTTTCACCAAGATAATATCTAAAAAAATATTAAGAAAACTCAATCATGGGAACATCAATAATATCCAGGGAAACCCTCTAAGTTCTTTACTAGCGCAATTTTTTATGGACAACTTAGAAAATAAGAAAAATCAACATCAATTTTTTAAATCATCTGTGAACATAAAATAAGTTGTACTATACAACAAAATTATTCTTATTATGCTAACTACTTAATGATAAAAAATTATACTTTCAATGACAATTTTAAAATGTTACATGATGAAAATAAATTTATAAAAATGTAATTTTTTAGATAGCCTAGAAATTAATATAAGAAAAAAATGGATATTTTGCTAAATGACCAGCTAGCCTGGCTGGCCGGCTGGAATAGTTCACCGTTGTTAAACGGTGCCCTCCTAGACATTAAAGAAATTGATTATTTTTTATGGTACTCTACTATTAAAATGTATTGTATTATTAGGTCGATGGATACATTAATTACTTTTCTTACTATAAGTTTAATATAGTTTGTATTTAAAAAAAGGCACTGTGTGTCGAAAATATGTCGTTGTGTCATTGTTATATATAGTGGAAATTTTAGATATTAATCTTTGTTTATTTACTTAAAATGAATTTCCATCAAGTATCAGCTACCTCAGTTAAACTTAAGATCTATTCAAAGTGTAAATGATAATAGGGCTTTGAATACATATGAGAACATTCGAATAACGAAATGTAAGAAAATCATGAATTGGAATAAAAGAACTAAACTTGAAGAGATTTACCACTAAACACCAAATTACTTTTTTAAACTTCTTAACGCACGTTTCGCTAACCATGTTAGCATCATCGGGAGATGGTTTAATCTAAGTTTTAACTAAACTATATTTTATTTATCTGAAAACCCTACCTTCTGAAGCGTGTAAAAATCATGAACCGCGAAGTTTACTGACCGTTACATTATAATTGAAAAAGTTGACTGAACGGAATACTTCCTTTATCCCGGTTCATAATTTTAAATATGATTCGAATCTAACCTATTTTTACTATTTATACTGACTAATCATCCAAAAATGATAAGCTATCATTGTTTTCGAGTTCATGCATGAATACTATGTTTTGGGATTTACTATTTAAGTTCTTAATGAATCCATCTATGTTTTAATTTTTTGAATCGAAAATTGCAAAAACGTCATCCACATATCTTAACCATACCTTCGGAAAGTAGTTGAATTCATCTTTCGTCTCGGTTTCAAATTTACTTATGAATAAGTTGGCTAAGAACGGTGATAGAGGATTGCCCATTGCCGTTCCTTCTTGTTGTTTGTAAAACCTGTTATTAAGCTAAAACAATTTTACTTGTTACATGATCTTGTTAAGATTACTCAGAAACAATCTGGGTAGTAAAACTGTTTAACTCGAGTAATTCCTTCAGGCATTTCAAGTTATGTGGAATAGGGACACTCGGTAACAACACTGATACGTCAAAGGAAACCATGACTTCACCTTCCTGTAGGTGTGTTTTTGACTTATTCGTGAATTTGTTTTTTCGACTGCTCAATTTTGAGTTTTTCGAATTTTTTATTTAAAGATGATATTTTTTTAGTAAATTTACTATTTACTGAGTGAACACATTCCTTTGAAAAGTGCACCATAATTCATGTTCTACATTAGTTAATTTAAATGTTAATTTCTTGTAAAGATTGTACGCCTGAATTTCAAGCATACCTTTTACTGTACAAATGTTTAATTTCTAAGTCAAGCCACTTCTGTTTCACAAAATTAGTTATTTTGATACATATTTTGAAATATTTTGGACTATATCATTCAGCTAACTTTAGAATTATTATTGTAACGCTTGGATAATTGCATGGTTCATGATTTTAACACACTTTACTAGGTACTGTTGTCATATAAACATAACATTTGTCGTTTTAGAATTAAATTGAATCATCTCGTGGTGATTTGCACATGGTTTGCGAAACACGCAACAGGAAGTTAAAGAAGAATGATTTGGTGTCTAGTGGTAAATCTCTTCGAGTTTTGCTATTTCATATTGATAGAAACAATCAGCATGCTGATCTCACGATCTCACGGTTCACGGAATATATAATCTCGCTGTAAATAATGGAGAATTAATATTAAATGTTTTCTGCTATGCAATAAGATATAAAAAAGAGCCCATTTAAATATTTTGGTGATAAAATAATATTATTGTAAATGATGAGTTTGTATATGAAATTGTGATGATCAAAATATTAGATATTCTCTCCATCTCTCCGTCTCTACATATTTTTCTCCGTCATTTTGTCAAGAAAAATGTTTCGTCAAACACCTATTTTTTCTTATTATCTTTTGAACTTATAAATAGAATACATATTTTATTCACTTTACAGTTTTAAAATAATATAAGAAACTGTCTAAAAATGGAACTACTAATATTGTGATATGTAAATGCACTGATCAACAGTTCTTTTGTATAATTAATATCGTTTATGTTCTTAAAATTATTGCTTTATTTATCAATTTCATAGTTTCGTAGATTCTCTTTGAATTGTTTCAAAAACAAATTATTTAAATTATATAATAATATTAAATTGTTTCTTTATTTTAGAACTATAATTAGAAAAATCTTATCTTTTATGATGAATAGAAATTAAAAGAAAGGTTCTTGTTTGTTTTGAGACATCTGGATTTTTTTTAATATTACACTGTAAATATTATATTAATTCCTAAGGTGGACTGGTTACCAGATTTATGTTAAGAATTGATAAACATTATTTTAAAATCGCTTCATTTTAGTGATATTTAATAAAAATTAATAGAAGCGGAACAGCTTATTGGATTTTTGGTTTACTATATACATCTATAATTTATATGAATTACGCCTTTCAATTCACTTAAATAAATATGTTGCTGCATTATTAATAAGAATCATTACAAATTAGAAAAACAATAGATAATAAAAGTATACGCACCTACGCATTCCCAATTAAGTATGGTTGCCTACACTCAAAGAGACATGGATCAATTAATACGATGTAAACTAAGTCCATCAAATGTGTTGTTTGCAGTAACAGTAATAATTATTTAATAAACACAAGCACAAATTCAGAGACCAACAAAAATTAATTCAAATTAAACACTTTTAACAGTAAAATAAATCTAACTGTGATGTCTACTAAATTGTTCGGGATATAAAACGTTTGGAGTCCAAAACATTTGAATACTAAAATGACTGGGGCCTACAATAACTGGATTCTAAAATTCCCTACAGTCTAAAAAAATGTCCATAGTCTAAGATGCCTATAGTACTAAAATGCCCATAGTCCAAAATGGCTGGGTCCTAAAATGACTGGGTTCTAAAACCCCCTACAAAAATACAAAAGATAAGATTGTGTAGGGTTTGACTAGATAATCAACATTCACTCTCATTAAAAAGCTTTCACCTCATTAAAAAAAGTTATATTAAGCCACAAATTTGAAAAATTCGTGGCACCCCGCTAGTTGGGACTAGTTTATGCCAGCATGTCGTTTGTATGATATCTTACTTAATATTAAAATCAACGTGAGACACTCTCACCCCAACAAGGGTTTGGTTTGGTTTGTATTTAATGAAGACCATGTAAATATAAAAATATTTTGTTAAAGACAAAAAATAATAGATTTATACAAAATTAGCATATATTGTATTGAATTGATTTTTAGCCATTTAAAACTAGATAGTAAGCCTACTTCACTAGATCTAAAACCATTGCAAGTTAAAAAGAGGTATCGAAATGAAACTAAATATCTAACTGTAAAATACAACTTAAAATCGACCTACTGGACAAGGTAGGTACATATATCTACAAAATAACGACTTAATTTAAAATTAAGAAATAAAATCATTTGAAAACCAAAATATTTGGTTTGCTTTAGTTTGGTTTGCTTAATAAAGACCATATAAATATAGAAATATTTTGTTAAAGGCAAAAAATAATAGATTTACACAAAATTTGCATATATTGTATTGAATTGATTTTTAGCCATTTAAAACTAGGCAGTAAGCCTTGCTTCACTAGATCTAAAACCTTTACAAGTCAAAAATAGGTATCGAAATTAAACTAAATATCTAACAATAAAATGTAAATTAATATCGACTTACTGAACAAGATAGATACATGCATCTACAAAATAACAACTTAATTTAAAATTAAAAACCGGAAAACCAGCTAAAGTAATAGACGGTAACAATCAATAATTAAAGATTTTTATTTTTCAAGTAGTTCGATGACGATGAGCGATTGACTGAATTATTTAAAAGACAATACAAATATCTTATCCATACATAATCCAGACATATTAAATTCACAAATGAATAGAGTAGTAAATGTAATAGAGTAGTATCCTAAATTCAATTCAATTTGCGGTTTCTTCAACCACGTTTAGTGAATATGCCCTCGGGAGAGGCCCACACTCAGGCTATAAAACTTTTTCCACAAAAAAGTGTTGGTTTGGTTTGACTGCTTCGATTATTCTGTTGCTGCGATTATTTGCATTAGCCAGAAGATCTTCGGCAGACATACTTTTATCTGGTACTACATCTATTTTCGTTCTCACCTTCTTCCCTAGAGATGCCACTTCATCATTTCTCTTCTTTCTTAGTTCCGCCAAGAAACTGTTAGTAATGTTTAGTGAAACCACACTACCAGTTGTGTAACTACTACCTTTATTAGTTGTACTGCTATTATTGTCACCATTGAAAATGTTCTTTATCACACTATCACAAAATCTCGCCAAAACTTTCTCTCTCTTTAACGTTGTTTAAGAACCGTTGTTCTATAATACACTTCGCAAAACCAGGCTTTAAATTTTGCGGTTCTCTTTCGCTGAGGTTATCTAATAACTTTTTTAATAATTGAGGGAACTGGTCTTTTGGAATGGAAGTGCATCGGCTACCGTATGATGTCTCCCTCCGATCGTTTAATATTTTTCACCATTTTCCATTCATCGAACGAAATTATGTAACGTCGAGTGTTTGCGACAGGTGAGCAGCGTTTGGAAGCAGTGCTACGAATGCTATGGTATTTTCATTAAAAAGTCGCACAACTTCAATGTTCATACGAAAACTTAAATTATCACCGAGTAAAATTTTCTTAATAGTCTGTTTTTTTTTAATTGAAAGCATAAGGTTGACAAATTAATCCTCAAAATACTGGCTGACAAACCATTCAGATTTAGTACGACTATATCGACTGTGAGATAGCCCTCTGTACATGTTCGCCAAAGGTTGTTGCATTTGTAATTAACATAATCGTAGCAAATATAATAGGATAACATAAATAGGAGCAAACACGCCTTCAGCATTTTCTCACACCATAATTGACGTGCATGGTTTTGGAATATTATGAAGTATTTCAGGATCATCCACAAGATTTGTTTTGTCAAAGTTCAAAATATTATAAGCAGAAACTCTATCAACTTCGTTTTCAAGATGATGAAAATTATTTATCACATTTTCATGAACACTAGCTCTCATATGCGTAATGTTGCACGCAAATTTTACAACTAAATCACTTGAAATGAAGTCATAGCCAAAGCGAAGGTAGACAAGACAATAATATGATTGACAGATAACTTTTCCTCTTCTAACGTAAATATCATTTGACTTCCTGTTAGTTTTGCATGCAGATTCCGCATCTTCATATCCTGCCTTCGATTTAGGTAAAAACAATTGATATTACAGTTGATTAATTATTACAGTTGATTAATTATTTGGCAGCTCCACGAACTGAAATCTTTTTTCTTAGATCTCACTTAAGACGTTCTCCAAGGTTTCATTAGTGTAATTCATATAAGGTCGGCTTTCATGCTTTCGAACATAGTCCGTCACCATTATTGAAATAGGTAATGTTCCTCTTTAAATCTGAAACAAACCTAACCCAAACATTTATATTGGTACCAAGATGGTCGATTTTAAGAATGTTAAGTAACGTAGCCGTTTTACTACAAGCTATTTCACATCACTTATTTCTTAGTAAAGAGCCAGTTGAAAAATATTACTGAATTTTAGACGATAAAAAGCTACCATACAAATCACGGGGTGAGATTGTGCCAGAAAAAATTGGCACAAAATCACTTTATGTACAGCCATCTACGGGAATATACGGTCAAAAGATTAAGGAGTAATAACACATCGTAAACTTGAAAGGACGTATTCAAGAATATTAAGTTTTATATGAAAATAAGCACAACTGAATATGTTAGAAATAACACTGCCCTGATTTATATTATATTGAATCCATTCCTGCGTACAGATAAAAGTTACACACACAACATCAAATTTGATAACAATGCAACAGTGAATGAAGCGCTTTCATAAAACAAAAAGGTTAAATTAAGTTACGCGAAAAATACAGTACAGTGCAGCACATTTCAAACCTTCCATCTGTTCTAAAAACAACATCCTACCTCTTATAGTTAAGGCGGGACATTCAAAAATTCGATTTCGTACAATCTAACCTCTGCTGTCACAAAGTCACCCATTTGATGGTACTTCTAATGATGGGATTTCTCAAGCAGGAATATCAGCGGCGGGAGACATTTGGAAGTGTTCAGCATAAGGCGAGATTTTCGACTGTCTCGGCTTCATACCGTAGTACAAAAGATATGAAAAAAATAAGTAAAGGGTCCGGCTGGGAGGTATGGTATGGTAACGACTGTTACTCGCGGCAGTGTCGAGCGAATGTTTTCAAGATGGTTGATATCTACTCGTTCCGGGATGCCATCTGAGTTGCCATGGAGCCATGGTCTGTGGCACATCGCGTGTTTATTTACAACACTTTTATTTGAAACTGGATGTTTTGTGGTACTCACACAACGACGATTTCGAAATCATTTTAACGTTGGTCGGCATGGTTGCGTTCCAAAACGTGATACCATTATGAAGTTGGTGAACAAATTTCAAACAACAGGATCGTTGAGACCTGGGACTGCACAGAGAGGAGATCAAACAGTACGCACCCGTACCCGTTCAGCGGTACGTCAACCGTATAAAAGAATGGTTATCCAAAAATTGCAATAAAATGACTTTATGAGACGGCGTAGGTTCGTAGAAAGGATGTTGTAATTGCTGGTCGACAACATCGTTTTGTTTATGAGTCACGAGGTACATTTTCATTTATGGTGGATGGTAAACAAACAGAACACAGAACTTTCGATACTGGGCACCCAAAAATCACCGAGAATTACATGATCAATCTCTGCACTCCAAGAGAGTAACTGTTTGGTGTGCCGAATCTCGAACTTACATTAATAAACCGTATTTTTTTCGCGAAACGGACGAATAGTATCTGTTAACACAGATCGCCATCTTACCATGTTGCGACAATATTATCTGCCAGAAATAAGAAGACAACGCATTAACCTCAATACACTTCGGTTCCAACAAGAGGGAGCGACTTGCTATACATCAAGAGCATCAATGACCTTTTTAAGGGAATATTTCCCTACGCGCATTATTTCACTGCCTGGGAATGTGGGATGGCCACCTCGGTCACCAAACTTTTCATCTTGCAACTACTTTTTATGGGGCTACTTAAAATCCAAAGCTTATATACGCAATCCGCGAACTTTTGAAGCTCTTTCCAAAACCATAACGCTCGAAACTGAAATGAACTTCCTAGTGATAATGTGAAAATGAACTTCCTAGTGCCATGCTCGGAGGATTTTTGGATTTTGAAGGAGTATGGACGATTTTGCTACCCGTGCAAATGCCTCGACAAAAATGGACGCCACCTAACCGATGTGATTTTTCGCACCTGACTGTGTTTGTATACTTTAAAGGCAATATACCACTAATGTATAAAAGCAATAAATTTTGATATTTGTTTAAAAATAAGAGTGTGCGAATTTTTTCAAAAATACCATACCTCCATGCCCGACCCTGACGAAATTTATGTCGTATTTGACGAAACATATGTCTTGACAAAATTGCGAAGAAAAAGGGCAATATTTTTTATCATTGCAATTTCACATCATATTTGAATGTTTGTATTAATATTTTTTATCACCAAACTATGTTTATTATTACATAGCAGCAAACATGAAATCATGAAATCATCATGTCATGAAATGACTGAAAGGATTTCGTTGGAAAATTGAAGTGCAAAATGCTTAGGAGATAGGAAAACCAGCTGGAATGATAAATAATAACAATCGATACAGTAAAGATTTTCAGGAAGTACTTCGATCACAATGAAACATTGAAAAATATTTAAAACACGATAAAAAATATTTTACATAATCGAGACATATATTCACAAATGAGTAGAGTAGTAAATGTAATTGAGTAGTAACCCAAAATTCAATTTAATTCGCGGTTTCTTCAACCGCGGTTTTGATTATCCGCAGTTTTGGCTTGTGAAATCGGTTAGACTAAATTTTCAATCAAATTATATAACAGCGCGGTGCATTTTCGTCGCAATCTCGTACGAACTGCTACTCTAATTTTTCAAGAATTGTTTTATTACCTTTTTCGCATGACGCACGACCGTTGGTTATGCATTTACATAGTTTGTATGCATCATTATTCAAACGAAGTTGGTTATTAAGGAGAATCTTGTCATTTTTGTGAGTTTAATTACATAGTTATATGTACATGTCCAAATTTTAAAATTGAATAGCGTCCACTCCAAGATTTTGTTAAAAGGAAGCGAAATGTAATGACTCTTAATACAAAAATTAAATTGTTAGGTAGTCTTCCTGCAGGTGAAACGTATGCGAGATCCGCGAAAAAGTTTAAAGTGAATGACTCCAGAGTAAGAACAGTAAAAAAGAGTGAGCAATCCGTTCGGACCAGCGTTTCGTGCGGTACTGGTACCAGCAATAAAGTTAAGTGTTTCTTGCCACCTTTAATCATTGAAAAAATGGAAAGAGCGTTCGGAATTTGGATCGAAGATCAAATAAAAAGAAGAGTGCCTCTTAGCAGCCGAATTATTTAAGAAAAAGCTAAGCGTTTTTTCGAGCATTTAAGGTCAGGTAAGGAAACTCTAAGCTTCTAAGCCAGTAAGGGTGGGTTTGAAAATGTTAAAAAGCACTTTTTGATACACAACGTAAAAATTGGAGTGTCGGCTTCTGCAGATCACGAGACGGCTAATCGGTATTCGTCTGAATTAAAACAATTGATTGAAAGCAAGAATCATCAACCAGATTAAGTATTTAACGCTGATCAGACAGGTTTATTTTGAAACAGGATGCCTGCTCTCATTTGCGCCTCAAACCGAAAGATCCAGGATTTAAAGCTGCAAAGGATAGGGTTACTCTTCTCTTTTACTCTAATGCTTCAGGTAACTACATTATGAGGTATATGCTCGTATAGAAATCTCTTAACGCACGTACTTTAAAAATAAAAACAAAAATAATCTGGCGGTCTTTTGGAAATCAAATCAAAATGGTTGGGTAACTGCAAAATTATTTACTGACTGGTATTTGAACTCCTTCATACCCAGTGTTAGGCATTATTTGGCCTCAAAATCATTGCCATTCAAAGCTTCACTTCTTAATGATGATGCTCCTTGCCATATCTGAATCCCTAAAGTTTGCTGATGCAAAGAAATTCCTAACACTACATCACTGATACAACCATTAGATCAGGGAATAATAGCAGCGTTTAAAAGATATTATGTCAGCGAACTTTCAATTATGTATTGAATAGAATGGAAGAAAATCCCATTTTTAATTTAATATCGCCCATTACATTGGTTTCAACGAATTGCAACCAAGTGACGTTGAAGAAGTTATAGCTTCTCATGACGATGTACTATCAGAATCAGAACTGTTTGAAATTTTGGAAAATACGTCGGATGTCGAAGGTGATACAGGCGATGAGATACACAACGAGGCAACCAACGACTACTACATCACTAACGTTAAGTAGTTTACAAAAAAAATTATTAACTGCACAACAGTTGCAAGATTTAGTCTACGATGAAGACCCTTCACTAGAAAGAAGCCTAAAGTTTTCAAATGGTTTTAATGGGCTACTACCTAGGAAGGGACCTAGGAAGATCCAAAAGGAGCTCACAAAAAAATGAAACAATCAACAATTTTGCATTATTTTCGAAAATAACTTTTTTTATTTATAACAAAATTAATATGTACCTATATATTTATAATATAGAATTCATACATATATATATATATATATATATATATATATATATATATATATATATATATATATATATATATATATATATATATATATATATATATATATACATATAACACGGCACAAAAACTGATTGAAATCTTAAAGGAAACAGCAGAAAAGGTAGGACTCCAAATTTCCCTTGAAAAGATCCAATACATGACGTTCAACAGACTAAGAACACCATTTCTAAAAACAAAATATGGCAACGAGTGAATGACGAGCCTCTCAATTTAAATATTTGGGTGAAATAATCATGAAAAACGATTTGGAAAAAACGGCCAATAAGGCTAGATGTCAAAAAACGGAAACTGCATTGAGACTTACACAAAATATTTACAATAAAAAATGCATATCTATAAACACAAAGCTGAGACATTACAACACATTTATTAAGCCAGAATGTCTATATTGGGCAGAAACGTTCATTTTGAATATAAAGAAAGACATCGAGGAGACTGAAAAGAAAGAAAGAAAAATCATAAGAAAAATCTTAGGCTTCAAACTAATAAATAGCACAACATACCGACTTCTAGAAAACCAAGAAATTTAACAATACACAGATATACATAGCGATATGAGAAAAAGAAGACTTAAGTTTTACGGATACATAAAACGGATGAATCCGAGTGACCTTGATGAACTTGACAGGTTGACGCGCCGAACATTGACAACGTTCCGATGCCTGCATCCAAACTCATCTACGAAAAGGCTATACATCCCAAGAAAGTTGGGGGGTAGAGGCCTTGTAAACGTAAAAAATCTCTGACCGATGGACTCTTGTACCCAGAAACAGAAGGTTTCGCGATATCTATTCAAGATAGGGTAACAAGAACAAAAAACTATGAAAAGCACATACTGCATTTAGACGTAGTCGATAAGTGCAGGAAATGCGGTGCTTTGGGGGAAACAATTGAGCACCTTATTGGCGGTTGCCCGGCCCTTGCTCCTAATGCTTATTTAGGACGGCATAATCAGCTGGCAAAAATTATATATCAACAAATTGCAAAAAAATACTCGCTATTAGAAAGCGCACCTCCTCCGTATTATAAGTACTCGCCTTCTCCTGTACTTGAATCCTTCGATACTATTCTTTACTGGGACAGACTAATCACTACTGATCGAACGGTTGATTATAACAGGCCGGATATTGTTCTAATCAACAAAAAGGACAAGAGGGCTTTTATAATTGACATCGCAGTGCCACTATCTCACAACATTAGAAAAACTGAGACAGAAAAATGTACAAAGTATGAAAATCTGGCATACGAACCAGTGGAAACTGAGTAAGGTAGATGTAGTGCCCTTCGTTATATCCGCCGAAGGCCTGATAGGTAAGAGATTTTCAAAGAACCTTGAGAGCCTCGGTATCTCGAGATGGATTGCCATAGTGGGACAGCGTGCCGTGCTCTTACAGACCTGTCACATTGTTCGTAAGATATTATGCTAGGGTGAGAGGAGCTGAATTGCTTTTTCATCTTGGCATTGGAACATCGGCCAGCATGAGCTGAGATTCTACAGTAAGGATGAGCAGAATAATAATATGTATATATATATATATATATATATATATATATATATATATATATATATATATATATATATATATATATATATATATATATATTTATATTATGTAATATATATATATATATATATATATATATATATATATATATATATATATATATATATATATATATATATATATATATATAATTATATATAGACCACAGAAGTGTGTGAAAAAAAAAATAATAATAATAATAAGAAGAAGAAGAAGAACAAGAAAAGGGGTTTTATAATTGACATCGCAGTGCCACTCTCTAATAATATCAGGAAAACCGAGTTGGAGAAACATGTTGCCGTCAACTCCTGTTGACGGCACATTACTTCTACGTTCTGTAAGCCACTTCCTCCCATATGTCGAGACAAATACAGCCGCTCAATGGAACTTCTTGGGTGATGCATACGATGTTTTGATAATTTGGTTCTTATTTTCTGATCAAATGCTTTCAGAGAGGTGTCAGACCACATTATTATACCTAACGTATAAGCAGCCACAGGCAAAGCCCAGGTGTTGATTGCCAATATTTTATTTCTGGCGCTGATCAAGGATTTACATATTCTTTCAACTCTAGTTATGACTCTATTCATAATCATTTCCCTAGCTGTTATATGAGATATTCCTAACAACTGCATCATACCAAGATACTTATAATTTTCTCCACTATTGAGACTACGGATCACAATATCTCCATTTAATTGCATGTTTTCTGTATGTTCCAATACCTGCCCCTTGCGGACATGGACAATTGCACACTTATCAAGGCCAAACTCCATGCAGATGGTATCGCTAAAACTTTTGACAAGCTCTATTTCACTTTGAAGATTATTAGAGTTTGATGCATATAATTTTAGATCGTCCATATAGAATTGATGTGATACCTGAATGTTTGGATTTCTCTTCATCATATAGCCCATGCTGGACTCTCTCAACATTCTACTTAACGGTGTTAAAGCCATACAGAACCATAGAGGACTTAAACTATCCCCCTGAAACATTCCCCTGCGTATTCGCATCTCTCCAGTGGTGTACGAGGTATTATTATTATTTACATATAGGACCACCCATATGTCCCCAAGGCACGGATCCACACCCCGTGGCCATTATAAAATGGCTGGGTACCTTTTAGGAGATAGGATAGAGTGAGAAAGGGAATTCAAATCCGAACCTTAGGCAAGGGATAAGGACAGCTGACAGCTGGCGTCGCTGGTTGTACCGTCTCCGCAGTTCGGTAGCAGCAAGAGACACTGTTGGCTGCAGTGCCTCCGACTGACCAGACATTATGATTATTATTATTATTATTATTATTATCACAAACATTTCATTCATCGATTCATCGATCATATCAGCCTAGACTGGTCGGGTTTACAATGCCAGAATGAGAAAGCAGTTCAGCTCCTCCCATTCAGCTTAGTATCTTACGAACAATGTGGCAAGTTTGTAAGAGAACTGCTCGTTGTCCTACTGTGGTAATCGATTTTGAAACACCAAGAATTTTCAGATTTTTGGAAAAGGTTTTACTTACTAGGCCTTCGGCGGATATAACAAAAGGTAACACCTCCACTTTCTGGAGTTTCCATTCATTTTTCAGAACAATTGCAAGATTTTCGTACTTCGTGACCTTTTCCATTTCAGTTTTTCTGATGTTATGAGAGGGTGGTATCGCAATGTCAATTATGAAAGCTCTCCTCTGCTTTTTGTTAATTAGAACAATATCCGGCCTATTATAGTCAACCGTCCGATCTGTTGTAATTGGTCTATCCCAGTAAAGAATTGTACCGGCTGACTCAAGTACGGGGAAAAGCGTGTACTTGTAATATGGTGGAGGCATCTTATCAAATAGCGAGTGCTTTAAAGCGATTTGCTGGTGTATAACCTTCGCCAGCTGATTATGCCTGCCTAGGTAAGCATTAGGGGTAAGGACTGGATACCCTCCAACAAGGTGTTCAATTGTCTCTCCTACACCACCGCACTTCCTGCACTTGTCGACAACATCCATGTGTAAAATATGTCCTTCATAATTTTTTGTCTTTACTACCTTATCTTGAATAGCTGTCGCGAAGCCTTCTGTTTCTGGATATAATAGTCCATCGGTAAGCCAGTTTAGAGACAAATATTTGTCAATGGAGTCATCCTGAAGTGATTTAGGAAATCTCCCATGTAATGTCTGTTGTTTCCATTCTTGAACGATATCCTTCAGTGCTGTTCTACTATCAACACGATTTAGTTTATTTAGATTTAGTGGGGTGAAACCCTGGTCCTTCTTAACAACCAGTTTCATTAGTGTGCTATGTGAACTAATGAAGCGCTCTCTCATCCTATTCTCCTGATTGAGACAAAGATTCTTGACATTCACAAGCCCTTTGCGTCCCAACTTTCTTGGAATATTATTATTATTATTGTTATTGTTATTATTATTATTATTATTAATATTATTATTATTATTATTATTATTTATTTTTTAAATTTTTTTTTCACACACTTCTGTGGTCTATCCTTTTGTCGTCGGATTGCTCAAGACGACTAGGTGTCAAGTCGAAAGGGTTCGACGGATAAATGCTGTTGTTCCGAGTATGACTGCCTTCTGCATCCAATTTATGGTATTAAATTCTATTTTAAGATCATTTAAGTGCACCAATGATAGTTTATGCACTAGGCCATTCGCGGATATTATAAAAGGTTTAACAGTAACTCTTTTCATATGCCAAATATCTCGAATTTCATCAGCTAGTTCTTGGTATTTTTGCACTTTTTGTTTATATGCCTTATTCAGATTTTCATCTAGGGGGACAAAGAAATCAATGATGTAACATATCTTGTTTTTCTTATCCACAACCACCATGTCTGGCCTGTTGTTCACCACACTGCGATCGGTTATTAGAGATGTATCCCATAAGATTTTTATTGTGGTGTTTTCAATAACGGGTTGCGGTTGATATTTATCAAGGTACTAAGCTGAATGGGAGGAGCTGAACTGCTTTCTCATTCTGGCATTGTAAACCCGACCAGCCTAGGCTGAGATGATCGATGAATCATGTTTGTGATAATAATAATAATAATAATAATAATAATAATCATAATGTCTGGTCAGTCGGAGGCACTGCAGCCAAAATTGTCCATGTCCGCAAGGGGCAGGTATTGGAACATACAGAAAACATGCAATTAAATGGAGATATTGTGATTCGTAGTCTCAATAGTGGAGAAAATTATAAGTATCTTGGAATGATGCAGTTGTTAGGAATATCTCATATAACAGCTAGGGAAATGATTATGAATAGAGTCATAACTAGAGTTGAAAGAATATGTAAATCCTTGATCAGCGCCAGAAATAAAATATTGGCAATCAACACCTGGGCTTTGCCTGTGGCTGCTTATACGTTAGGTGTAATAAAGTGGTCTGACACTTCTCTGAAAGCATTTGATCAGAAAATAAGAACCAAATTATCAAAACATCGTATGCATCACCCAAGAAGTTACATCCAGCGGCTGTATTTGTCTCGGCATATGGGAGGAAGAGGCTTACAGAACGTAGAAGTAATGTGCCGTCAACAGGAGGATCGGCTAAGATCCTATTTTCTCAGCCAAAATAGTATTCTTCATAGAACTGCCTGTACACTGGATAGTAATTATAGTCCCCTCCGTCTAGCACAAGCAACTAATGAGGCAAGCCATATAACTTCCCAGGGACATATTTCAGTTTGGAAAGGAAAGGGGCTCCATGGTCGCTTTGCAGCTCTCCTCGATTCTGAACACATTAATAAAAAATACTCTACAGAATGGCTCCGAACATCGGGACTTTATGGAGAGACAGAAGGTTTCCTATGTGCTATCCAAGATCAGGTCATAAGTACCAGGGCATATAAAAACATATATTAGGACAAAATATCGATCCAAAATGTCGCTTATGTCAACAAGATTTAGAATCAATACAGCATATAAGTGGTGGGTGTCCTGCGTTGGCTCAAACAGACTATATGCAGAGGCATAACAACATTGCTAAGGTGATACATCAAGCATTATTGAAAAAATATGGTCTGTTGGACGTAGAGATTATAAGTGGAAACCAGAACAGGTGTATATAAATGAAATTGTTAATATTTTGTGGGATACGGCAATGATTACTGATCGGACGGTGGAGGCTAATCGGCCCGATATTATTATAATCGACCAAAGGCTCGCAAAGGACTTATTATCGATGTGGTGGTACCATTGGACCACAATTTGATCAAGAGAAAAAACGAAAATATCAACCGTTAGCTGTAGAACTAACAGACATGTACAAACTCAGAGATGTCGACATTATACCAGTAGTAATATCTACAAATGGGCTGATAACAAACGACTGGAAAATCGCCAAAGACAAGCTTGAATTACATGATAGACATATGGCAGTCATGCAAAAGGCTGCTTTACTGGGTACAGCAAATATAGTCAGAAAATTCTTAAGCTTGCATTGAGCCTCGGCTGAACCCTCTTGTTTAGTGCAAACATTGTAGTTTTGGGTTATAAACTCCGGCTACCGTGGATATGAATAAAATATAAGATGAACATAATAATAATCATAATGTCTGGTCATTCGGAGGCACTGCAGCCAACAGTGTCTCTTGCTGCTACCGAATGCGAAGACGGTACAACCAGCGACGCCCGCTGTCCGCTGTCCTTATCCCTTGCCTAAGGTTCGGATTTGAATTTCCTTTCTCACTCTATCCTATCTCCTAAAAGGTACCCAGCCATTTTATAATGGCCACGGGGTGTGGATCCGTGCCTTGGGGGCATATGGGTGGTTGTACCTTCTTCGATCTCCATCCATTATTGGTCTTACCAGAGAAGAAAACATGAGTAGACGGCTTAGAAATAGACTCGTTGGCGACGGGTCCTCACAAGACCACGCTGTTGGTTCTGACACTGGGCCTTCAGTGCGAAATATGCTACCCGTGTCAGTGGACAGCGGTGAACCTCCCTCAGGTCAACAGAGGAGGTACGGCGCCACACCACTTATGGCTACCGCAAATGCTGAAATTCTTCCTACGCAAACTAGATGCGGTTTGGGGACCACCAAAAGGCCCTCCGCCATCTCCAGTCAATCTGACCAATGCGTGAGATGGTCTAAAGAGATGAATGTCTCAATTATGCGCGCGTACTACAGAAGCACACAGGGAGGAGTTAATGTTGAGGGATTCCGGAAAAGAATGTACCTAGAATGGAAAAAGATGTTTCCCAATAACACTTTTACAGAACAACGAATCTGCGGTCAATATAATTCTATAATCCGCAGGGGAAATGTATTTTCTACCGCTGAATTGGATATCATCAAACACGAAGTCATTCAAGAATTACAAATCGATCCGAGCAACGTTGCAGGAAAATCTACACAACCAGATAGATATGCAGAGATCCAACAACCAATAGAAAAAGATCCGAACGAGAACAATCCAACAAATTCTGCGAGCCAGATATCATCACAATCATTGTCTGTCTTGAGAGAGCTTTATATAAATTTCAGAATGAAATATGCAGGTGTCGATATAGAACAGAGACCCCGAGACCCAAGAGTGAAAGGAAATGCTATATTCTATGATACCGTGAAGGCCATGGACAATCTGGGCGGAGAGGATCTAACGGAGGCCCCTTCATTGACCGAGGTTATTGAAATTGTTTATTGTGCCGCGTTGGCAGTCTGTTCGGCCCTTGGTATCGCAATTCAAACAAGATCTGAAACGTTGAAAACACAAACAAATACTACTGTATCAAAACAGACATTCAGTCCAGCATGGAAACGACGAATAGAAAACAAAATTGCGAAAGCTAGACGAGAGATAAGTCATAGGAAAGAGCTCTAAAAAGATCAAGAAGAGTATTAGAGCAATTGCTAAAAGGATTAAAGTTCGTATGTCATCCAAAGACTTTGATAAGAAAATAAAGCAAGAAAATGAATGTCTCAGCCAGAGAATAGCCGCATGGGGAGCTCGTATAAGGCGATATAAAGAATCCTCGAAGCGAAAAAAACTAGGATTCGTATTATCGACTAACCAGAAGAAGTTTTACCGTCAACTGGAACAACAAGAAAAAACAGAACAGCTACAAATACCAAACGAGAATGCAATGATCAAGTATTGGTCAAATATTTGGTCAGTTCCAAAAACCCACAATGAACAGGCTTATTGGATACATGAAGAAGAGGAAGTGAGACAAAACATAAAGGAAATGCCAGAAGTTATAATAACGAGAGGCGATGTAAAAAAGGCAGTCCAAAAAACGCTTAACTGGAAAGCGCCAGGTATCGATGGCATTCAAAATGTGTGGTGGAAGTATCTTGTTAGTGGTCATGGGACGCTAGCAAAGTTTTTTCAAGAGTTAATAAAAGAGCAACATAACATACCTGAATATATGACTATAAGAATGACATATATGTTATCAAAGGGACAGGACAGTTGGAATCCAAAAATTTATAGACCAATAACTTGTCTACCAACTCTCTATAAAATCCTTACCTCTATTATTTCATCCAAAATAAATGAACATCTATTAGAAAATGGTCTTTTACCGCCTGAGCAAAATGGGTGCCGTAAAAGTAGCCAAGGTTGGAAGGAGTTACTTGTAATTGATGAGGTAATAACAGAGCAAGTACGAACAAAATCCCACAATGTATCAATGGCGTGGATTGATTATAAAAAAGCGTTCGACTCTGTGCCACACACGTGGCTCCGGTATGTCCTTTCATTGTATGGGATTCACCCAACTCTAGTAAAATTTCTTTCCACTTGTATGAATAAATGGAAAACCCGCCTATATGTAAATAATAATAATACCTCGTACACCACTGGAGAGTTACGAATACGCAGGGGAATGTTTCAGGGGGATAGTTTAAGTCCTCTATGGTTCTGTATGGCTTTAACACCGTTAAGTAGAATGTTGAGAGAGTCCAGCATGGGCTATATGATGAAGAGAAATCCAAACATTCAGGTATCACATCAATTCTATATGGACGATCTAAAATTATATGCATCAAACTCTAATAATCTTCAAAGTGAAAAAGAGCTTGTCAAAAGTTTTAGCGATACCATCTGCATGGAGTTTGGCCTTGATAAGTGTGCAATTGTCCATGTCCGCAAGGGGCAGGTATTGGAACATACAGAAAACATGCAATTAAATGGAGATATTGTTATTCATAGTCTCAATATTGGAGAAAATTATAAGTATCTTGGTATGATGCAGTTGTTAGGAATATCTCATACAACAGCTAGGGAAATAATTATGAATAGAGTCATAACTAGAGTTGAAAGAATATGTAAATCTTTGATCAGCGCCAGAAATAAAATATTGGCAATCAACACCTGGACTTTGCCTGTGGCTGCTTATACGTTTGGTGTAATAAAGTGGTCTGACACCTCTCTGAAAGCATTTGATCAGAAAATAAGAACCAAATTAACAAAACATCGTATGCATCACCCAAGAAGTTCCATCGAGCGGCTGTATTTGTCTCGACATATGGGAGGAAGAGGCTTACAGAACGTAGAAGTAATGTGCCGTCAACAGGAGGATCGGCTAAGATCCTATTTTCTCAACCAAAATAGTAATCTTCATAGAGCTGCCTGTACACTGGATAGTAATTATAGTCCCCTCCGTCAAGCACAAGCAACTAATGAGGCAAGCCATATAACTTCCCAGGGACGTATTTCAGTTTGGAAAGGAAAGGAGCTCCATGGTCGCTTTGCAACTCTCCTCGATTCTGAACAAATTAATAAAAAATACTCTACAGAATGGCTCCGAACATCGGGACTTTATGGAGAGGCAGAAGGTTTCCTATGTGCTATCCAAGATCAGGTCGTAAGTACCAGGGCATATAAAAACATATATTAGGACAAAATATCGATCCAAAATGTCGCTTATGTAAACAAGATTTAGAATCAATACAGCATATAAGCGGTGGGTGTCCTGCGTTGGCTCAAAGAGACTATATACAGAGGCATAACAACATTGCTAAGGTGATACATCAAGCATTATTGAAAAAAAATGGTCTGTTGGACGTAGAGATACATTATTATAAGTGGAAATCAGAACAGGTGTATATAAGTGAAACTGTAAAGATTTTGTGGGATACGGCAATGATTACTGATCGGACGGTGGAGGCTAATCGGCCCGATATTATTATAATCGACACAAAGGCTCGCAAAGGACTTATTATCGATGTGGCGGTACCATTGGACCACAATTTGACGAAGACCATTGCCGAGAAAACACGAAAATATCAACCGTTAGCTGTAGAACTAACAGACATGTACAAACTCAGAGATGTCGACATTATACCAGTAGTAATATCTACAAATGGGCTGATAACAAACGACTGGAAAATCGCCAAAGACAAGCTTGAAATACATGATAGACATATGGCAGTCATGCAGAAGGCTGCTTTACTGGGTACAGCAAATATAGTCAGAAAATTTTTAAGCTTGCATTGAGCCTTGGCTGAACCCTTTTGTTTAGTGCAAACATTGTAGTCTTGGGTTACAAACTCCGGCTACCGTGGATATGAATAAAATATAAGATAAACATAATAATAACTACAGACCCATCACATATCTGTCAGTATTTTATAAATTGTTGACAGCCCTAATCAATGAAAAAATTTACAAACATTGTGCTGAAAACAATATTTTTGAAGAAGAGCAGATAGGATGTATAAGAGCAAGTATGGGATGCAAGGAACAGCTAAGGATCGATGCTATTGTTCTCGAACAAGCGTGGAAAAGAAAACGCAACCTAAACATCTGCTATATAGACTACAGGAAAGCCTTCGATAGTGTTCCACACGATTGGTTACTAGAAGTCCTGAAGATTTATAAAATAAGCCCTCCCATCATTAACTCCTTAAGGTGCCTGATGGGGAAATGGAAAACAAATCTCTTTATCGATTAACAATGCATTACAACTGCGAATATCGAGAGAGGAATTGTTTAGGGAGATTCCCTTTCTCCAGTTTGGTTTTGTCTAGCCCTAAACCCTATGTCTACATTACTGAACAAGAGTAATATAGGATATAAACTAAACATGAGGAATCCACGAAAGCTCTCGCACCTACTATATATGGATGACCTTAAACTCTATGGAGAAATTAGAGAAAAACTAAACTCCTTAATAAAAATGGTCGAAGAATTTAGTAGGGATATCAAGATGTCATTCGGACTTGATAAATGCTCTACCATTAGTATTCAGAAAGGAATAGTCAACAATCAGCATTCAACACACTGTAACATACAACAGCTGGCACCAGAAGAATCCTATAAATATTTAGGTATACCTCAAAACAAGAAATTTAAACATAGCCAGTTAAAGAAAGACTTTTCTACTATGTACGAAAAGAAGCTACAAAACTTTTAAATACCAATTTGAACAGTGGAAACCTGATTAGAGCGATCAACGGATGGGCAGTGCCAACTCTGACCTATTCCTTTGGTATTGTTAAATGGTCAGAAACAGACCTTGATGGACTGGATGGATTAACACGTCGAACATTGACAAAATTCCGATGTCTGCATCCAAATTGATCTATAAAGCGACTGTACATTCCAAGAAATTTGGGAGACAGAGGCCTCGTGAACATTAAGAACCTTTGTCTGAACCAGGAGAGTAAGATGAGAGAACGCTTCATTAATTCAAGCAGCACGCTAATGAAGTTGGTTACTAAGGAGGACCGGGGTTTCACCCCGTTGAACCTAGATAAATTGATTCGTGTTGATGGTAAAACAACACTTACGGATTGTGTCCGTGAATGGAAACAACAGACACTGCATGGACGGTATCCAAAGTCACTTGAGGATGATACCATTGATGGGCCATTGTCTCTAAAATGGCTGACCGATTGGCTGTTGTGCCCAGAAACAGAAGGTTTTGCGACATCTATTCAAGATAAGGTAGTAAGAACACGGAACTATGAAAAGCATATACTACACATGGATGTTGTCGACCGATGTAGGAAGTGCGGTATAGTGGGGGAAACGATTGAACACCTTATCGGTGGGTGTGCAGTTCTAGCCCCTAATGCTTATTTAGGAAGACATAATCAGCTGGCGAAAATTATACATCAGCAAATTGCATTAAAGTATTCGCTATTAGATAACGCACCTGCTCCATATTATAAGTACTCACCTTCTCCCGTATTGGAATCATCTGACTCAATCCTATACTGGGACAGGCCAATCACAACAGATCGAATGGTCGATTATAATAGACCAGATATTGTTCTAATTAGTAAAAAGGAGAAAAGGGCTTTTATAATTGACATCGCAGTGCCACTCTCTCATAATATCAGGAAAACCGAGTTGGAGAAAACCACTAAGTATGAAAACCTTGCGTACGATTTGAAAAACCAGTGGAAACTGCATAAGGTAGAGATAGTGCCTTTCGTTATATCCGCCGAAGGCCTAATAAGTAAGAACTTTTTAAAAAATTTGAAGAACCTTGGTATCTCAAAATCGATTGCCATAGTGGGACAACGTGCAGTACTCTTGCAGACATGCCACATTGTTCGTAAAATTTTATGTATGAGAGGAGTTGAATTGCTTTCTCATTTTGGCATTGTAATATAGACCAGCTTAAGCTGAGATGCTGAGTTCAGTACGAGGATAATAATAATAATAATAATAATAATATAGCATCCCTCACGATTGGCTGGTTGAGGTTCTGAATTTCTATAAAATTAGCCCCCAGATTATTAATTCTTTAAAGTGCCTGATGGGGAAGTGGAAAACGAATCTTTTTGTCGGCCAACAATGCATTGCTGCTACAAATATCGAGAGGGGAATTTTTCTTCAGAGGAGATTCCCTTTCTCCAATTTGGTTCTGTCTAGCATTAAACCCTTTGTCCACACTACTCAACAACAGCAATATTGGATATAAACTTAACATGAGGAATCGAAGAAAGGTCTCTCATCTACTATATATGGATGGCCTTAAATTATATGGAAAAACTAGAGAGAAATTAAACTTATTAATAAAAACGGTGGAAACATTCAGTAGGGATATCAGAATGTCATTCGGGCTGGACAAATGTTCTACCATTAGTATACAGAAGGGAAAGGTTCAGAGTCAACATTCAACACTTTGTAACATACAACAACTAGCACCAGAAGAATCCTACAAATATTTAGGAATACCCCAAAAGCATAAACTTGGTCATAAACGGTTAAAGAAGGACTTTTCCACTCTATACCAAAAGAGACTTACAAAACTTTTAAACACCAAACTGAACAGTGGAAACCTCATTAGAGCGATCAACGGTTGGGCAGTGCTAACTCTGACATATTCTTTTGGCTTTGTTAAATGGTCAGAAACTGACCCTGATGAACTTGATAGGTTGACACATCGAACATTAACAAAGTTCCGATGCCTGCATCCAAACTCATCTACGAAAAGACTATGCATCCCAAGAAAGTTGGGGGTAGAGGCCTTGTAAACGTAAAAACTCTCTGTCTCAATCAAGAAAATACAATGAGAAAACACTTCATTGATTCAAACAGTACGTTAATGAAATTGGTTGCAAATAAGGACCTGAACCTAAATAAACAAAATCGTATTGATATCAGAACAACACTCTCGGATTGCATTAGAGAATGAAAAGGACAAACATTGCACGGAAGGTTTCCTCACTCGAAGGGTCACTCGAAGATGATACCATTGACGAACAATTGTCTCTGTAGTGGCTGACCGATGGACTCTTGTACCCAGAAACAGAAAGTTTCGCGATATCTATTCAAGATAGGGTAACAAGAGCAAAAAACTATGAAAAGCACATACTGCATTTGGACGTAGTTGATAAGTGCAGGAAATGCGAAACTTTGGGGGAAACAATTGAGCACATTATTGGCGGTTGCCCGGCCCTTGCTCCTAATGCTTATTTAGGACGGCATAATCAGCTGGCAAAAATTATACATCAACAAATTGTAAAAAAATACTCGGTGTTAGAAAGCGCACCTTCTCCATATTATAAGTACTCGCCTTCGCCTGTACTTGAGTTATCCGATACCATTCATTACTGGGACAGATCAATCACTACTGATCGAACGGTTGATTATAACAAGCCGGATATTGTTCTAATCAAGAAAAAGGACAAGAGGGTTTTTATAATTGACATCGCAGTGCCCCTATCTCACAACATTAGACAAATTGAGATAGAAAAATCCACAAAGTATGAAAATCTGGCATACGACTTGAAGAACCAGTGGAAACTGAGTAAGGTAGATGTAGTGTCCTTTGTTATATCCTCCGAAGACCTGATAAATAAGAGATTTTCAAAGAACCTCGAGAGCCTCGGTATCTCGAGATCGATTGCCATAGTGGGACAGCGTGCCGTGCTCTTGCAGACGTGTCACATTGTTCGTAAAATATTATACTAGGGTGAGAGGAGCTGAATTGCTTTTTCATCTTGGCATTGGAATATCGGCCAGCATGAGCTGAGATTTTATAGTAAGGATGAGCAGAATAATAATAAAATCTATTTATCGACGTGGCCATTCATAATAACAATAATATCTTAAAGAAGCAAAAGGAAAAAATTCAGAAATACTCGGAACTTCAAGAGCAAGTTAAAAACAATGGACATGAAAAGTGTAGAAATTGTTCCCATAATAATATCAACAACGGGTGTTATTCCAAAGAGCCTGCTGAGGAACACAAAAACATTGGGTCTCAACGAGCAATTTTTCAAGCCCATGCAGTAAACAGCATTACTGGGAACAGCGAGAACAGGTTCGGAAATTCTTGAACAACTCAGGAACGTCAAAGAATTCTAGCGTCACCTTGCGGCCCGATAACAAAGAAAGGGCCCCCATAGAGCTTAATCCTTCTGATATCTTGGATATCTGGGATAAGTCAATGTTCCCTTTAGAGGTAGTGCGAACGCCTTTAGGCTAAATGAAGCAAGCGCGGGAAATAATAAGATTTACCTTTTCTTTCCAAAACTCAACAAACAGTAAAAATTATTTAATAAACAAAAGCACAAGTTCAGAGACAAACAAAAAACAAAAATTAAAAAATTAAACAATTATAACACAAAAAAGAGATATTTGTAACTTGAGAATGTTTGTTGTTTGTGGAGATGTATTGTAAACTGTAATGTTTACAACTACCTACTTAACTACGTATAATATAGAAATAGGTATAATATAGATGAAAGTGGTCAGCGTTAAACTAACATCGTTTAAGAGTAACAGCACTTATCCAGCATTCTTGAAACAGAAAATGATGGTAAACCAATAATGATGAATAGTAAATGAGTAATAATAGTGATAATAATAGTGATCATAAATAGGCAGGGGCCGGATATTCCACTTGGTGAGTGGCGCCACCACCTTCCCGAGCTGAGAGGAGTAAACCTGTGAAAAAAAATCCCCAAGCTTAAGGTGCAAATCCATCGTGCCGAGGAACTGCATGGCACAGGGTTAAAGTGTGTCTTTAATAATTGTCTAGTTCTTGCCCCTAATGCTTATCTAGGCAGGCATCATCAGCTAGCGAAAATTATACAACAGCAAATCGCTTTAAAGCACTCGCTATGATAAGATATCTCCACCATATTACAAGTACACGCCTCCCCCCGTGCTTGAGTCAGCCGATACTATTCTTTACTGGGATAGACCAATTACAACAGATTAGACGGTTGGCTATAATAGGCCGGATATTGTTCTAATTAACAAAAAGCAGAGGAGAGCTTTCATAATTGACATTGCAATACCATTCACTCATAACATCAGAAAAACTGAAATGGAAAAGATCACGAAGTACGAAAATCTTGCATTTGATCTGAAAAATCAATGGGAACTCCAGAAAGTGAAGGTGTTACCTTTGGTTATATCCGCCGAAGGCTTAGTAAGTAAAACCTTTTCCAAAAACCTGGAAATCCTTAGTGTTTCAAAATCGATTACCACAGTAGGACAACGAGCAGTTCTCTTACAAACTTACCACCTTGTTCGTATGGTACTAATGGGAGGAGGTGAATTGCTTTCTCATTTTGCCAAACCCGACCAGTCTAGGCTGAGATGATCGATGAATCATGTTTGTGATAATAATAATTATATATATATATATATATATATATATATATATATATATATATATATATATATATATATATATATATATATATATATATATATATATATATATATATATATATTTACATCCCGCTATTTCCCGAGCGTCCATACATTAACGATTTCCTATCTACCAAGCGTCCCCGTTTAACAGAGCGTCCGTATATGGACGTGGTATATTTTAGTTCAACGGGAGTGGTATATTTTAGTTCAACGGGTAGACCGACAGGGTCGCTGAGCGCAACTTCTGTATATTGTGTATCAATATATTCTACTTTCAGCCTGTCGATTACCAGCGTCCTCTTCTGCAAGACAATGTGGCAACGCTGTTAGTTTATTTTTAGAATATCTATACATCTGCGTTTTTATAATCTGGTAATATTCGTTACTGATTTGGTAGAAATATTGAGTGGTGAGAAAAAAAAGATTTTTGGTAAGTATAATGAATTGAAACATATTTTGAATATTCTTCCTAGACACAATGTAAGAACTACAGCTTTCGTATGCCTATTTACCTTTTTTTTTTACTAAAATAATAAATGTAAAGTTGAATTTAAAAACTTAATATTGAGCTTTTAGGTTGGGGGTTGAGTTTAATATAAACATGCAAAAAGCAAATTAACTTAGAGGTTTGAGTTATAAAACCGCAATAGTTCAAGAACAAAACAAAAAATTAAAAAAGTAAGTAAAATGAGGTTAGGTAATCGATAACCAACGACTTAATTTTAGAAGTTAATATATTTATCATCAGTTACTTCATCAATAATCAATCAATTCATCAATAATCAATTCAACCTCAGTTGACTCTCCTCAAGTTTACAATTTGCGCCCGCAGTGTGGACTGATAATAGCGTTTGAGCAAACACGGGTTTTACCTGCACGTTTCTGGTACCTTTTTTGTTTTCGAGAATTTGAGTATTTA
This sequence comes from Cosmopolites sordidus, assembly GCA_031761425.1. NCBI lineage: Eukaryota > Metazoa > Arthropoda > Insecta > Coleoptera > Curculionidae > Cosmopolites > Cosmopolites sordidus. Next base: position 54,532 of record JARFXV010000437.1, on the reverse strand, counting down.
ATTCTGTACAATGGAATGGGATAAACTTGAAAGTATATATACTTTCAAGTTTAAAGCAATTTTTCAAGCAATTAATTGAACTAGACCAACCTAAGTATGTTTGGAAATTCGAAATAGATAAACTGGCATACGACTTTGCCATCACCTAAAAATGCCTCTCTCTAATTATTAGCCTCTCTCTAATTATTAGCCTAAAAAATGGATATTAGCTGGAAAATGAAGCGTTTCCAATCATGCATTTATAAGAATTATTATTTAAAACTAATTTGAGGATTACCAGGTGAAGTTGGAAAACGTAACATAAAAATACTCGTATAAATGAGCAAACAATAAATCTTTATAAAATATTTATAAAACGGAATCAATAAAAAAAGACTTTAATACCAAAAAATGTTTTATTTACTTTAAAGAAAAACAAAGTTCTTTCAAAAAGTGAACGAAATTGAATGAAGTAAATAGTTAGAAATTTACAATTTTTAATATTCGTTTTGGACAAAAACTTTAATTTTAGGCCAATTTTTATTCTGAAATACTTCTGGATAAAGACTTTTTAATTCTTCGCACTCGTTACTCTTTGGAGGGTGTTTGTTTTTTATATGCTTTGCGAAAAATTTGGTGACAATATTTCTTTGTTCAATCGTCCATTTAACAAGCACTGGTTTGTTCTTTTTTGGGATAAATTTTTCTTTTTTCTCTGGTGTTCCAGAATGTTTTGGTACTAAACTTTCAGGCAAGGGCGACGGCGATTTATCACAATTATTATTTCCATTATGTATCATCAAATCTTCTTCCAAGTTCAAATTAATATCATTAAACGGTATTCCTTTAAATTGAGCAACTTGTCCTTTCTCCATTAAAATTGGAAGCTTCGATATTTTTGTATTAGTTGTTTGTCGACAACGATGTCGACGGTGGATAATATTTCAACGTCTCGTTTAAAAATTTCGGAATCTTGCCATTTACATTTCTTAAAATTAACGTCACCGATACGGAGAAGTATTTTATTTCTCGCATCACAAACGAGTCGGACCATTACTGCCACGCCGCGAAGCCGAGGTTCGCCTTGGTCGTCGTCGTCGTGGCGATAGTTTCCTTCTCGTTAAATGAATCGATAAAAAAGATTACCCTAAACGGTGGATCACTTGGCTCGTGGGTCGATGAAGAACGCAGCTAATTGCGCGTCAACTTGTGAACTGCAGGACACATGAACATCGACACTTCGAACGCACATTGCGGTTCTGGGATTCCATTCCCGGACCACTCCTGACTGAGGGTCGTACCTTATTTAAAGACTGCTCGGTTTTGTTCGAAAATGACGACGACGACGACGATGATGTACCATCTGTCTGTCGCGTTGATTCGGATAATGACGACGGAGCGTGTTGGACGTCGTGACGCGAGCGCCTGCTGCCGTCGATTCGCCTTCGCGAACGCGTGGCAGGTGCGCGCGACGTCTTAAATCGTAAGGACGATCTTAATTCGCCGTTTTCATGCGAATTAAGCGAAAGTGTGCCGTGCGTGTCGCATCGCATCGTTTTCGGTCGTCGTGTCCGATAATATATATTCTTTAATTAAAGGATATGCGACGTCTGATCGTTTGTTATACGATGTCGAGGCTACTACTTATATACACGCGGCGGGCGCAGCTTTATTTACCATTATTATATATATATCGACCTCAGAGCAGGTGAGACTAACCGCCGAATTTAAGCATATTACTAAGCGGAGGAAAAGAAACTAACCAGGATTCCCCTAGTAGCTGCGAGCGAACAGGGAAGAGCCCAGCACCGAATACCGCGGCCGACACCGGGTGCCGGGAAATGTGGTGTTCGGGAGGGTCCATCATCTCGAAGTTACGCGATGCGTCCAAGTCCTTATTAAACGGGGCCACAGCCCACAGAGGGTGCCAGGCCCGTAGTGACCATCGCTGACGGCGGGAGGATCTCTCCTTAGAGTCGGGTTGCTTGAGAGTGCAGCCCTAAGTGGGTGGTAAACTCCATCTAAGGCTAAATATGACCACGAGACCGATAGC